>RPFO01000448.1:548125-683347 GCA_009746045.1 Mesostigma viride
GTGCTCCGTACCTGGGGATGCTTGCACCCCGGGTTGGAGCCGGATGGCTGGCACTGGCGACCCGTGTCTCGGTCCGCGGCCTGCGGCTTTTTCTTCGGAAATTGCTGCTGGCCAGCAAACTTTGCAATTGCCTTCCGCCGAGGGGGGGGTGGTTGGGGCTGGGGACGGCGATGGGAAAAGCGTCTAAGCTAGAAATTTTTTCCCCACGCATAGAAACCTCGGGGGGAATGCGGTCTTGGCTGAACGGACTCTCGTTCAGCCAGGTGCCTGGGGCTGTGGCCTCGGGCATCCGGGCTGGCGGGGCCTGGGCTAGGTCCACGTTTTTTCTCGAAGCACCCCGGGTCTATGGGGAGACGGCCATAGCGGTACCGACTCGGGGCCCCGAGAGGGGTCATGATAGGCTGGCCGTGCGCAATCGCAGTGCAAATGCGCTGGGCCTTTTTGGGCCTGGCCATGCATCCACAGCCGCCGGGCACACGCCTCCCGATGTGGGGGGGCTCCCGTTTTGCGGCAGGGCGGTCACTTGTGACAACGAGCAAGGTGGAGTGCGGCTTCAAGGGAAAGCCAGGGCGGGGGTGATTGGGCAACGTACTTCATGAAGGGCCTTGAACGGCGTGCCTCCGGGCATGTCAATTAGTGTCACATGTATGCTTCCACTTATTGTTTTAATGAAGATGCTGGTTTTTGTGGGAGCTACGTGGGACATGAATCGGGGTTCTTTGAACGGAGTTTCTTCTATACGTGAATGCGGGAACAAGAGGCCGCTGGATGAGCGGCTTATAGGTCGCAGTGTTTACTCGTAGCTGTTTGGCTAGAGCTTTTGTGATTAGTAGATGCAATATAGTGCATGGTTGAAAAATGAATTAAATAAAATGTGCGTTCCGCGCTTGGGTTGATTATACCCGGGCGGAACGGGGCGTGAGGTGCAGTGCCCCTGAAAAGAACAACCTACGCATTATTTAATACTAGCCGTGCAGATTCGGGATATTCTACCCCCGGTCTGTACGGTTAGCGTCTTACTAGCATCCACTAAACATAAGGGTTTAATGACGTCAGTTAGCTAGGGATAAGGGAGGTTTTGCGACTAAAAGCCGCTCTGGCTGGTTTTGTCGGCCTCTTTCTTTGCTCCCCACCCACCCACCCTTGTCTTGGTTGCCTCTAGGGCAACGTACTTCATGAAGGGCCTTGAACGGCGTGCCTCCGGGCATGTCAATTAGTGTCACATGTATGCTTCCACTTATTGTTTTAATGAAGATGCTGGTTTTTGTGGGAGCTACGTGGGACATGAAGTGAATATTTGCCGACGACATATGGGGTCGACAGTAATTCCTGGGCTGACAGGAATTAGGTGCTGTACCTACGACGGTATTGGATTGATACGTCGTACGCAGGAAATAGGAACCTTAACCTGTGGTCTGTTGGTACCGCAGGCTTAGTCCTGGACTTCTAGGTGCAGATGCAATAGTCACTGTGGACTGTGCTCTGTAGTCACTGTGCCTGTATGGCAGACCTACTGTATAGGAGTGGGCGCTGTACAGGTAGTGAATACTGTACCGGGGGTGTTATTACTGAGCAGGCCTCCTAGGCTGCTCAGGACTAGCAAGCACAGTGCACAAGTATATAAACAATAGGCCAGTGCCAAATGGGCATCTCTTGCGAGCCCGCCTCACGTGTTGTGCCTTGACTTGGCAAGCGCGTGTACAAGCCTCAAGTGTGTGAGCGCTGTAAACATTATCCGATTTTAACAAAGCTCCGTTTCCAACCATATTCACACATTGCTGCATTGCAACCATATCCTTCACATTGCGTGTGCTAAGAACGTTAACTCAAATTACAACCAGTCTCAGCGGAACGGCCAGGAGGGTCGTTGCCGGTTGCGGTGTGCAGCGTTGACGACGAGAGGAGCTCGTCCGGTGGTGAATGGTGCAGGAGGAACAACGGCAGCAGGATTTCCGGTTTCGGCAGTCTGCTGGGGGTTCGATTTCTCCTGAATTACGCCGTGTCGTTCGGGATCTATCTTTGTTGCTTGCAGATCGTCCGCCTGTAAATCGCAGCTTCGTGCAATTCGTCGACGACCAGGTCGAAGATTGGGAGCGAATTCTGCGACACGTACAAACCATCGTCATTCCGGAGCACCGGAGCATCGACGACCTTGAGCAGGAGCTTCACGGGTTGGTCGGCATCCAGACGGTGATTACTGCAGTAGCAGAGCGAGTGCGGACGGAGTTGGCAGCAAGGCGAGGCGAGGTTGCGGAGGCAGCTGGCGCAGGGCGACACGAGTTTGTGCCGACAGTAGCGGGCGCGGGAGTACCACGTGCTTTCGCAGGCGGCATCGGCGACGAGGGTGTTGCAGCGGGCCAGTTAGGCGTGAACGACGCGGAGCGGAGCACACAGGCGGCTTGCAGAGGTCGGGGCGACAGCGGAAGCCATCGCCGGAGGACAGCGCGCGACAAGAGTCGGCAGGTTTCCAGAGCGAGTAAGAGTTCCTTTTCAGGAACTGCCCCCGCCCCTTCGCGTTCGTGTGACGCGTTGGGAGGAGTTTGCACCTCTTGGGTACGATAGTGACCTTGAGGTAGGAGCAGGGGGTGTCGCTGGGCTAGGCGACGAGGCACTTGGCGACCACGAGGTGCCAACGTACAATCCGCGAGGTGCCAACGACGGGTTGTCACCTGTCTACTTTACCAACGGTGACGATTCAGTCATCGCGGGCCGACAGCGGGTCGACGACGGCGCAGCAGGTAGCAGGGTACCAGAGCTGATTGTGGTGAGCGACAGCGACGACGACAGCGACAAGGAGAACCAGGACGCGCCTGGGGCCAGCCGTGGTGGTCTTGCCTGAGTGGTAACACTTGGCACTTTCCTTTCTTGTTCAGTAGCTTATATTGCTTTAATTGCTGCTTGGCCACTTGGCTGGCTGTAGCAGATCTGAACAGAGGCCATCATGGAGGATGGAGCTATCAACCAACAAGCGGGCTTTATGGGCTTCGGCGGCGCGGCGCTGGGCTGGATGGACGCGATGGACGCGGTGGACGCGATGGACGCGGGGACGGCCAGGCGCTGGGAGACCAGGCTGAGGTGCCAGATAATCAGAGCCAAGGATCGCAGGGCGGGCAGCACGCGCCAGCCGCAGATCAAGCGGCGCCTAAGCGACCAACCGTTGCTGAGGGGTACGCGGTGCTAGGCCAGTTTCAGTCCATCAAGGACAATTGGCAGCCCCGGGATGCTGAGAGGATGTTAGAGGACATGAACTTGTACACGGAGATATACAACGGTGACAAGCTTCGCATCCTGGCGTCTAGTGCCTACATACGGCAGTCGGCGAGGCGGCTGTTCAAGTTTGTTCGGGAGCGACACGCGGCGGGGGACACCTGGACGGCGTTTATGACGCGACTCAGGTCGTTCCTGAGTGACAAGAGGACCATAGATGGGTCCCACCTGAAGCAAGAATACCTGGACTACAAGCCCATCAAGGGGCAACTAGTGGTCCACGCCTTTGAAGACTTCGTCAAGCTGAGGGAGGACGCCATGGCCAAGGGCTTCTTCGTCGCAGATCGGATGGCCATGGGCGACTTTCTCAAGTCGCTGCAGCTGGATCCGGTCACCATGGATAATGTGACCATCCACATGCGACAGGTCCATGGCTGGGCAGCCATGACGGACCAGTTGTATGAGTGTTTCAGCGGCAAGTACGTGGGGGTAAGCGCCCTCGTCAGAATGATGAGGAGGCCACTGAACCCACGGTTAAGTCCATGAGGGGATCGGGCCACGGGGGCCCAGCGCCTCGAGAGGGCCTGAGACCTCTTCAAGGGGTCGAGGAAGGTCCAGGAGGGGGCGTGACAGAAGGGCTGGACGGGGGACCCCGCCGAAGTCGGGACATCCACAGTCCCAGTTTGACTTCAAGAGGGTGGGTGGTCCTCCCAAGGCTGGGCCCAGCAGTGGGACCTCACGGGACATCAGTCAGGTGGAATGTTATTTCTGCCAGGGGAAGGGTCACTTCAGGAATGAGTGTCCCTCGTACCTGAGGCAGGAAGGTCAGAGCAAGCCAGCTCAGGGTGGCAGCAAGGACAAGGCTGGTCCATCCCAGGACAAGGGCAAGGGCAAGGCTGCTGATCATTGACTTGAGCCTGCACACATCCCTGAACCCTGGAGGGTGCCCCCAGGGGTGTGTAATGAAGCTGCTAGTGACAGCAGTGAGGGGCAGCCCCATGCTCTAGTGAAAGAGCCTATTGGACACGATGGGGCAAGCTTGGTTACCACAGAGAGTATGCCAGCTGTAGCTGCAGTGGTTACTCGCCAACGTGCCCGCCATGGCGGTGCTGAGCCTGAGGTAGGACCTGGTGATGTGGACCCAGGTGGATCTCAGAAGCATTCTGACCGTGCAGGACTGGCACAGGATGGTCAGGATGAGGATAGGGCTGGAGACAGTCTGACAGGCACGACCCTGGTGCCTCCTGTACATAAGGGATCTGTACATACCTTGAGTGCTAATAATGACAATAAAAGGTTTTCTCTCTTGTATGACATTGCCTCAAGGTTGCATACCATGTTTGGCCATGCAGCTCAGTCTTTGCAAGTTGCTAGACGGCTGGGAGGAAGTGAGTTGTACTCCATCTGCCAACAGGTTGCTCAAGCTTGCAAGTGCAGGCTAGTTGCTAGAAAGCCCAAGCAGTCTCATGCCAGGACTCCTATTTTGCAGCCAGGCCATGTGCAGGTAGATATTCAGAGAATCAGGGGTTTGAAGCTGCTGGTGGCAGTGGACAGATATACCAAGTACAAGACCCTAGAGATCCTGCCTGACATGGAGAAGCCTACATTGATTGCTGCTCTGAAGTTGACAAGGAGCAGGTACCCTGGGTTGGAGTTGTTGCAGTGTGACATTCAGTTTGAGTGCTGTGAGAACCTGCCAGAGTTTCCAGAGTTGCTGATTACACCCAGGGAGAGCCACGGCCAGCAAGGGGTGGTGGAGAGAGCCATCCAAGAGATCAAGACTGTGCTGCTGGTGGAGAGGATTCCAAGGACGTCATCTGCCATTGTGACATCTGCATGGCTACGTTCTGTGGAGGACAGGCTGAACCTGAGGACTCCCATGTTCTTTGGTGACATTGCCATCAATCCTCTTATGCTGCATACCAGGATGCTGCCAGCTGATGCTGAGCAGGCATGGAAGGAGAAGCTAGAGGCCAAGTTCCTCAAGCTGAGGCAGAAAGACAAGGGCTGGAGTGTCCTAGAACCTAACGTTGGACAACAGGTTGTTGTGTGGAAGGAACCAAGCTTTCCAGGGAAACGTGGCAGCTGGCATGATGGGGTGGTGACCCGAGTAGAAGCCGCTGGCCATAAGTGCTGGGTGGCCATTGATGGCTCCCAAGCAGTGCACCGTCTGTCCTGGTCAAAGATCCGTCCCCGGGGAGGTAATCAAGGAGACCTCTTCCAGGTGCCCGCTGGTGTACAAGGCGGGGGTGACGTGGAGCTTCCTGATCAGGGTGCTACAGCTGTATCGAGCCCTCAGGGTGACCCTGGCCCGGCCCCTGGGGTACCTTCACATACGGTGGTTGGGCAAGCAGGCGGACAGGCTGCACCTCCGGAACGGCCCGACACCAGGCCTAGGGGTGTGCGTCTATCAGATATTGTACAGGCTTTGCAAAGAGCCAAGAAGGAGCCTAAGGTGTCCAAGCTTGTCCAGTTGGATGAACCTGAGGTAGCTGCCATGGAGATAGATACCAATGCACAGGTTTCTGTCATGGGACCTCAGCATACAGGAGAACTGCTGGTCGGAGAACCAAGTTGCCCCTGGGTGTCTGATTTCAGTGGTAGGACGCATCTAAGGGTGTTGGGAGAGGTTACTGCCCCTGTCATGGGTGTGGATGTGACCTTCCTTGTCCTAGAGGACTATGATGGCCCTGTGATTTTGGGTCAGAATTTTCTGGGCAATCCTGGGATTTCTATCAGAGCTACAGCTCTGAGAAGAGATGGCTGGGGGATGATTCCCCTAGAAAATTTCAGGACAACATTTCCAGTCAGGTGCAGGGCCAAGCCGGTCAAGGGTGTAAAATGGGATGAAGGGGAGGTGCCCCCAGCGGCCAGTTTGGTGATTCCAGCTGTGTTGCACCCCAGCAGTATTGGCATAACTCACAGGAGCCTTGCTGCACACTCTCCTTTGACATATGACCAGCTGGTCCAAGAGATGAGCTCGCCTACTTTGTTTGAGGCTTGGAAGCTCGCCTTCTCCAAGGCATTGGAGGAGTGGTTGCAGTTTGAGTGTGCTGCACCAACAGACAGACGTCCCCCAGCATCAAGGAAGCTTGCTTTGAGATTTGTGCTGAAGAGGAAGGTTGTGGATGAGGTATCAGTGCCCCATGTCAGGCCTGTCCTGAATGAGTATCACGGCACGGGGAGTCTGCCAGGAGAGGAGCTATACACGCCAGGGATGCTACACGACACATGGAGAATTTTGCTATGTCTCTACGTGGGGTTGCTGAACAGGGGAGCAGCTATGTCATCAGTGCTGCTGGACTTCAAGAGGGCATTTTTAAAATCTGATCCAGAAGTGGCCAGGAGGGTGTGGAAGCAGGATGAGCCTTACTGTGTTGAGGTGCCTGCCATCTGGAAGCTGGAGCTGCATCAACAATTCCTGGTTATTCTGAAGGGCCTGGAAGGACTCAGGTCGAGCCCAATCATCTGGAGACTCACGCTGCAGGAAGCTCTGATCAGTGAGTGTGGCTTGAGAGTGTCTTCAGTTGATCCCTGTTTGCTGCTGGCCCAATGGGAGGGTCTGCCAGTGTATGCTAGTTTGCATGGAGATGATCTGCATTTGCTAGCCCCCACGACCTGGCTGAAGAAGTTTATTCCTGTCATCAGTGGCAAGTTTTCACTGGGCAAGGAGCTGTGGCAGGAGCCCAACAAGCCTGTAGTGTTCTGTGGAATGCAGGCTACCCTGTTCAGGAGGGACGGGGAGTGGAGTATCAGGCTTCAGGCTGGAGGAGATTATAAACAGACCATTGTGAAGGCCTTGCCAGAGAAGATCACCCAGGCTGCAGGACCTGAGTTGAGAGGCATGTGGGCCTGGTTTGCCAGCATCTGTGGTCCGTCTTTGATGGTCCATAGCAGAATGCCTGATGAGGTGCTTGAGGATGAGAAGCCTCGAGTCATAGCCCGGTTGGTGGAGAGTACCCCTGATCTGATTTTGTCTGGGATTGACTTTGCCCAGCCTATCACCTTGGAGATCTTTGTTGACAGTTCCATGGATGCTCGCCAGGTTACCAAGGTCAGGGGGAGATCTGCTGCTCTGTTTGCTTTTTATCAGAGCAGGGCAAGTTTGTTCAGCTGGTACAGCAGACTGCAGAAGAGGGTCTGTATCAGTTCAGATGTGGCAGAATGCAGGGCCATATGCGAGGGGATCCAGTCCAGCCTGTACATAAAGGAGTTAATGCTGGAGCTGGCTTCAGTTACCCCTTGGACCTTGCAGATGGAGACGTTGTTGCTAACAGACAGCATGGGTATGGTCCAGTTTGTTCACAAGCAGCTGGCCAGGAGCCGGGACCTGGATTATTTGTTGCTGAAGGAGTTGGCCAGTTTGGTTGACTTGAAGCATATCCCTGGCGAGGAGAACCCTGCTGATGCATTGACAAAGCTGCCACACAAGGCCCCAGCCCAGTACAATGTACTGAGGAAGCTCATGAATGCTGACTGTCAAGTCGGTCTATCTGTCTAAAAGCTGAGAGCTGGGTGCTTAAGTCTCTGGATATCAGGCTGGGAGCTTGATTGTACATAATCCTGAGCACACCTTGAGGGGTGAGACATGTCTCTGGTGTGGGAATGTCTGACATTGTCTCTGATGGAGAGATGTCTATCTGGGGTTTTCATCTCAGTCTGAGGTTTCCCCAGATCTGTGGTTTGTGGGCGGGGTTCGATTCCCTGGTGCCGTCTTAAGGCGGAGTTTCACGGACTGGCTGACCCATCCACCATGCTGGTGAGGTGGCGACAGGTCCCCTGATTTTCCACGGTTGGAACGAGTATGGGAGCTTGTGTTTTGCATGTGCTTCGCGTAGATGTTGTGTCTGGTTCGATAAGGGGCAGCAGACCGGCGCCGACTCCCGTCTGGGGGTCAGCAATGTTTTCTGATGAGCTGTTGTGGGTGATCTGTGGGGTTTCGCCTAAGGTCCTGAAGGTTGTACATACTTCTCAAGTTCTTAACTGAACACCTATGGGCTGCCACAGTTGGCCAACCTCTTGTACATGGGTAACACAACGAGCCTCCCGTGAAGGGATAGGGACTCATTGTAATTTGTTTGTGCTCCTGAGCCAGTATGGGTGCTATGTACATATAATAAGGAATCCAAGCTGACTGTCATGCCCAGCGGGTTGTGACTTGTAGTCTGGGGAGGATATCCAGTACCCATTGTGTGTGTTTGTATGTAGACTTGTGTGAGCTGCTACAGCTCAAGAAAAGAAAGGATTGGAGTTAACGCCAAGCGCATTGGCGTGATCCTGATTCGGCATATCTCTGCGATTCCAGCGGCACCGGAACGAGTTCATTCCGACAAGTATCAAGAAAGTTATGGCGTTCCGACTTCCCGGTCGCGCGCGAGCGCGAGCCGGCTGTTCTTCTAAGTCGGACGTGAATATTTGCCGACGACATATGGGGTCGACAGTAATTCCTGGGCTGACAGGAATTAGGTGCTGTACCTACGACGGTATTGGATTAATACGTCGTACGCAGGAAATAGGAACCTTAACCTGTGGTCTGTTGGTACCGCAGGCTTAGTCCTGGACTTCTAGGTGCAGATGCAATAGTCACTGTGGACTGTGCTCTGTGGTCACTGTGCCTGTATGGCAGACCTACTGTATAGGAGTGGGCGCTGTACAGGTAGTGAATACTGTACCGGGGGTGTTATTACTGAGCAGGCCTCCTAGGCTGCTCAGGACTAGCAAGCACAGTGCACAAGTATATAAACAATAGGCCAGTGCCAAATGGGCATCTCTTGCGAGCCCGCCTCACGTGTTGTGCCTTGACTTGGCAAGCGCGTGTACAAGCCTCAAGTGTGTGAGCGCTGTAAACATTATCCGATTTTAACAAAGCTCCGTTTCCAACCATATCACACATTGCTGCATTGCAACCATATCCTTCACATTGCGTGTGATAAGAACGTTTAACTGTTGTTGTTGTTGTTGTTGTTGTTGTTGTTGTTGTTGTTGTTGTTGTTGTTGTTGTTGTTGTTGTTGTTGTTGTTGTTGTTGTTGTTGTTGTTGTTGTTGTTGTTGTTGTTGTTGTTGTTGTTGTTGTTGTTGTGTTGTTGTTGTTGTTGTTGTTGTTGTTGTTGTTGTTGTTGTTGTTGTTGTTGTTGTTGTTGTTGTTGTTGTTGTTGTTGTTGTTGTTGTTGTTGTTGTTGTTGTGTTGTTGTTGTTGTTGTTGTTGTTGTTGTTGTTGTTGTTGTTGTTGTTGTTGTTGTTGTTGTTGTTGTTGTTGTTGTTGTTGTTGTTGTTGTTGTTGTTGTTGTTGTTGTTGTTGTTGTTGTTGTTGTTGTGTTGTTGTTGTTGTTGTTGTTGTTGTTGTTGTTGTTGTTGTTGTTGTTGTTGTTGTTGTTGTTGTTGTTGTTGTTGTTGTTGTTGTTGTTGTTGTTGTTGTTGTTGTTGTTGTTGTTGTTGTTGTTGTTGTTGTTGTTGTTGTTGTTGTTGTTGTTGTTGTTGTTGTTGTTGTTGTTGTTGTTGTTGTTGTTGTTGTTGTTGTTGTGTTGTTGTTGTTGTTGTTGTTGTTGTTGTTGTTGTTGTTGTTGTTGTTGTTGTTGTTGTTGTTGTTGTTGTTGTTGTTGTTGTTGTTGTTGTTGTTGTTGTTGTTGTTGTTGTTGTTGTTGTTGTTGTTGTTGTTGTTGTTGTTGTTGTTGTTGTTGTTGTTGTTGTTGTTGTTGTTGTTGTTGTTGTTGTTGTTGTTGTTGTTGTTGTTTCCCACGCCGCCCAAGGGCAGCCGGATATATGTAGCCACTACGGACTCTGCTGCCCATGCGCGGCGTGGGATTCAACTAGTTAACTAACTGTAGCCGCAGAGTCAGGTGTTTTGCGCCAAGATTCACTGTCCAAAAGTAGAAGCCAATGGTAATTCTCAAATCGCGTCCCCTCTACGGATGCTGTCCAAATAGATTGGCCTCGCAAATTCAGAAATTCTTCGAAATGTGCTCCGCCTCTTTGGTCCATCAACATATACAAGCTTAGGGGGGGGGGGGATGCTTCGCATCCCCCCCCGGCCAAAAGAAGGCGCAAAGCCGACCGTGACTCTAGTAGTCGAGTTTCGATCCGTCTGCCGACACATGGCAACTCGATTTCAGTCAACTGAAGCTTATGAAGGGGGCTGAAAAAAGGAAAAAGTCGGGAGACAAATAACGACACGCTGTGCGGGCCTGAAACACCGCAGTCGGTCCGCCCTCATTCCCAGTTCCCACCTACCCGGAGGGCCATTCGCTGCCGCTTAGTAAGACGCCCCGCCCTAGGCGAGGTCGCAACCCCCCTCCCCCCTCAGCGAGACGTCATAGTACGCGGATAACAGCGGAATCCCCCGCCCCCCGCGCCCCCCCACCCACCCGGAGGTCCCCCCACCCCATGATGCACCGGCGGATCCGTCACCCCCCACCCCCACCCCCCACCCCCCCACCGCCCCACCCACCCGGAGCTCCCCCCCCCCCTCTCCCCCCCCCCTCAGCGAGGGCCGGCCACGATGCACTGGCGGATCCGTCCCCCGCACCCCCTACCCCCGCACCCCCCCACCCACCCGGAGTTCCTCCCCCCCTCTCCCCCCCCGAAAATACGAATTCCGTCAAATTATCCTACCGTCACTATAGAAGGCGACCCGATTTCAGTGATCCGACAGGTGGCAAGTCGCAAAAGATCGACCAACTACCCGCCAGTCAAGCTCGATCGACTCGCTAATGTCAAAATGTCGTCCCCCCCCCCCCAGCCATGATACGCCCCCGCGCCGACCGGCCCGGGAAAAATACGAAGATGTACCCCGCCTGAGTGAGACGGCGAGGTCACAGTGAGACGGCGCCCCGCCCCAGGCGAGGTCGCAAGGCCCCCCGCCCTCCTCAGCGAGACGCCAGAGTCTGCGGGATCTCCCCGCTCCCCCGGCCCCCGCGCCCCTCCACCCACCCGGAGTTTCCCGCCCCCCCCCCTGTCCCCCTCCCCCTCAGCCATGACTATGCGCCCCCCCGCCGACCGGCCCGGGAAAAGTACGAAGATCCGCCACAGTCCTGATGCCTCCCCGCCTGAGTGAGACGGCGAGGTCGCAAGGCCCCCCGCCCTTCTCAGCGAGACGCCAGAGTCTGCGGGATCCCCCGCCCCCACCGCCCACCCACCCACCCAGAGGTTTCCCCCCCCCCCCCCCCCCCGCCCTCCCCCCTCAGCCGGCCATGATGCGCCCCCCCGCCCCCTGCGAAAAGGCGTGCCGAAGGACAGGCGCGAAGGACAGGCGTCGACCACGAGGACCCCTGAAAAAGACCGCCGGAAAGGTACGAAGATCCGCCACAGGATGCCTCCCCGCCTGAGTCGTCGTAGGTTGGCTGACCGAAACTTGGTCGAGACAGAGTGCACTACTATATAAGTCGAGCACGGCGAGAGCAACGGCGAAAAGGCGAAAGCCGTCAAGCTGACCGTCACTCTAGTAGGCGACCCAGTTTCGGTGAGCCGACAGGTGGCTATGAGTCGCGAAAGTTCGACCAACTACTCGCCAGTCGAACTGGATCAAGTCGCTAACGTCAAAATGTCGCGAGACGACTTTAAAGCAATTAAAGATGCCAGCGAGTGAACGCCAATCGTATCCCACTGCACCAAAGCACTCCGTCCGATGCCCGAGATACAGCGTCTTCGGTCCAACCACGCACCGAAGTCTGTACGAGCTCCAAATTCCGTCGACTTGCGCCCAACGGGAAACGGCGCTAAGGACAGGCGTCGACCACGAGGAGGAGGGGTGACATACAGCCATGCTATTTGGGGGCCCAGTACCGCCACCGCCAGGTCGAAATGTCCGGCCCCCATATTGAACTCAGGGTCCAATGCCAACCGCCGGAATGAAACGTGCTGCCCCCCAGTATGCTAGCGCCCCCCTGGGGCGCCGCCACCGGTGCGCCGACAGCCGGACCCCATATGCCCCCCCCCAACGCGCTGAAATTTTCGTGTTCAGTGACCAGATCGCAAAATGATTGGTTGTACGGTATGAACAAAAAACGAAATTTTAGTATCTAAGTTCCGCAGCGCTTGCTGAATTTGCCCCGGAAGCCCGGGGGCACTTTCCCCGCTGAAAGGTGTCCGCGGAAGCGTATTGTAGCCAACGCGGAAGCGTGTGAAGACAACGCAGCAGACGAGCACTTGCCACGTGGCAAATCCCCTTTGGCAGTAGGCTCGCCATATGGGGGCCATGACCACCCGCCGGCAGGCTATTTCAGCCGCAGCCCCTATATTTATACAGGGGCCGGACCAATGCAGCCACCGGCAGCCTTGGGGCCAGACCCTAGTACCCGTGAAATTTTGGCTGGACATGTCACCCCTCCTCCACGAGGACCCCTGAAAAAGACCGGAAAAGTACGGAGATCCGCCACAGGATGCCCGATGGTTTTTAATATACCTAGTTGATATAAAAAAGCCACTAAAGATGCCAGCGAGTGAATCCCAATAGTATCCCGCAACTAAAGCCGAACGCGAAGGATTCAACTCAACCAAACTAAAATAAAGTATGGCGAAAAGACGAAAGCCGTCAAGCCGACCGTCATTCTAGTAGGCGACCCGTTTCGATGAGTCGACAGGTGGCAAGTCGCAAAAGTTCGACCAACTACGCGCCAGTCAAGCTCGATCAACTCGCTAACGTCAAAATGTCGCGAGACACTTTAAAGCCATTAACCCTTAAACCGTAGCAACTCAGTCCTAAAAAACGGACTGAGTTGCACATCTTTGCACATTTGTTGTGTATGGCCTAAAAACAATTTCTGGCCACCCCTTGGTACCAAGCATGCATTTATGTTGAATTTCTTTGGGGACATGTCACCGGTCCCATATCTATGACTTTTGGGTGCTATAAATAGCACCAACCCCAGGGGGGTACGGAAAAATGGGGTTTGAGACATACATCATGCAATATGGACCACTTACACAAATATATAGGCCCTGGAATTTCAAAGGCAGTTACTTTATATCACAGGCATGCCATCAATGCATTCACAACATGACATGCTACAGAACTGCACAAGCTAGCTAGCAAAAATCCCAAAATAGCTCAGTCCGTTTAATAGGACTGAGTTTTTTTGGGGGGGGTGGCTAGCACTACCGTTTTGGTTTCCTATCCCAATGTGGCATAAAACATCATAGCTGGCCACACATGCATCCTCCAACACATTTCCAGCATATAAAACAGCAGCTCATGCTATATAATACTGTAAATCTAGTGCCATTGGGCAGAAAGCACGCGTAGAAGGCACATGCAAGGAGCTTATTACCAACGTACCCTATACGCTACAAACAACTTCAAAATACAAGGAAAAAGGAAAGAAACAAAATTAGCAACTTGCTGATGCTTAAATGCAAGCAGATCCCAGGCATCTCTATGTCTCTAACACACAGCAAACACACAAAAAGAAGGCGGACTTGGCCAGCATGCATGCCTAGAACTGGGCAGAAAAACACTCGTCCTGAGTTGTTTAAGCAACGGAAAGCATCGTATCATCACACTGAACATTATTACAAACGATATCTGTCGTTATACCGACATTCATGTTGTAGCATACGCTAAAAGCAGTCAAAACTCGTCCAAAATCTGGCCGAGGTAACATTACTACCCAACCATCACAAGCCTATGCACAGAAGCAATAAAACAACAAAAAGACAGTCATAAAGCTTCGATTATAGCCCCGAGTCTGGTATCGAAACAATATATGACACATGCGCGGTCACTGAGACATGATAAAAGGCTAAAACGTACCTGGTCGAAACCGCAGATTACCTTGTTTGCAGGAGCTAGCACGCCCACCCGACGAACGTAGCCGCAAGCATGTCCTGGCCGCCATTGATGGTCAACTGTGCTAGGAACGACGTAAATAACTCATCCATACGCAAAAATCCGAACATTTTCTGCCAAGCAACAAGTACAGCTTGCACTGTCATCGCCTGGCTGCTCACGCGATTTGCTGCGCCGCCACATAACCTCGAGACATATCTAGGCATTTGTAAATGTTGCATGGCTAGGCAAATAGCATTTACAAGACCTAGGGATGATGTCTACAAAGTTTCAGTCGAATACGTCAAGCCATGCTCTCGCCCCAGTCAGTTGTTTGTGCCACCATAGCCGCGGACGTGAATAATTTTTATTCACGTCGTCCTCGTTTGGCCATGGTACCCCCCCTACTTTCCTTGACCATAGGTCCCTGTCCAGGTGTCCAAAAGTAGCAAACCAGGGGTGTACGTGAAAGTACAAATCTAGATCTCGAAGCTGGTCCAAACAGAATATTCAAAAGTATGCTAGAATTATAGCTAGTTCTGCCACAAACTCGGTCCGTTTACCTAATAGGACTGAGAAAAACTCAGTCCACTAAAACGGACCGAGTACGGTTTAAGGGTTAAAGATGCCTGCGAGTGAACGCCAATAGTATCCCACCTTACCAACTCACTCCGTCCGCCACCAAATATACGGCGTCTTCAGTCCAACCATACACGAAGGCCTGTACGATCTCCAAAGTCGGTCGACTTTTGCCCAACGGGAAACGGCGCTAAGGACAGACGTCGACCACGAGGACCCCTGAAAAAGACCGGAAAAGTACGGAGATCCGCCACAGGATGCCTGATGGTTTTTAATATCAACATATATACTAAAGCTTGTAAAACGCAGCCTTGGCACAATTTTAGCTAACACTCTTTCGAACGGCTTTAGGCTCCAGCCACTCAGCGGCGCGACTTACAGTCCGCTTGACGAATCAGCTGCGCGAAATTTCGTTGCGACCAATCACGAAAAGGTCAAACCACGGCATCCATATTATCACGGTTTTTGTGCGTTACATCCAGATGAGCCATTTGGCAGAGGTCCGTATGCCCAGATTGCGCCAGGAGCCAAACTCTGCGATGTCCTGTGTTTGCGAGCTCCAGATATAACCGTCGCAAACTTTTGGGCTGTTGGACCAAACTTTCTGTTGGCGAACCAGTTACAAACGCGCAGGAAGCGCACACGTGGATTTTCCTCTGCTCCACCGCTTGTAAGCGATTTCCCCCTGCTGTCTGCGGGTTTGGCGAGGTCACTCATCCCCGCGCGCATCGCGCTCCCGTGCAGGGGTAGCAGTCAATCTGGAGCTTGAACTCCGCAAGTAGTTCGCGAGCTCCGTCCACTGCGCGGTTGCGCAGTTTGTCCCTTTGTACATATTGTATAACTTCTGCTAAAGTCGGTTGCGTAGACTTCAGGCGCCAAGGCACACCTCATCATACGATTGATGATGACGAACCGGGTTCAAACCTTCATAGGCCTTCCATCGCATTTCTGATTTTTTTCCTTCACACTTTTGCCAAACTCCATGAATCTTGTGGTCGAAACTCTAAAGCTAGCGCGCGCTCCTTGGCGGGACTAGCGCCACTTAGCACTCGACCGAGGTACGTGGTGACTCACATCTCCCTAGCCGGGGCTCCCTGGCCGGGGACTGGCCACAATAAGTACAAGCTCTAATGTCGCGGGCGAAGCCCGCAAAACTTGTAGTAGGATACTAAAGCTTGTAAAACGCAGCCTTGGCACAATTTTAGCTAACACTCTTTCGAACGGCTTTCGGCTCCAGCCACTCAGCGGCGCGACTTACAGTCCGCTTGACGAATCAGCTGCGCGAAATTTCGTTGCGACCAATCACGAAAAGGTCAAACCACGGCATCCATATTATCAGGGTTTTTGTGCGTTACATCCAGATGAGCCATTTGGCAGAGGTCCGTATGCCCAGATTGCGCCAGGAGCCAAACTCTGCGATGTCCTGTGTTTGCGAGCTCCAGATATAACCGTCGCAAACTTTTGGGCTGTTGGACCAAACTTTCTGTTGGCGATCCCGTTACAAACGCGCAGGAAGCTCACACGTGGAATTTCCTCTGCTCCACCGCCTGAAAGCGATTTTCCCCTGCTGTCTGCGGGGTTGGCGAGGTCACTCATCCCCGCGCGCATCGCGCTCCCGTGCAGGGGTAGCAGTCAATCTGGAGCTAGTTGAACTCCGCAAGACGTAATTCGCGAGCTCCGTTGGTACTGGGCTCGTATATGGCAAGGCTTTATGGCACTTAAACCCGACCGCCTACTATTCCCCACACTACGTGAGGAAGTTGCACGCCAACCCCTATTCTTTAATGATATATACCTCAACTGTTACGTCCCTGCCCAGACACACCTAGCCTGAGCTACGTAGCGAAAGACCCTCCTTGCCGGAATTAGGAATAATTCAAGATAGCCTAAAGTAGGTTGCGCTTCACGACGTGAGTCGTGAGATATCTGGCATCACGGCTTAATGCCAAGCTAATTAGTTCACACTTATATTGGCTAGCAATACCAATTACAAATGGATAATGCCCCGGGCTCAATGTGTAGGCGTATTCGCACTTATCATTCATTAAACCAAGAGGACGAGACTCTCGTCCTCGGACCAATTTAACCTAGGTTGGTTGCGGCGCAGATACACCAATTTCCCTAGAACAATCCGAGTCACTCATTCCACGTAGGATCCGGGCCGACATCGACCCTCAACTATAGGATCCACGCCTAGAACAACTGACAGACTCAGAACCGGCGCGGCGCCACAGCACCGGCCCCTAAAAGGACAACCTAGGACCAAAATAACTAGTCCAATTCACACAATAGCCAAGGTCCGTAAAACCCAAGTCCAATAGACTAAACGGCCTTAGTAATTTATTCCATTGTTACGTCCGGCCAAAAGGGCAGGGACGTAACACTCCTCCCCCCCATGGGGGTCGGTAGTCCCTACCGTACAAGGTAAATTTGGAAAAACAACGCTACTATAAGAGTACTATGTCCCAACCTCGGTTCACCCACAGGTTAGTAATGCCAGTTCCTCTAGAAGTTGATACACAGGCCCAACTCTGACGTAGTAGTAAGACTCCAATGGTGACTGGATCAATCCGCTATCCGTCACGAAAAACTATTCTAACCACTTAGCGTCCGCCGCTAGTGGCACGTCGCTGCACAGGACTTCAGTGAGGGCCCTACGCCCCGCGTGGGTCATCTGTGAAATCATCATCCCAGGGTGCGAACACAGGTCAATCTCAAAAGCCACCTGGTAGGGGGACACCTTCTGCCGACCCAGCCGGGACAGCTCCAGCCACGACCCTCGGGGCCACAGAGACAGGAACCCAGCGAGGTACTGGGGATGGGTGAACATGAGCGTCAACGCCGACCGATCCACCACCCCACACCGGTGCTCGCGAACAAAGGCACCCCCATCAGGAAAACCTCCATACGCACGTGATCATCGTTGATCGACACCGACCGGGCCCCTACAATATCGGGCGCCACCAGATTAAGAAAGGCACTCCCCTCCGCTGGAGCCACCTTGGGAGGCGTCACCACGTGCTTCACCCCATCGACCTGATAGCGCCAATCCCACCAGTCTCGGACCCGAATCGCACAACATGCCCCACCGCGGCGGGGAAACGAGGGTCGTCGGGTTGCGGCAGGGGCAGAGGAACCTGGGGCAGAAAGGTGATCTCTACCTGTTCCCAGTAAGCCCCGCGATCCACAGCGAACCAAGGACCCGCGCGAAACACCAGGGAGCAGGTAAGTGCGTACCCGGGGGAACCTGAAAAGCCGGAGGCCCCTCGAATGTCACACAAAGCTTCTCCGTGCGAGGTCCTGGCCCACCATGTCGCACCACTCTGCCCGGTACCGGCCGTATGAAGTCTCCCAATGACCACTCCTCGTGAGATGACCCAGGAGCTCTGGAGGCCGCATCATAGCCCACTGAGGTGGCAGCAGAATGATCACCTTGACGACCGTGCTGGACCATCAGGCGCTGTATCAGGTCCTGTCCGGATTGTACCGCAGCTACGAGCGCTTCCAAGCGCATCACGGGCTCCGCTGGTACCAGAATGTCCGTACCGCTGGGCCCTCCGCAGCCCGAGGTCGCGTCTCTGCCATGGTGGGTAGGCGCGGATCCTCCGCGGAAGGGTGCGAGTGTCGACCCGACGAAGTGGGACGGAGGTGTCCCTCCGCCGGACGTGGCATTGATGAGCCGGCTGGTGCAGGCCGGGGACGTGGATCCAGGGAGACCAAGAAGGTAGGCTCCGGTGGTTCCAAGGAGACAAGGAAGGTAGGCTCCTCCTGGCCCGCATCCGTCGGAGGATCTAAGGGGGCCACAACCGGGGGCTCGCCCCCGGCCGGCTGTTCTGTCCTAACCGGAGCAGCTCCCGTCGTCCGACCGCGGTCGCCGAGCTCTCGCTCCAATTCCACCGCCGACCCCCACGTGCGCTCCCAGTGCCGATCCGCCGGGCGACGAGGTGGTGGTGACGCTCGGCGAGCAGGGCGTACCTCCGTTCCCGAGTCCGAACGGGAACGCGAGCGCGATGACGGTGAGGGCGAGCGCCGACGTGCAGGCCGGTCTGGAGCACGCCGAGAGTCTGGTTGGCTGCCTCCGCCCCAACCCGTGGACCGCGGGCGAGACCCTCGCCCAGAGGGGCGCCCCCAGCCCATCGCCGGCGGTGGCGCCTCGAAACGCGTCACAGGACGATGTCCTGCGCCGCCCTCCAAGGAGCCCCCAGAAGGTGGATCCCTTGAAGGGGGACGAGGAAGAGGACGGGGAGGGTAGTCATCAGAGTCGGAGTCGTCACCCTCGCTCCCATCATCCTGGTCCTCGTCGTCCATCGCCACGATGCGATCCAGAGCCTGCCGTAACGAGTACTGACCCGCGCGCATACACTTCTCGCCCCGCAACGCCCCTTCCAACGGGAGGTATCGAGGAAAGTAGTTCTCCAGATGCTTCCGCACCTCGGGCGGAATCAGGAGGAGCAACAGCCGTGGAAATACCAGACCTGCATCCAGCGTGTTCACGCACGCATGACACAGGCACTCCCGCTCATGGGTTTCCCAGTCGATACCGACCACCACGCCGTCGCGCTCGGCAGTGCGGGTCTCGATCTTGAACCCCACATTCCTGCGCACGAACCATCGAAAATCCTCCAGCTTAGCGGGGCCGACATGCGCCAGAATGGAATCAGCGCGGGATCGACGGCATCTGGTTACGGCGCCGACGACGCCGCTCCACCAAGTCACCCTCCCGACCATAGTCGCGCACGAACATCGGGGGTTAAAGTCTCCTCATTCAGCTCCTTCACTAGCTGCAGCGCGCGCGCGTCCGGGCTCCGGGTCTGGACGACGTCTCGTGCCGACCACCCCTCCCGAGCCCCCGGCCCTTGAAGCACCCCTTCGGACTGCAGGCTCTCCGCGAGCTGTCTGCATCCTGTCAACCTGTTCTGGTAGAGGGGCCTCCGGGTAATCTGTCGTGTCCATATCCACCAGATCTTCCTCACTCGACTCCCCGTCTACTACCCGGATTCCCGCCTCTACGGCCTCCGCGGCGCTGGCAGAAGTCTGGCCTCTGGGAAGCGCCTCCGCGGCGTCCCCTGCACGGCCCACACACCAAAGCCAAGGCGTTAGTCGGCGTGTACCTAGTACCCGGCGCACACCTCACTCTCACCCTACACCGTACACCGTTATACCGCCTATTAATGCAACTGGTGTGTCTTCTTGTATGCTTCCAATAAGCGGGCGCAACCCGCTAACTCAGTAGGGGTGCGCCAGGAGTCCTCCGACTCATGCTGCGCGAATCGCCATCGCACGCGGTACTGTCGCTGGGTCCCCCGACCTCGTTTGACATCTCGGTGTCCCACGATCGCAGCCACCTCATCCTCCTGTTCCCCAGTGTCCGGATTGAACTCCAACGGGGCCGGGGGATTGACCCTACCCTGAATGGTGTTCTGGTGGTACAACTTGAGCTGGTCACGATGGAAACGGTTGGACGTGAGGTTCCATGACACCGGGACGTCCACCTGGAACATGACGTCGTCAAACTTGGAGAGACCTTGTAGGGGCCCAGGAACATGGGACGAAGCTTAGTCTTCAGCTCCTTCTCCACCTTGTGTGAGAATCGTCCGATCTGTGGGCCCTCCACCAGGACCCAATCGCCCACCTCAATGGACGGCGCCCGGTTATCCCGCTTGCCGGCTGTCCTCTCCAGATACCGCTCGGTCGCGGCGCGGTAACCCTGGACGGCACTGTTATGAGCCTGGTGCATCCGCTGCAGCAAGCGATCAACCCCCTGGCGTGTGTCCAGCTTGACCTGATCCTCTCCCCGTTCAGGGCTCATAAGCAGGTCGGGAGGCGTGAGAGGGTGTCTGCCAGAGTTGAGGAAAAAGGGGGTAAATCCGTGGGCGGCCTGGGGAGCATTGTTCAGGGAGAACTCCACCAAGCCCAGAAGTTCCTCCCAATTGCTGCCCACCGCGTCGGTGTAGTGTCGCATGGTCTCTTGCACTGTGCGGTTCAACCGCTCCACCAGATGTGACGACGAACTGTGGTAGGCCGTGCCCAGCGACACCTTGGTGCCCAGCCGTTCGAAGAACTCCTGCCAGAATTTGGCCGTGAAGAGCTTGTCGCGGTCGGAGATGAACTGTCGGCTGAGCCCATGGAACCGGAACACGTGCGTCAGGTATATCTTGGCGCACTCCTCCGCAGTGAGGTCGGCCGGACACGGGGCCAAGTGACACATGCGCGTCAGGCGGTCCACGAACACCAGGACCATGCTGTTGCCGCTCTTCGCCTTCTTGAACGGGCCGATGAAGTCCATCATGATAGAATCCCAAGGACCCATCGGATCAGGTAACGTCTTGGGGACGGCTTGCGAGCCCGTGTTCCTGGACTTCATGATCTGGCACGAGGGGCACTGGCGCACATATGTCTCAATATACTCCTTCATCCCTGGCCAGTAGAAATGTTTGCGGGCCCGAGGATAAAGACGGTGGCTTCCTTGATGTCCGCCTAGAAGCGAATCGTGGAGCTCGTGAAGCAAGGCGGCCCTACAAAGCTCCGGGACATACAGCCGCCATTCCTCCGGCTGGACACTCACGAACAGGCGTCCCTCCTGGAACTTGCAAGGGTAGGCACCCATCTGCTGGGGATGCGCCCGGATGGCTTCAAGCGCCGCTTCCTCCGTGACCGTGAAACGACTGATCATCGTCTCCAGTTCCGACGTGACTGTGAACGCGTCCGCGGCCG
Source organism: Mesostigma viride (assembly GCA_009746045.1). Classification (NCBI taxonomy): domain Eukaryota; kingdom Viridiplantae; phylum Streptophyta; class Mesostigmatophyceae; order Mesostigmatales; family Mesostigmataceae; genus Mesostigma; species Mesostigma viride. Next base: position 569,385 of record RPFO01000448.1, read on the forward strand.
GGTCTGTCTCCGCACTCGCCTGGTTGACGAATTCGGAGAAGACTGTGGGCGGGCCGATCGGCTGAAGCTGAAAAATTCCCTGGGGCGGCACCACATGGCTAAGGGGCATGCGCATATGCGATCCCTCCCCCTCCCCGGGGGCGTCCACGTCCTCGTGGGCACTCGTCTCCTCCAAGAGAGGTGACAAGTCATCACTGGTGGTGTGTCCCAGATGAAACAGGTGGCGGGCCCGGGGAGACCGTGGCTCCGCGCCGTAGGCGGTCCCCGGGGCGGCCACTGGTACGCAAGTGGTATGAAGCACATCCATGTCCTCGTAGAACCAATAGTCCGCCCGTCGCGAGAGGGCGTCTGGCACCACGTTGTCCGCGCCCTTGACGTATTGGATCTTGAATGGCGCAAACTGTGACAAGTACTCCATCCACCGCGCTTGGCGGGGCGTCAGGTTGGGCTGCACCAGGAGGTGGGTGAGCGGCCGGTGGTCGGTGTGGATCACCAGGCGGTGGGGGTCGAGATCCCCCTGCTCACTAATGGCCACCGAAAACTGGGCCCCCAGAAGATGGTGACGCCACGTGTGGCAGCTGTAGACTACTGCCAGAAGCTCCTGCTGATGCACTGGGTAATTCCGCTCCGCCGGAATCATTGTGCGTGAGATATACTCGATGGGCTGAAGACCCTTGCCTTGGTCCTGCAGGAGGACCCCCCGATGGCCACCTTGCTGGCGTCCGTAGCCACAACGAAAGGAAGGGCCGGGTCCGGCAGGATAAGGACTGGTGCTGTGGTGAGGTGGCGCTTAAGCGCCTCAAACGCCTGTTGGCACTGCTCAGCCCAGAGGAACGGGGTACCCTTCTTGAGAAGAGCGTTGATCGGGGCGGCGATGGTGGCAAACCGTGGGATGAACCGTCGGTAGTAAGAAGCCAATCCCAGGAAGCTGCGCACCCCCTTCACGTCCGTAGGGACAGGCCATTGCTGGACGGACTCGATCTTCTCCGGGTCGGTCGCGATGCCGTCGCGGACAGGTATGGCCCAGAAACGGCACGCAGCGGCCGGCGCGCACCTTGGCTTTCCGCGCCGAAAGGTGCTCATCCTCCATGATCTGAAGCACGGCGTCCACATCCTCTAGGTGCTCCTCGAACGTCTTGGAGTACACCAGGATGTCGTCCAGATACGCCAGCGCGCACGTGCGCTTGTAGGTCCAGGGCGGGCGTGCCCCCTTCTGCGGGTCCGCCAGGTCCTGGGAGACCTGTGGCAAGTGGGCTGTACCCATCACCGGACGGAGGATATCATTCATCAGCATCTGGAAGGACGCCGGCGAATTGCACAGCCCCATTGCCGCCACCCGAAACTGATAATGCCGAAGGGCGTAGCGAACGCGGTCTTGTGGCAGTCTTCTGGCGCGATGCGCAGCTGCCAAAACCCGTCCGCACAGTCAATGACGGTGAAACACGTGGCCCCCTGGACACGGTTGAAGATGTCGTCGATCCGCGGTAGAGGATACCGGGACTTGACGGTGATGGCGTTCAGCTTCCGGTAATCCGTCACCAGACGCCACTTGCCTCCTGGCTTGGGAACGAGCAGCACGCCCGCTGAGAAGGGGCTGTTGCTGGGTTCAATGAGCCCAGCGTCAAGCAGTGAAATGAGGATCTTCTTGAGCTCCACCAGCTCGACTGGGCCCATGCGATACATGGGAGACACAGTAGGCCCAGAACCCTCCTGGAGCTGGACACGGTGCAACACCGATCGATTGGGAGGGAACTGGGGGTACGATCCGCAAAAAGGGTAGTGCGCTTCTCCAGGACGGCATTGAACCGCGCCAGCTCATCCGGTGTGAATCCGGCACCGATCTCGTTAAGCAGAGCCTGAGTGCTATCCAGGTCTATGCGATACATCGCGTACTCCTTGCCCTTCCGAAGCTGGCGCGCCAGCGTCTTGCTGCTCATCAGGATCTGGGATGCTGGTCGAGGCCCGTCCGCCGAGCGCTCGTGTGTAATGTTATGGACCTCCGCGGCCTGTGCCCTATACTCGCTGTCAGGGCACCAGAATGAACCATCCGGAAACCAAACTACCCGCCGGCGCACACTGATGTCCACATCCTGCTTGTCCAGCCAGTCCACGCCAATGATGATGTCGGCAGCGCCCAGCGGCGCAATAGTCGCCACCAGGTCGACCGGCGTGCCCTGCAGCACACCCTTGATGTCTGCTAGGCCCGGCGATTGGTGTCGCCGACCGTCTGAGTAGGTGACATAGACTGCCGTGGTGTGAGGCCGGGGTACCAGGCCCAGCCGACGCACCAGGGCCTCGTTGATGAAGGACGTGGAGGCGCCGGTGTCCACCAGGAACTTCACGTCCATGATCGTTTTCTCCTTCAAATACGGATCAAGGACGGTGGGAGGGACCAACAACCCCCACTGAAAAGAAACAGATGCCGCGAATCTCCCTGAGATGTACGCGCCGCCGGTTGGGAGGGCGCGTCTGCGGCCACGTTGTTAACATCTACCTCTACTCTAGTTGACTCCGCGTCGGGGCTACCATCTGATTTTTCTATCCTATCCCCTACCCCGGGACCCAAGCCCATGGGCAGGGCTACTACTCCCGAGGAGCGGTGGGACGGGAGGCCGCCTCGCCCGACCACCCGCCCTCTTCCCCCCCTCCTCCTCTTCGTCAGCCCCCTCCTCATCGTCATACTCGTAGCCAGCCACTGCCTGCGTTTGGCCGGAAGAGGAGGACTGTCGCCGCGCCTCAATCTCGTTGACCGCGCGCAACACACCCTTGGTAGAGTTGGTCGCGGGTGGTCGCGGCTGCTGGTACTGCGTCGGGACCTGTCTGGCGTGCTGCAGGCGAGCCGCACGCTCACCCGCGTTGCGGGGTCGGTCCCGAGGGCCGGAGGGGTCGGGGCGGCTGCCGAAGGCCGGGCCGGAGAAACGAACGCTGGGTGTCCCTTCTCCAGCCCCGCGACCGGCGTTCTTGCCCCGGAGCTTGGGGCAGTCGCGCTTGAGGTGCCCCACCTCACTGCACATGAAGCAGCGCGCCTTGCTAGCATCGATCGCGTTGACGCCAAGGTCAGTGTAGCCATCATCAGGGTCGTCGGGGTACTCCTCCTCCTCCTCGCCGATGAGCTCCGTAGAGTACATCTGGTTCACCCGTCGCGGACCTGCAGTGGCTGACCTGAAGAAACGGCGCACCGAGGGTGCGCGCCCGCGAGCCACCACGTCGGCCACCTGCAGAAGGTATCTCTGGATATTCAGGATGTCCCACTCCTTCCAGGGGACCTCAGCGTAGTGTTTGAATACCTCATCCTGCAGCTCGGGGCTGAGCGCCTCGATGAATCTGATCTTGTACTCGTACCAGGTCATGTCGGTTAGATAAGCGGCGCTGGACTCAAACTTGGACAGAAACTCGCGATATGGGGTGGTCCCCTGGCGTAGCTTGCCGAAAGCGATCCGCTCGTGGAGCTCCGCGTCTGGGGGTATCAGCTTGCGGCGCACCCGGTCCATCAGCTCCTCCACGGTCTGTGGGTATGACTGGGATGCGATGCTCTCACAGTTCAGGATGCTCACCACCGAGGGGTCCATGCAGGTGTTAACCACATGCGGGATCAAATCACAGGTGGCCAGTTCCCAGCTGTTGTGATTGCACCACACGGTATACTGCTGTTGCCACATGCGTCCCCATTCGTCGACCTCTCGCGGTTTCATATCCGCGTGCAGCTTGGGTACATTCTTGAAGGTAGGCATCGGTGGGGCCTTTACCGTGTTAAGCTTAGGCCCACCGACCTCCCTGTAGGAGATGGAGCCGAATGCTGGAGGCTGCGACCGCGGGAGAGATCCGGATCTGTCCGGTGTGCCGTGTGTCCGGCGCACCTGTACCGACGAGGGGTGTTCGTACCCGGGTCATCCAGTGCCACCCTGCTGAAACTGAGGTTGCCAGCAGGCGCAGGCGAGGGGACCGCGCTTCGGTCAAGCACCCGCGGACGCTGCGGTTGAGGTGCCAGGCGCTGGGCTGGCGTGTGAGTCTCCTCGTCGCGGGTGGTGACACTGCTCCGGGTCTCCTCTGGGCTGGTCCGTGGTCTATGAGTACCAACGGGCGGGCCCTGCGTGACAGATCCCTCGTCCGCCTCGTTAGTCCCTTCCAGGTCATCGAACTCGCCGTCTGCCCCTGGGACTTCCCCTTCCTCGTCCGAATACCATAACGCCGTGGGTAACAGGGACGTGCTGCCGAAGGAAACTCTGCGTCTGCCCCGGTGTGGGGGGCCCGGTGGAGGTCCTTGGGGCCGCCCCCGACCTGCCCAAGGATGCGTGGGCCGCCCGGTGACTGGTAGCTGACGGCGGTAGTGCAGGGTATCTTCATTCTCGTCTCTCTGCTGCTCTGGATCAGGTGGTAGCCATTGTGGTCTCGTCTGGGGTTGTTGCTGCTGCGTCTGGGGTTGCTGCTGTTGCCATTGCTGCTGTGGTGACCGTTGCTGCTGCTGATGCTGCTGCTGCTGTTGCTGCTGCTGCGGTTGCTGCTGCTGCTGCCGCTGCTGTTGCTGCTGCTGCTGTTGCTGCTGCTGCTGTTGCTGCTGCTGCTGTTGCTGCTGCTGCTGTTGCTGCTGCTGCTGGGGCTGCTGCTGCTGTTGCTGCTGCTGCTGGGGCTGCTGCTGGGGCTGCTGCTGCCGTTGCTGCTGGAGCCTCTCTCGGTCGTTTCTGTCATCTCTCTTGTTAAGCCTCCCACGGTCCTTAATTTAGGACAAAGTCCTAAATTAACTCGTCGTCTGTCCCAACTCAGTCCTCACAGGAGGACTGAGTTGACAATTTTCAACCGCGTGTAGCGACTAGGTGGGGGGTCCATCCCAAATGTTTTGATGTGGATCTGGGGTGTACTAGATATCATTTTGTTGGCAAAAATACTGCATATGTGAAAACTTGACCCGAACACCTGAAAATTACACGGACGTTGGGCGCCCCTCGCGAATTTGCATTTTTCGGGATAAGAACGAGTGGGAAAAATTCAATCAAATCCTGGTGCATGAAGAAAAAATATAGGCACGTAAACAACATAGTTCTTGAAGCGTGGCAAAAAACTGGGCTCCATTTGGCCACTGCAACTGCCTGAAACAATTAAAAAACTCTCAGTCCTCAGGAGAGGAATGGGGCTTTTGCTAACTTTGCTAGCATGTAAGTGCGGTCATACTACATCACCGTGGCCACCAACCATCCCAATCAACTCATTTCCCTTCAAGCATTACAGGACAACACACTTGCATCATCATACTTCAGGTATATCATACCTTATCATGTAGTGAGAGCCTATGCATGCATGTAGGGAATGGGCTTGGATACCTACCAACAAAGGGTTATGTTATAAGTGCCAACCACCAATATAATGGGTAGGTTAAGCATATTTCCATTGTTTCAAACAACAATAGATATGGCTATAACTGTTTTGCCTTGCCATGATGTGGCCAACATAGTTGCTGGCACATGATGGCAGTGGTTTGTCACCAAGACTTTTCACTCACCCGTAAAAGCTTGAATGCACCCTTGACGCAGCCCGTGGCCACACAATCATGCAGTATGAACGTAGCAAAAGAATAACTAACATCTATGAAGGTGTTTAAACCTGCACAGCTCCTAAAACCCTGCACAACTACACTGGGTTAAGGCAAATGCCTGCTAACATCATCTGAAAAGGGGGTTTTAGAGAGGGGCAGGCAACGGTCAAGAAAGAGCATCAAGACTTGAACCTGACAACGCCTCGCAAGCTTAAACTCATGTACAAACATCAAGGAACGAAGAGGCAACGATTATCCGGCTTTACCTGGCACGGCTGGCGTTACCTTGGCCCAGGCGGTGCCCGCAAAAGTGGCACTTTGCGGCACATAGACCATGACGTGACAGAATGGTCGAGATCATCAAATCTATACTGTCACTCAATATATTCTAATACAATTCATGTTAAAATGTAGAAAGAAACCTATCAGCCATTGAAATTGCGCCGGAAAGCAAGCGCAGTCATCAATTCCGTCGACCTGCCTTATCGCAGTTTTTTCCAGCAAGAACAGTGCCGACACCGGGTAAATCGCATCCCCGCGAGCTAAAAATTGATTTATATCATCTTTAGGGCATTTTAAATCTATTTACTGAGTTTGGACGGCTAACTCGTCCGCAAACGTAAACTGCATGCATGGGCGCGAGCCGCCATGGCTAGGTCGTGCATTTCCGGAACTCGCGTTTCACGTGGAAAAGTACCCTTACCACCTGTACTTTGACCGTACAGTTAGCCGCGCATACCAAATCCAAAAAAATCCCAAAAATATGTCCAAGAAAGATCTTTTCACGTAGTATTTGAATAAATTTTGAGAGAATTTTTTTGTCAAACATTCTGACCGGGGCGAATTTTCTACGAAACCCAAAAACTCGGTCCTCTAGAGAGGACTGAGTTCAACTCAGTCCTCCGTAGAGGACCAGGGACAGACGACGAGTTAAGGACCAATTTACTATAACCGAGGTACCGGGGGGGGGGGTCACTATATGGACCGTACCCCATGTGGACCGTACCCGGCATGATGTACCCGACCCGTGGTACCGGCACATGGTACCCGGATTCCGTACCCGGGTACCGGGTATAATGGCGGGAAAGTAGGTACCTCGACCAAAAATATAACCGATTTTGGAGCGAAAAAGTGGGTGCGGGAATGATCTGAGGTGGATATGGCGACGTGACAATCGTGGCCGGCGTTTTCACGTGCGTTTATCATTTCGGGCGCCCAGTAGCAAAAACGAAAGGTAGTTATTTATGCTTAAAGGCTGTGAAATTTTCTGCGCAAGTTTTTATGTGTAGCGCTGTAGCACAGCGGCACAACACAAATGGGTCGCAGATCGCCTGCTCGCGGAGGGTCGATTTTGGCACAAACATGTTAGTGTATTAGCAATGGTGGTGCGAATCGAGCCAGGAAATTTTTGTGGACGATTTTGATTATAGTCTGGAGTTTATAAACGGAGTATTTGACATGGGAGCGCCTGGGCCGTGATATTCTTGCCCGATTTCCATTGTCGACCATGTTTTAGGGACGTTCAGGCTGGGCAGCGAGCGCACCTTGTAGGTCTTCACTTTCGGTATTTCTTGGACCTAGAACGCAGCACAAGCGTGGTTTATATCATTTTTGAACCGGTTGGCCAGCTTTGGTGCGCTCAGCTCTCGGAAAGCTGACCTCGCTGCGGATTTCAGCGACTTTTTTGCAACCATCTGAATGAGGCGACGTAAGTAGCAGGTACGTGCCGGGGTGCCCTAGATCATGAGTGTAACTGGCAACGCTGTCGTGGTGTTTTGAGTCAGTAAGCTATGCCTAAAAAGAGGGGACGCTCTCTGTGCACATAACTGTCACACATAGTTGGTTTACGTCATACAATTTTTTACGTCTCTATCTTCGTCGTCCGCTGCAGCTAAAACACACATGCGTAAGAGCAGTTTTACTCATGTGTTAGTTATAAACCATGGTCCTATGGCCTGCAGTCGTTCAGGGTGTTCTCAGACAGTATATACAATATGGTTTACGTGTTACATGCACCCTGAATTCGCTCACAAAGCGTTGCATGTTAGCACAACGTTGCTCTGTAACTTGATTTGGCTGCATTCATGTGTTAGTTGCAATGCAAATGCAATGTTTTTTCATCGCTGGGTGGTGGCCAGCATGTCCGTGATGTCAAAGAAGGTTTGGCATATGCTTAGAGAAAGTTTACCGCAAGGGGTGGGCCATGTTCAAGCCGGGCAACCTCAGCAACCATGCAACCGTATATTGCATTACCTGCACCATCTGTGACACCGTTAAGCACGCGTATATATAGAGGCAGCCACAGCAGGGTATGGCCTTGTTATACGCTGCCCCGCCATCCCAAGGCCTCGTAGGGTCCCCTAGCGCTTGTAAGATGCTCAAGGGACCGTGTGGATAGCATGGTCATGCGTTGACACTAATTGGTCCTATTGGTCCTAAATTCTCATTTTGACCAAATTCGCGGTTTGAGGCCTGCCATGGGCCAGGGTCCATTCAGGCACTAAATGTAATTATTTGAACCCAGGTTTTTGTCCAAAATTCAAAAAGTGTGTTATCTGTCAGTGGTAAAAATGCCAGGGTCAAAATTTGATCTTTGCACATATATTTTTTAATTCAAACTGGTCCTAAAATAAGGACTTTTCTTGGGAACATGGACACTCTGCCTGGGTAAGGCGTCTATAATGTCCCCATCCGCTGGGAACCTAGGGTTCTGATCTCTGGATCGTGGGGAGCCTTCCGCAGGTCTCTCCATGACCTCACCTGTATCTGTCCCTGCTTGGACGTGCAGTGGTACCTCTATACCCTCTGTACCGTGCTCGTGGTTGTCTACCGGTTCTATCTCTGTATTCTCTAGATCTCGTTCTCTAGCCTCTTCCTCTGTATCTCTGGCGTTCCTTGTTTGGGACCGTGTGGGCATGGTGCTCGTACCGGTACCTTACACTGCAGGCAACACCTCCCCAGGAAGGAAGAGAGAGAAAGAGAGAGAGCAACCACGTGCTATAGAGCTATAACTGTGGAACCTAATACTACTCCCTAGTACTGGTCTCCTCTACTGCTTGCTAGGGCCAATGGTCAGCTGAGAGAAAGTCACTGTAACTGCTGTCCCCTCCCCCTGACTGCTGAGTGTGGGTGGCTTGGAGCATTCACGTGTGGTGTGCATCCCCTCAGGCAATGGCATGTGTTCCCTAACAAACCTATCTGCCTCTGTAATGTTATCAAACCCTTTCCACTTAGCACTAGAGCCTTGGGACAATATCTTATCTTTAATATGCTCCTCACAAGTCTTCCAGCTGTAGAATATAGCAGGCCTACCCTTATCCCCGTCGTGAGCTACTGCGTAGTAAGGAAATCCAGACTGTCCACCCTTGTTTATTTTACGTCGTGGCATGTTACATCATAGTCTGGCAGCGGCTTGCAAGCAAGAGAGAAAGGGGAAACCCAGGCTACCTCTAATGCAGTGACCTTAAACAAACGAGGAGAGAGAGCACGGAGTATAACACAGCACACGCCCGAGCCTTCCGCAGGAACGGGCTATACGCACACACGGAGGTAAACACCGTCAACACAGTCGGCAACAGCCAGACGGTATCCACGCCCCCACGACCCCTTGCAGGTCAACAACGAATGTCCGTCTCCGCGACGTCCATGGGCACCAACAACATTTACAACCTATAGAGACACAACATATAACATAAACCCCCTGCGCGCGCGTTCCCGGATAGAGAGCAAGCTCGCCAGCTAGCCTTCAGCAGGCATAGCTTTGTAAAGAAAGAATTCTAACTAGGGGACGTACCATCTTCAATGACGTTAATCCCTCCTGAACTGGCCGCCACCCGGTGTCGTTGAAGGCAAGCCCTGGCCGCCACTAGGTGTCGTTGAAAACAGGAGAGCTGAACGCTATCGTTGACAGCACCTCACCACAGGACTATTGCTAGCCCCGCCGAGTATCCCAGACTGGCCGCTTGCTGCTAGGTCGTCGTTGAATCCCTTTACGGGCTGGCCGCCGGCCTGACAGCAATCGTTGAATTCCGGAACCTCTACCTACGCCAAGCTTCGTCTTGGTATCCTAATTGGCTCACTAACCCTCTCCGCGAGAGTTAGCTAACCTTTCCAGCACATTTCCTCCGATACCAGTGTTACGTCCCTGCCCAGACACACCTAGCCTGAGCTACGTAGCGAAAGACCCTCCTTGCCGGAATTAGGAATAATTCAAGATAGCCTAAAGTAGGTTGCGCTTCACGACGTGAGTCGTGAGATATCTGGCATCACGGCTTAACTCGTCGTCTGTCCCTGGTCCTCTACGGAGGACTGAGTTGAACTCAGTCCTCTCTAGAGGACCGAGTTTTTGGGTTTCGTAGAAAATTCGCCCCGGTCAGAATGTTTGACAAAAAAATTCTCTCAAAATTTATTCAAATACTACGTGAAAAGATCTTTCTTGGACATATTTTTGGGATTTTTTTGGATTTGGTATGCGCGGCTAACTGTACGGTCAAAGTACAGGTGGTAAGGGTACTTTTCCACGTGAAACGCGAGTTCCGGAAATGCACGACCTAGCCATGGCGGCTCGCGCCCATGCATGCAGTTTACGTTTGCGGACGAGTTAGCCGTCCAAACTCAGTAAATAGATTTAAAATGCCCTAAAGATGATATAAATCAATTTTTAGCTCGCGGGGATGCGATTTACCCAGTGTCGGCACTGTTCTTGCTGGAAAAAACTGCGATAAGGCAGGTCGACGGAATTGATTACTGCGCTTGCTTTCCGGCGCAATTTCAATGGCTGATAGGTTTCTTTCTACATGTTAACATGAGTTGCATTAGAATATATTGAGTGACAGTATAGATTTGATGATCTCGACCATTCTGTCACGTCATGGTCTATGTGCCGCAAAGTGCCACTTTTGCGGGCACCGCCTGGGCCAAGGTAACGCCAGCCGTGCCAGGTAAAGCCGGATAATCGTTGCCTCTTCGTTCCTTGATGTTCGTACATGAGTTTAAGCTTGCGAGGCGTTGTCAGGTTCAAGTCTTGATGCTCTTTCTTGACCGTTGCCTGCCCCTCTCTAAAACCCCCTTTTCAGATGATGTTAGCAGGCATTTGCCTTAACCCAGTGTAGTTGTGCAGGGTTTTAGGAGCTGTGCAGGTTTAAACACCTTCATAGATGTTAGTTATTCTTTTGCTACGTTCATACTGCATGATTGTGTGGCCACGGGCTGCGTCAAGGGTGCATTCAAGCTTTTACGGGTGAGTGAAAAGTCTTGGTGACAAACCACTGCCATCATGTGCCAGCAACTATGTTGGCCACATCATGGCAAGGCAAAACAGTTATAGCCATATCTATTGTTGTTTGAAACAATGGAAATATGCTTAACCTACCCATTATATTGGTGGTTGACACTTATAACATAACCCTTTGTTGGTAGGTATCCAAGCCCATTCCCTACATGCATGCATAGGCTCTCACTACATGATAAGGTATGATATACCTGAAGTATGATGATGCAAGTGTGTTGTCCTGTAATGCTTGAAGGGAAATGAGTTGATTGGGATGGTTGGTGGCCACGGTGATGTAGTATGACCGCACTTACATGCTAGCAAAGTTAGCAAAAGCCCCATTCCTCTCCTGAGGACTGAGAGTTTTTTAATTGTTTCAGGCAGTTGCAGTGGCCAAATGGAGCCCAGTTTTTTGCCACGCTTCAAGAACTATGTTGTTTACATGCCTATATTTTTTCTTCATGCACCAGGATTTGATTAAATTTTTCCCACTCGTTCTTATCCCGAAAAATGCAAATTCGCGAGGGGCGCCCAACGTCCGTGTAATTTTCAGGTGTTCGGGTCAAGTTTTCACATATGCAGTATTTTTGCCAACAAAATGATATCTAGTACACCCCAGATCCACATCAAAACATTTGGGATGGACCCCCCACCTAGTCGCTACACGCGGTTGAAAATTGTCAACTCAGTCCTCCTGTGAGGACTGAGTTGGGACAGACGACGAGTTAATGCCAAGCTAATTAGTTCACACTTATATTGGCTAGCAATACCAATTACAAATGGATAATGCCCCGGGCTCAATGTGTAGGCGTATTCGCACTTATCATTCATTAAACCAAGAGGACGAGACTCTCGTCCTCGGACCAATTTAACCTAGGTTGGTTGCGGCGCAGATACACACCAATTTCCCTAGAACAATCCGAGTCACTCATTCCACGTAGGATCCGGGCCGACATCGACCCTCAACTATAGGATCCACGCCTAGAACAACTGACAGACTCAGAACCGGCGCGGCGCCACAGCACCGGCCCCTAAAAGAACAACCTAGGACCAAAATAACTAGTCCAATTCACACAATAGCCAAGGTCCGTAAAACCCAAGTCCAATAGACTAAACGGCCTTAGTAATTTATTCCATTGTTACGTCCGGCCAAAAGGGCAGGGACGTAACATCAACCCCCTTAATCGCCCCTTTGGATGCTTAAGTGGCCCTAACCCCTATGAAGGCTTCATAACATCCCCCCACCCTGTAACCACTATTCTCCACCTGTATATTCTCCACGGTGACTGCTATCGCCTCTTAACATATAACGAACTGGCTGCCTGGGTCCCCAATATGCCTACTTATGCTGCCTGGGCCGCGCTAGTACAAGCCATAACACACGCCCTGATCAACCATGCTGTTTCCGGCCCCACCGTCTAGGTCATCTAGTCGCTCCACACGTAAGCCAGCCATAATTTCAATGCACAAGGATACACATTTCCATCACCATTCATCTTCATCATCCTGAACGACTCGAAAACGCGGAAAAGATAACGGCAGGCTCGAGCTACCATGGTCCGGATTCTCCCGATTTCTGGCCTGCGCTGGTTGTCTCTTTGATACCCCCCCGCTGGCACACACTCATGACTTCTCCCCGTGCCCCCTATAAAGCTGGTGAATGGTGCTGCTTTTGTCCATACAGCACGACCGCAACATGCTCGGGGAAGGTGATCGCAGAACTCCCCCTTGGAACCCTGCACGTTCAACTAATGGCGCCGCTGAGCGGCCACAATGGCTGTCTGGCTCAACTTACAACTGCAGTGGTGTTCCTCCCCACCCAGCTATGCCACCGGATTCGGGTTGTACCTTGGTCCCTTGAACAATCATGTGTATACCAACCCAACCCCAACCTTCCAGACGCTGCTATTATTTGGCTACATGTGGGATCAACCCGCCTGGACATGTTGTCATTGGATCCAGTGGAATTTGGCTGGGTGCTAAATCAGGGTGACAGCAGAACTGTAAAAGGCCTTTACGAGTACACGGCAGAGTGGGGCTACACAATGCTCTTGCATAAAAACCATCAATTCCACCCCGGACGGACACGCTGGGGCGCTACTGAGTGGCCTGGCCACACCTGGGTCCGCAACATCACCCTCGCCGCTGACCACCCGCTGATCATTGATCGCCGCGCGACCGACGTACAACACCTCTTGATGCACCGGTCCATCGGGGTTGGGGAGATCCTCCACCGGCGATTTCAACACCCTGCTACATGTTTATGTACCAACCCCACTGAAACTGTGGAACACCGATTTTTATGGTGTAGCCTCCAGGGAGTTTGGACCTGGTTGATTGGTTTATGGGCAGCCTGGACGTCTGAGCCTATCATACCGGTGTCTACCCGCTCCATTATCTTTGGCATCACTGGCACCCCTGGCCTTGAGCTCACCTTTTCACAACAAGCGTGGATATGGCTCCGCACATGCATGTTATATACAATCTGGACGGTGCGAAACGATGTGCCGGTGGTGTTCAATAGGCGCACAGTTTTCGACAAAGCTGGGGTTCTCTCACGCTTCATTTACCTATGGAACTCCGGCATGCGACGCTACTGGATGGTTGCAAATGAACAAAACAAAATCTGGGACCCTGGCGCGGACCAGGATAAGCCCAGCCCACTTGAGATCTTTCATGACCTCATGGGCAAAAACAGGATCTTTACCCACATGCCCAATGACAACCCATTAGAAGTCCAGTGGCTTCCGTGGTCTAGTAAGGCTCCGTTTTAGCCACTGACATCTTGATACCCTAGGCTTAGCAGGGATTACCTATTGGCTATATTTGGAATAAACGTACACCTATTTACCTGGAATTCGCGAGCTCCGTCCACTGCGCGGTTGCGCAAGTTTTCCCTTTGTAGACATGTACATATTGTTTAACTTCCGAGACGTTGGTTGGGTTGACCTAGGTACACTTCATCATTAGTTTCACGATCGGGACGTTTCGGGATCATATCCTACCAGCACTTTCATTTTTCTGGGGGTTTTGTTCTTCACCCTTGTCAACCTCCATGAATCTCGTGGTCGAAACCCTAAAGCTAGCGCGCGCTCCTTGGCGGGGCTAGCGCCACTTGGCACTCGACGGAGGTACGTGGTGACTCACATCTCCCTAGCCGGGGCTCCCTGGCCGGGGACCGGCCACAAAAAGTACAAGCTCTAATGTCGCGGGCGAAGCCCGCAAAACTTGTAATTGGCTAATAAAATATACCCATTTCCCCGAAATGTGCTCCGCCAGAAACAATGAGTGCAGGCTGGGGACAACCTCACGTGGACGGTGGAAGCCTGTGTAACGTACTACATACCGTATGCGAGAGGGTCCCTGTACCAGGGTTATCCAAGGCTCACAAGGCAGGCGCGGCGTGCGGACGTGTACCTATTGTAGCTGTGGCACGCCGGATCAAAGCTGCAATTTGGCGCACGCGTGGCTCGCAGCCAGTTGTCCGTACTAACAAGACGGAGAACGCTTGGCGGTGCCGACATGCCTGGCATCGTCTTTTTCCGCAAAAGGATGCTGACGCAAATGATCCCTGCTCGCGGCATTTTTGCACCAGCAATTATCGGGAACGGGCGCCTGGTTCCATTAGCCATTTTGTTACATCTGACACACCAGGACCAACGCACGTCGTCTCTCGAAGAGAAGCCCCCAATCGCGCCGTGCAAGTGCTGGTAGCACGAATGGCGTTTGTTAGCACCATCGTGCAACTTCCGCGTGGGAGCACATCGACTCGACAAATAAATGCCTCCCGCGTATCTCCCCGGGCGTCTTCTTTTCTCCGAGAATTGGCAGTACATTCCGAACTTCACAAGTGTTTCTCAGCTCAATTCACACCATGCCTCAGCGGCAAACGCAATAATATTGTGACTGCAATGGCCAAGGCCAAGAAACGAAGCCCTGACGGCAGCCAAGTAAGCAAAATTGATAGCATATACCAGCTGTCGTTATAAGTGAGCTGCAATTCATTTCCGTCCCGCATTTAAGTGCTGGCGTCGAAGGGCGGCCAACGTGATACGTCCTGCAGCGCCTATTGCGCCCGTTGGCAAAATTGGCATCACCCTTTGTTTTGAAGGTTACGGATAGCCCCCTTTACCCTATTTGCTTGCTGCTGCTACTGCTGCTGCTGCTGCTGCTGCTGCTGCTGCTGCTGCTGCTGCTGCTGCTGCTGCTGCTGCTGCTGCTGCTGCTGCTGCTGCTGCTGCTGCTGCTGCTGCTGCTGCTGCTGCTGCTGCTGCTGCTGCTGCTGCTGCTGCTGCTGCTGCTGCTGCTGCTGCTGCTGCTGCTGCTACTTATTTTAATTAAAAGCCTCTATCCCAATTATGGCAGTGGGTACTTGAAAAATAGAGCTTTTTTGTAATTTATGTGTGATTCAAAATGGTAGGCTTTTGCTAACGCTTCAAGCATTTTAGGATTGTCGGAGATCTTTTGAAGAGCAGGAGTCGCAGTTTCATAATATCCTTTTGCAAGTAAATATAGTATAATTTCGGGATTACCTCCAGCTTTAGAGTCTAATCCTTCTGAATCCTTGAGAAGAACAATTCTCCAACAACTTCCTGGCTCAAAGCGTTCGGAGCAAGACAAATTTTCTGAGAAGGGGATGCCGGGAAGACGTATAAAAGCTGCTCACAATAATGCACCTCTTTATAGCCTGCTGCTTACTGTTGCCATCAATGCCGCTCAGGCCCAACAGATGTGCTTCAACGACCTTACCCCAGTATATTGGCCTCTGTATCGTAACTGAACAGTTGCCCTCCGTAATGTGGGCCCCCCGTACCATGGCCTTCCCCCCCATGGTATTCCCCATCCCATCGGTTGCGTGCAGGTGCAGACCAAGTACCTGCAGGTGGACCCGGGGGGAGCGGACGTGTGGCGGCTGAGGGAGGCGGTGGATAGTATAAAGGAGGGCGGCCTGGGAGTTATCCCTACAGACACCATGTATGTGGCCTTAACGGGGCAGGCTACGATGTATTTCCCATTTCCAGTTCCCGAAAGCCTGTGAATTTCCACATAATGAATATTTATAATATATTGTACAATAGATTTATTATATATTATTTCCACAAATATCCTATGCAACCATGTGTAGCCTTGTGTTTTTCAGTGCAGTGTCCGCTGTGTGTGCAGCGACCAACCGTGTGCGCAGTGCCCAACCCTGTGCGCAGTGCCCAACCCTGTGCGCAGTGACCAACCATGTGCGCAGTGACCAACCATGAGGGCAGTGCCTGTGATGTGTGCAGTACCCGCTAGGCAAGGTGTGTGCATAGGTCAGACAAGTCCCCCCATCACAGACAAGTCCCCCCATTACAAACAAGGTCCCCCATCACAGACAAGTGCACCCATTACAACCAAGTTTCCCCATCACAGACAAGTTCCCCCATTACAAATAAGGTCCCCCATTACAAATAAGGTCCCCCATCACAGACAAGTTCCACATTACAAACAAGTTTCCCCATTACAAACATCTCGTACGTGTGCTTCGTCAATCATGCCTGCAGGCTGCAAGGGACAGGCGGCAGGTGGGCAGGCAGGCAGGGGTCCAGGCGGGCAGGCAAGCAGGCAGAGGGCCAGGCAGGCAGGCAGGCAGGCAGGCAGGCAGGCAGGCAGGCAGGCAGGCAGGCAGGCAGGCAGGCAGGCAGGCAGGCAGGCAGGCAGGCAGGCAGGCAGGCAGGCAGGCAGGCAGGCAGGCAGGCAGGCAGGCAGGCAGGCAGGCAGGCAGGCAGGCAGGCAGGCAGGCAGGCAGGCAGGCAGGTGGGGATGCATGCATGCTGGCAGCAGGCTCATCCGTTGGGTTCGATTCCCCTGTTAATGGACGCCACATGCGGGCGCAGATCTTCCTGTCTCAAATTCTATGAGGCAATGTTGCTGCGTGTGCGTGTTCCCACGCGTGGGTTAGGTACGCGTTTGTGTGCGACCTGGAGGCCAAGGACGCCATCAACGCAATGTACAGGTATGAAGCACACGCGGGGTTAGGAGTGTGGGTGCTGGTATTTCAATGGCTGCTGAGTGCACTAGTTGGATGAGGACGGGCGTGTAGTGCGTTTATTGTTTTGGAGTTATAACTGTCCGTGGATTGCAGCTTCTAAATGCGGAGGTTGACCTGAACTCCCCGTCTGTTGGTTACGTCCGCCACGTGCGTGTTGTGGGCCATGTTACGTCTTGCAGGATCAAAGAGATGAGCCCCAAGAAGGTGAGATGATTACATTATTTCGGGTACCAGTTATGATTAGGGGTGCCACATATGAACGTGTAGTGGCAGCAACATCCAGGAGATGAACCCCTATAACGAGAAACTTGTAAAACTTATAAACTTTCTCATACGTCAGTGTTCGTCATCGTCTTGTGCAACCCATGGGGTAGGGTGTTTTATCCATCTCTTGGATGCGCTTCTTCTATTTCTACGCTGTCTTTCTATTCTCGCTTTATCCATCCCTTGGACACGCATCTTCTATATCTACGCTGTCTTTCTATTCTCTTTCAAAACGCGGCAATGCAATGCCATGATAATCTGTATACGCAGCAACTTATACTATGATGGTGGGGCACTCTGGGAACTAGGACACGCGCTCTGCTGATGGGAAGACATTATTTGCTCTCTCCCTTCCCTAGTAGCCGCGTTCTTTTGTACCGATGCTTACAGTCGTTATCGCAAAGCTTCAATTTTCTAATTTTTCTGACAGAATGTTCGGTTTACCTGTTTTAAAATTTGATCTTTTTTTACGTGTCCATACAAATGGTTCAAGAGATTTCGTATCTCTATAAGGAGAACGCAATACTGTGCAAATAACACGTTTTCTAGGATGATTTTTTTTTTTCAGTGGAATTTTTTATGCAAGCACGTGCTTTTTCCAAACTTTCCGCATCAAATGAAAAGAAGTTGAAGCTGGATGCTGGCAGATTGCTGCGTTTTTTGGCCAGGAAAGCTCATATATTTTCCGTTTCTATTTCGTGTTCGATAAAATTAAAAACAATTTTTTGCTCTTATTTATGTTGTTTATTCAAATATCAGGACTTAAACATGTAGTTTTTCTATGTAAAGCATTTTTTAAATAGTCGTCACTGTACTCCGTATTATTGGACCCGTTCACAATCCTCCTGCCTGCTGACAGCGCCCACAACATGCCTGCTGTCTCCCATCAGTATTTCACTTCTGATGTCACCCAGCACCTCTCAACTCATGCCCCTGCCTGTTGTCGACACATGTTATGCTGCTGCTGACGGCTGACCAATCCTGCGGTACATTCCATGTCTTCCGTTGGTCCACATCACACGCTGCTGACTACTGGCACCCGGCTCCCCCCATCGGCAGCCGCTCAGCATCCTGTGCAGGTCCTTTGCGGACATTGACACGTACACGACTGGCTTCCCCCACTACACGGCACCGGGCCAGCCCAACGTCTTCCGCGCTGCCAAGCAGTGCCTCCCAGGGCCGGTGCGTTGTTTGAGGCTCCTTAAGCAGCGTGCTGATGGGTACCGACGCCCCGGAAAGCTGGGTTTTATACAAGTTCTACGCTAATGCTAGTAAATGGCTCTGGTCGAAATTGTACTTCATCTGGGACAGCAACATTCCTGATGACTGGTGAGCTATTGAATACTGATAAGCGTGTATTTTGGCAAATGCTCTGCGAGGTTCCCAGGAGAATGTCGGTCTAACTTGTTTTAGTGCAATCTTCTTGAGAGCATCTTGTCTCGTAGCGTCTTGATTAGTGCAATCTTTTGGCGATAGCGTTTATGAATAGAGGCGATGCTAGCAAGGGTTATTGTGGGATGGATCTTTGGGTGCACAATGTTGGAGGTTATAGGCAAAAAGTTCAAAGTGCAGCATGACATCACTTTAGCAAATGCCCTTTGCTGTGTACGCATGAGGCTTCTAAGATGGCAAGGATTAGTAGAGCGCACCACATTAGGCTTCTAAGATAGCAAGGATTAGTAGAGCACACCACATGAGGCTTCTAAGATAGCTAGGATTAGTAGAGCACACCACATGAGGCTTCTAAGATAGCAAGGATTAGTAGAGCACACCACACGGGGCTTCTAAGATAGCAAGGATTAGTAGAGCACACCACACGGGGCTTCTAAGATAGCAAGGATTAGTAGAGCACACCACATGGGGCTTCTAAGATAGCATGGAGTAGTAGAGCACACCACACGAGGCTTCTAAGATAGCAAGGATTAGTAGAGCAAAACACATGAGGCTTTTAAGATATCACGGAGTACTTGAGCAGAATGTGAAGGTTTCGTAGAAGAAGTGCGATGTGTAAGTGACTCCAAGGTTTTGCATCGGAGGCTAAATCAGGCTATTTCCAGAGGTGCGATATTGCGGCAATGTCTTTCCAGGGGGGTGTAAAAGCCCGCAAATGTTGGGTGGACTTGGCCTACTAGCATAGGCGAGCTTAGGGATGAAACCAGTTCTACTTGAAGTTGTTTTCTTTTAGTGTGGCTGATTTGTCAGGTTGTTTGGCCAACTGAAGGTTGCTGTACACGACTAGACACGTATTCCTCCACTTGCTGACCCTTCGACACTGCCGCATGCCCGTTTTTTGTGTACTTGCGTGGCATGCTATATGTTGCATGCTCCGGTGGCGTGCCCTGCGTGGCGTGCTCGGGCGGCCAGTACACCTTCATCCTGGCGGCCAGCAAGAACCTGCCCCGCCAATGCATCGAGGTCGGCGGCAGGAAAGGTGTCGTCTCCTCAAAGAAGAAGACGGTTGGGGTACGCCAAGCCACCATGCCCAGCGCACAAGTAGGCTCAGAGGAACTTGGCTAGGACTTGGCGCGATTTCGGTAGGAACGCGACAGGGTTTTAGCAGGAGCTTGGCAGCTTGGAACCACAAGCAGCGGCAAATTTATAGTAGTGCATTCTCGGGTGGTTGTCTCCCTTCCATTTATAGTAGTGCATCATCGGGTGGTTGTCTCCCTTCCATTTATAGTAGTGCGTCATCGGGTGGTTGTCTCCCTTCCATTTATAGTAGTGCATCATCGGGTGGTTGTCTCCCTTCCATTGATAGTAGTGCATCATCGGGTAGTTGTCTCCCTTCCATTTATAGTAGTGCATCATCGGGTAGTTGTCTCCCTTCCATTTATAGTAGTGCATTCTCGGGTGGTTGTCTCCCTTCCATTTATAGTAGTGCATCATCGGGTGGTTGACTCCCTTCCATTTATAGTAGTGCGTCATCGGGTGGTTGTCTCCCTTCCATTTATAGTAGTGCGTCATCGGGTGGTTGACTCCCTTCCATTTATAGTAGTGCGTCATCGGGTGGTTGTCTCCCTTCCATTTATAGTAGTGCGTCATCGGGTGGTTGTCTCCCTTCCATTTATAGTAGTGCGTCATCGGGTGGTTGTCTCCCTTCCATTTATAGTAGTGCGTCATCGGGTGGTTGTCTCCCTTCCATTTATAGTAGTGCATCATCGGGTAGTTGTCTCCCTTCCATTTATAGTAGTGCATTCTCGGGTGGTTGTCTCCCTTCCATTTATAGTAGTGCATCATCGGGTGGTTGACTCCCTTCCATTTATAGTAGTGCGTCATCGGGTGGTTGTCTCCCTTCCATTTATAGTAGTGCGTCATCGGGTGGTTGACTCCCTTCCATTTATAGTAGTGCGTCATCGGGTGGTTGTCTCCCTTCCATTTATAGTAGTGCGTCATCGGGTGGTTGACTCCCTTCCATTTATAGTAGTGCGTCATCGGGTGGTTGTCTCCCTTCCATTTATAGTAGTGCGTCATCGGGTGGTTGTCTCCCTTCCATTTGTAGTAGTGCATCATCGGGTGGTTGACTCCCTTCCATTTGTAGTAGTGCATCATCGGGTGGTTGTCTCCCTTCCATTGATAGTAGTGCATCATCGGGTAGTTGTCTCCCTTCCATTTATAGTAGTGCATCATCGGGTAGTTGTCTCCCTTCCATTTATAGTAGTGCATTCTCGGGTGGTTGTCTCCCTTCCATTTATAGTAGTGCATCATCGGGTGGTTGACTCCCTTCCATTTGTAGTAGTGCATCATCGGGTGGTTGACTCCCTTCCATTTGTAGTAGTGCATCATCGGGTGGTTGTCTCCCTTCCATTTATAGTAGTGCGTCATCGGGTGGTTGTCTCCCTTCCATTTATAGGAGTGCGTCATCGGGTGGTTGCCTCCCTTCCATTTATAGTAGTGCATCATCGGGTGGTTGTCTCCCTTCCATTTATAGTAGTGCATCATCGGGTGGTTGACTCCCTTCCATTTATAGTAGTGCATCATCGGGTGGTTGTCTCCCTTCCATTTATAGTAGTGCGTCATCGGGTGGTTGTCTCCCTTCCATTTATAGTAGTGCGTCATCGGGTGGTTGTCTCCCTTCCATTTATAGTAGTGCATCATCGTGTGGTTGTCTCCCTTCCATTTATAGTAGTGCATCATCGGGTGGTTGTCTCCCTTCCATTTATAGTAGTGCATCATCGGGTGGTTGTCTCCCTTCCATTTATAGTAGTGCATCATCGTGTGGTTGTCTCCCTTCCATTTATAGTAGTGCATTCTCGGGTGGTTGTCTCCCTTCCATTTATAGTAGTGGGTCATCGGGTGGTTGTCTCCCTTCCATTTATAGTAGTGCATCATCGGGTGGTTGTCTCCCTTCCATTTATAGTAGTGCGTCATCGGGTGGTTGTCTCCCTTCCATTTATAGTAGTGCGTCATCGGGTGGTTGTCTCCCTTCCATTTATAGTAGTGCGTCATCGGGTGGTTGTCTCCCTTCCATTTATAGTAGTGCGTCATCGGGTGGTTGTCTCCCTTTTATTGATAATAGTGCATCATCGGGTAGTTGTCTCCCTTCCATTTATAGTAGTGCATCATCGGGTAGTTGTCTCCCTTCCATTTATAGTAGTGCATTCTCGGGTGGTTGTCTCCCTTCCATTTATAGTAGTGCATTCTCGGGTGGTTGTCTCCCTTCCATTTATAGTAGTGCATCATCGGGTGGTTGTCTCCCTTCCATTCATAGTAGTGCGTCATCGGGTGGTTGTCTCCCTTCCATTTATAGTAGTGCGTCATCGGGTGGTTGTCTCCCTTCCATTTATAGTAGTGCGTCATCGGGTGGTTGTCTCCCTTCCATTTATAGTAGTGCGTCATCGGGTGGTTGTCTCCCTTCCATTTATAGTAGTGCGTCATCGGGTGGTTGTCTCCCTTCCATTTATAGTAGTGCGTCATCGGGTGGTTGTCTCCCTTCCATTTATAGTAGTGCGTCATCGGGTGGTTGTCTCCCTTCCATTTATAGTAGTGCGTCATCGGGTGGTTGTCTCCCTTCCATTTATAGTAGTGCGTCATCGGGTAGTTGTCTCCCTTCCATTTATAGTAGTGCGTCATCGGGTGGTTGACTCCCTTCCATTTGTAGTAGTGGGTCATGGGGTGGTGCCCCCGCTCGGTACTCTGCAGCTTTGCCAACAAAGTTCCTACCAGCCATTCCATACACCGGGACCGTCCAACCAGAACGCAAACCAATTCAATATGCCTATGTTATGGCGGCCCCAAATACGCAGGCGGCCCATCCTACGCTAAGAAATCTCCCTCAATACCGTAGATTATGTCGCCAGTTTTTCCAGCCGCTGCCCGCAAAATGTCTGGTCAACCCAATGCTTCCATCCGTCAACTAACCGTTGACCAATTAACTATTTGAAATGCATCAGATGGCCCGTTGTTCAGTGAGTTCCAGCTGATCCTTGAGCCTGCTGCCTCCGCCCCCGCCCCCCGCCTCTTCCCCCGTTTTCCCTGCTTTCCCTTCGCGTCACCGGCTGCACCCCCCAGGTCCGCATGCCCAACCACCCGGTATGTGCTGGCATCCTCGAGCAGCTGGAGCGGCCGCTCTTATGCTCCTCCGTCACGCTCAAGGATGACCCGGACGGCTGGATGCTGGACCCCGCGCTCATCCTGGACGAGTATGGTCGGCAGGTGAGACGTTGGTTCATAACTAGGTCAAGGCGGTGCTTCATTATTGGGTGAAGACGGCGCCGGGTGCTTCATAATTAGGTCAAGGCGATGCTTCATGATTATGTTAAGGCAAGGTGGGCCTATGTGCACCATTACATATTGTTTTCGTGTATGGCTTGCAGGTGAGCACCTGCTTCATAATTATGTCAAGGCAAGGTTGCCCTGTGTGCCACATTGCATAACATTTTCCCTGAACGGGTGGCAGACGAGACGACGAGATGACGCTATTATATAAAGTTTGCTAGCTTCAAGTCAAGGCATAGTCAGAGTATTTGTAACATATCGTAGCCTCGATCTTGGACGAGTATGGCTGGCAGATGAGCGGATACCTCTCGGTACTTCTACGCTCAAGACCATGAAGGCATAGGGAAGCCTTATATTTTAAATCGTGTGCTGTTGACCCTGGACGACCACGGCTGGCAGGTGAGCGGCCATCGCTGTGTATGTCCAAGTTCAACCCATAGTGGGCTTAACACGCTAGCAGTATGTGGTGGTCATCCTGGGCAGTGCGCCTCTCAGATGGCCGCACTCTACAGTACCCCTATGAAATCCTTGTGTAGCTTGTTCCACTGCCAATCTCATTCAAATGACTATGGCTTGAAAGTGAAGATTGCACTAACTTATAGCAAAGCTTGGCGTATGGGCGCGTTCAGATCTCTTCTGTGAATTGGGACAGGTAGTATAATGTGCGGTTGTAACGTGCGTGTGCTTTCCACGACAGTCAAGGTTGGTTTGATGTATGGCTCGCATGCAGAATTGAGTTATGCTGGCATTTGCCAGCCTCGAAATCCTGCGCTTGCAGAGACTTGGCTGTGCACTGTAGTTAAGTCGACGTCCGGGTCATTGTTGCAAGCACGACCCTCCATTCCAACAGTGGGTACAGTGCCTGGTGGTCTCCCAACAGAACGCAGTCTCTCTAGAGCTCTTGTGTGATGGATCGGCCAGTGGACGTGAGGGAACGAGGGTAGAGTGCCTGGTGGTCTCCCAACAGAACTCAGTCTCTCTAGAGCTCTTGTGTGATGAATCGGCCAGTGGACGTGAGGGAACGAGGGTAGAGTGCCTGGTGGTCTCCCAACAGAACTCAGTCTCTCTAGAGCTCTTGTGTGATGGATCGGCCAGTGGACGTGAGGGAACCCCCGTTTCCTTTGGTTTAAGTCAATTCCTTTCTTCCTGAGAAGCACACGCATGCTTGGTCATTGGCAGGACGTCGTAGCCACCTTGTGACAGATACTGATAAGCTCCAATTGTTACAAACCGGTTTTCTGTTCAATTTCCCCCGCCTTTTCTTCATAGAGATTTTTTATTTGCTGCATGCACCGTTGTGTTTCATAGTTCCGTTTTCCTAGATATGTCTCGCCCTCCCTTGTTGGTTCGTTATTCTTGTTCGCTTTTACCTTGGCCCCTTGGATCGACCGCAGGGCCTGAGTTTTGTCGTGGATTCCGGCATTTTGCCTGCGGATCCATCCACAATCGTGGATCTGACGGATGGAGTCAAAGTTTTGCGCGAGGGC
Organism: Mesostigma viride; assembly: GCA_009746045.1. NCBI lineage: Eukaryota > Viridiplantae > Streptophyta > Mesostigmatophyceae > Mesostigmatales > Mesostigmataceae > Mesostigma > Mesostigma viride. The sequence continues at coordinate 593,669 of RPFO01000448.1, forward strand.
AAGGTATGCATGCGCCTGTTGGTAGAGGGAGTGAGGTAATAATGGGATCGGGTCGTCTCACTTTTATCTGGTTGGGGTTTAGGAGAAAGAATTTTGTCATTCACATTTCCTTGTTTTCCGTCACGCAATGCCCGCGCAACGGAGTTATGTTTCTAATTAATTACTTAATGCCCGCGCAAGGTTACTCGCTTACCCTACTACTACTACTTAGGCTAAGTTCTTATCCTAACCACTTAACCCAAGTCACTTAGGTTGCTTCCCTAGTACCCTGCGCTTACGCTCATAAAATTTAACTTCGGTAGTGTGCATCGCGCCGCTGGCACAGAAGCTCCTATCTAGATACTGTGAACGCGTTCAGTGTGCTCCACAACGAGACCTGGTGCATGAGGGAAGTTGAGAGATGTCCTTCTCTTGCCAGCTGTATAGCAACTTATGTGGGTCAGATTGTGCAGCTAGTTGTTTTACCCAGATGGTTTGTGATTGTGCAACTGGTGATGTGGGTTTATTAGTACTGTTGTCGATGGGAGAGAATATGCCCTTAGAGCATTGCAGGAAAGGGGAGTTTGCATGCTAGTCTGGCTACGTAACTAATTGAGACTGGCCTTTTTCCTAGCACTTAGGGTTGAGAGTTCGTGGTAACATGGCTGCCATTTAGATTTTCAGTAGCTGGTACGCAGGACACACCCGGACTGATCCTAGCAGCCGCTTGAGTGCCATTTAGTGTACCAAACGTTGGCTGGCCAAGGTAGTAGGCACACTGCGGGGCGCTCTATGGAGCAGTCTTTGATGCTCCTTGGTAGCTAAAACGATTCAAGCCATATGTCCTGCCTACAATGCTGGGGCTCGCTCTTTCTATAGTGTTTTCGCTGGTAGCGTCAGGTATCGCCCAGCACTAATGGCTGTCTCACTGGTGCATGAGTCGATAACGGATGTCTGTACCTGAATGTCCCTGTCCTTTGCAGGGAGACCCGTCGATTTGGAACGCAATGGCTGGGGAGGAAGTTGAGGAAAAAGGCTACGCCAGGACATAGGACGCGAAAGCTCGCGTTATGAATTCCTCTTATTTTTTAAAAATTTATTTATGGACTTATTTGATTGCACAGTTACTTGTGTGATTTTACAAGCAGCTTGTGCTGCTTTGATTGATGAACAATTCAAGTCGGGCATGCAATAAGAAATCATCCTGCTAGCCCCATATTCTCATTTACATGTACCTGGATCCACACAGCCACCCCCCCTTTCTTGTGCATGTTGCCATCCTCCATGCATCCATGCCGGTCCTGCTGCAAACAGCCAGGCTGCTTCTGCAGGCTTTGCGCCTTTACTTACAGACAACTACTTAATCCAGCTAGAGCTAAATTCTATTGCTTACATGCATGATGTTTGATCGAACATGCCATTAAAATTAAATTAAATTAAATTATAACATGCCTCCGTGGGGAGATCATGTAGCACATGTTCCTTGATGGGGGAACATGCCATGCGTCCAGGAATTCTTGTCCGCATGTCCGCATTTCGGAATTCATTAGAACGCGGCTGCATGCATGGTATATACAAATGCGGTATGTAAAACGCAACATAGAATTAATTAATTAATTAACTAGGAACATAACTCCGTTGGGAGTATATGTAGCACATAGCCCAGAGAAGGGGCATATGAGCCTGTAATACATTCTAAGCGACTTCCTGCAAGGGTGGGAATGTAAACAACACTTGCTCTAGGTGCACCAAGGCACCTGCACCCTCATGATGTATCGCGCTATGCCCAGTTAAGGGGGAGCGTGGCATGTGGGGTCCAAGATCATCATGGCTATACAAGAGCTAGGGCATGGCTTCTCAGCAGAGAGTGACTCCCTGCATGGGCACAGCATAACTAAATAGAGCTAGGCATCATCTGGAGTGCACATGGCATATCATAGGCACACATGTACATGGCTAAAGGAGACTCGTGAGTCAGCTGGTATAGAGCCTATAGGAGGCTTACATGTACATGGCCACGGTCTATCTATTCTGCACTACTACTGCTGTATTCCCCTAAGCTGGGGCGTCTGGAGTCGTTGGGGCCGCGCGGGTCGCCTGCCAGGGCTTGTGGCCGACGTAGATGGCCGCCCCCTTCCAGTACACCGGCTTCCCCGCCTTGGTCTGCCGGAGCTGGAGGTAGGTCGGCCATAGCTCCCGTCGCCGTTGTTGCTGCGCCAGGGTCAAGTCGTCGTCAAGGGTGAAGAGAGTCTTCTCGAGCCGCTTGCGGCATCGGAGAAAAGAAATCTTGTCCGCCGGGGTCTTAAAGGTGAGAAGGAGCGGGGGCGCCCCTGCCTCACCCCGCGCGCGGGGAAGGCGGTGGGCGACCAGCTCGATCTCACCAGTAAGGCCCATGCGACTAAGAATTTCTCTCTCAAACGCACGTGCAAGCTTCTCGGAATTCTCACCTTCCTCCATGTCGAGGTTCTTGACAATGACGTTAAGGCTGCGCTTGGCAAGCTCGGCCTCCTCGCGGAGGTCAAGCGTCTGCCGCTGGAGCTGGGCTGCGACGGCGGAGGTGGTGTAGGTGACCAGTATGCTGCTTAAGCATGTCCGCCCAGGTCGTGATGGGAGGAGCATCGCCGGCCAGGCCAGCAGGGGCTGGCTTGGCGGCAATGTCCTTCACCGCCTGGGCGGTGAGGCCTACGGTGTTCTGCAGAACCTCGATAGCAATGGCGTTGTCCTTATAAGACGCTGGTCGATGTCGCGGAGCTGGGCGGTGATGGAATCGGTGGATCGAGGCGGAGGGGGAGGGGGGTGGAGGCGAGGAGGGTGGCGGTGGCGGTGGGGATGGTGGGGAGCTCAGCAGCCAGCGTGCGACCCACAGCTGCCACATCTGCAGCAATGGGCGTCACGTGCTGTGAGAGGGCGGCGTGGAGGTGGTGGACGAAGACCTGTGGATTCGGTAATGGGGGCGGGGTGCAGAAGGTCATCGGCCGAGCGCTTAGTGAGGGTAAAGAGAGCTGCGAGCTGAAGGCGGGGGCGAGACCAGCCGGCCAGGTTGGTCGACGAGTCTGAGACGCGATGGGAATACCGGCCGTCAGCTCCGTTGCGGAAAGACTGGGTGTTGAGATGGAGTTGCTGGCACAGGGCCAGCAGTGAGGCGTGTGACCCGTAAAACACGAGCTCCAGTATCTTGATGGGTGGCATGTCGAAAAAGGCAGGCCTGTTGACGTCGAAGGTGGTAAAGAGCCTATCAACGTCAAAATCACGCTCAGACCAGCCAGGTTCGCCTGGGCGACTGCGCTTTGGGTCAGGCGATGCAGAGGGCGAGGAAAGCCCGGGAGGGTTCTGGGCGACCACCAGTGCGCGATCGACTAGTGTCACCATTGCCTTCCGGCCCTGATGGCGAAGCTGCAGCCGGAGCTGCAGAATTTTCATTGCCGAGCGCAGCCGTCAGGCTGCGTTGCGTCGACGGGCGTTTGCTCATCGTATATTGCGTAATAGCGTCGGAAAATTATATCAGCATGTGCGTCTTAGAAAGACGAAGCGATTGTGATATTCACGACTAAATTCGGTGCTCAAACGTGAAAGTTATGAGCTCCGCCGTCAGCCATGGCTACCTCGTGTAATTAATTAATTAATTAATATCCCTGAGAAGGGGCCATATGGCTTTTAATACATTCTGGGCTACTTCCTGCAAGGGTGGGAATGTAAGCAACACTTGCTCTAGGTGCACCAAGGCACCTGCACCCTCATGATCTTCACACTATGCCCGGCCAGCTAAGGGGGAGTATGTCATGTGGGGGAAGATCATCATGGCTATACAAGAGCTAGGGCATGGCTTCTCGACAGAGAGCATCTCTCTGCACGGCCTAGCATGGCTAAAGTCTTAATGCGACATCCATGGGGGTCCCATTATAGGCAGGGCGTGGCTAAATTCTGAAGGCATCATCCATGGGGGCCATTATGGGCGCACATATGCGCGTGGGCCACATGCTAGGCTAAGCCTGACTAATCTACACTACTGGTATATATTCCCTAGTCTGACTGAGGTGGCAGGGGGGGCCTGCCAGGGCTTGTGGTCAACGTGGATGACCGCCCCCCTCCAGTATACCGGCTTCCCCCTTGCGCTCTGCCGGAGCTGAAGGTAGGTCGGCCATAGCTCGCGTCGCCGCTGTTGCTGGGCCAGGGTCAAGTCGTCGTCCAGCGTGAAGCGAGTCTCCAAGAGCTTCTTGCGGCATTTAAAAGGAACGACAGCTTGTCCGGGCCATGTACTTAAAGGTGAGGAGCACGGGTGCTGGGCTAACCTAACGCTAATCTAGCTAGTCTAGAAAAATCTTAACTACCCTACTCATCAAAACGCCTCCTCCTCTTGGTTGGGGGGAGGTGGCTTGCCCACAGGGTCGGGCGTGTGAGCCTTGACAATCTTCTGCCACCGCGTCTTGTTCTGCATGGCATGCATGCCAACGCCCGGCGGTTGGCTACCAGCACCCCGGGGTCCGGACCCGACACGCAGGCAAAACGCTTGCGCAGTTGCGCCCCAGACCAGATGCTACAGCCGCGCACAATGCGCTGCCACCGCCATGTGCACATCACGCTCTCGAGTCTTGTCTGTGACCCACTGGGGCGGGAGCAGGTGGCATAGACACGCGGGCACTAATAATACTTGATAATAATAATGATGCTCGACGGAACGGAGGTCCCGTTCCGTGACCGCTTCAAACTGTTGGGGAGCATGCATGCTCCCTGACACCGCCGACGATGTGGACATCCGCATCGGCCTGGCCTGGGCCAGCTTAAGGCTCCGTTCGCTCAACACCTACTGGCGCTCGAAGGGCCTGGGCGAGCACCGCAAGCGCATGCTCTTCAAGGTCCGGCCTCGTCCTCACGGTGCTCACGTATGGCGCCGAGGCGTGGACACTCATGCACGGACACACTGGCAGCAAAGCTAGACGGCACGCTTTACAGGATGCTCAGACAGGTCCTGAACGTAGGGTTTTCCAAGCGTAGGTCATTAGAGTCTTTGTATCAGGGTATGCCTCGTATATATTTCGGTCGAGATTAGGCAGCGTAGGATCCAGCATTTGTAGGACATCTTGCTCACACCAGCCAGGTCGACACTAGCTGCCATTGGTCTGGCCGGCCCCCAGCGGCTTAGCCAACCAGGGCGGCATATTCTGACCTGGCCTGGCCCCAAGGACATTCCCAGGAAGGTAGGTAAACCTGCCATGAACTACACCCAGACGTTGCTGGCGCCGACCTAGCTAGTGTCCCAGCCCAGTTTGAACACCGCATCCACTCTCTCTCCCTCCTTTGGACTGCCATGCAGAATTACAAGAAGCGGTGGCAGAAGATTGTCCAGCTAGGCTCACACGCCAGCCCCTGTGGGCAAGCCACCCCCCCCCAAGAGGAAGGGGCGTTTTGCTGATCGGTAGTGTAGTTAGGATTTTCTAGACTAGATAGCTTGGAGTTAGGGTAGTTCGATTACACGGCTTCCTCCACTCCATCCACCCATCAAGGAATATGTGCTACATGATCTCCCAATGGAGGCATGTTATAATTAATTTAATTAAATAATAATAGTATTAATTCTGCACCAATGCGCCTCATCTGCAATATTACAGTAGAGGACAGCTCAGATGAGGATTACATCCCCCTCGACTGTCCATATGGTTGGGGCATGATGCAGACGTTATTTGTAACTTTCGTGTAATTATTTTTCTAATGGGATTAGCATAGTACTCCGTGGCATGCCCATGCACATGACACGCAAGTACTTATTTACTGCACCAATCAGCTAATGCCGTCGTCGGACACGAACGTGAACTCGAGGCACACGTCTTCCAGGTCGGGAGGATTCTAGCCCAGGGATATAAGGCTGACGTTGTCCTGGAGACCTTGACATATGACAGCAACTGGAGACCGACAGCCGCTTTAGCTTTGGATAGGACCTGGCCACGGCACAGATACCCTCGTTCCCCACATCCTCGCAGCCGGACACATCCAGGGCTTCACGATGCGGGCACCGTGCTACGAGTGCCTCCAAACTGTCATCCGTGACATCCTTGCAGTGCGCCAGGTTTAGGGAATGGAGACCCTGGTAGCGATATACTATCTAGCTGATGATAATTCATAGCGAGAGTGATACAAACAGTAGGAACCCGGGTGATACAAAAAGTAGGCCGACAGCGGCCAAGTGAGGGATGGCCAGTCCCTGTCCACCTGGGGTTTCGCACAATCCGACTACGAAACCGCGCTCATGGCATGCGCAGGTTGGGGCACTTGGTCCGAGCAGCCAGGCCAGGCCCTCTCCAGTTACATCTCCCCCAAACAGCTGGGTCACACCCAGGAGGGATTCGTGTATGAGGGGTAGGAAAGCTTGGCACGTCCGCCGCAGCCGCATTAGGTCAGGGATGGAGCATACCGATGATGAGGGCGCCCATGCCAGGAATGGCCATGACTTGCTCAAGGGTCACCATGTGGGATGAGCGGGTGGGCATGAAATTACGGATACAATGATACCTTAGTCGTTGACGCCTTGCTGATAAGATGATGCCTTGTTGACGATAAGAATGTTCAGGATCGTCCACACTGCCTCCAGCGGTTTAGAGGTGGGAAAGGAGTTACCAGATCTTGACGACAGTGAGCACAGACAGCTACGCTACACCAAAGCCTTAATTGCAGAATACAGCCGGTCCTAGCTTGCTGGAAGTAGCTGGTGTTCCTTACGGCGCCAGGGGGAACACGCTGGCGCGTGTGAAGTAAAAGTTCGCGACGCCATGTTTTTGCCGAGGCGCAAGTCCGAGCAGGTGCTAAATAACGAGGCGCTGCAAGGTACGATAAAAAAAGCAGTCGATCGGCAAATACAGCCACAACCACTAGCTACCCTAGCTAGCAGTTGAAGTAGGCCACCCCATTCTACGCGACAATTTGCAACAAGATGGTTAAGGATTTTTTTGAAAGAAAACCCACGTGTGCAGAGGCTTCCCAAAAAAACAACAAGGCGTGGCAGTGCCAATTGTCACAGTACTTACGAAGGCAAATGAGGATGAGGTAAGCCGGCAACTGCCGGCTCACAGCACAATCTTTAATGAAATTTCCAGCACATGCCAGAAAACGTGGAGTACTGCGGCATGGATCGAGCTTCACACAATATACCGAGAGAAGGCTACAAAGCTTTATCCCGTGGCTCAAAAGCAACACTATCTTCACATTTACGCTAGCAACGCCGAGGAGAAAACGCGTTTGTCAACTCCTACCCGCGGGATGCTATGCATCAGATGCCTCAGTCGATGGCTGCCGCAAGAGATAGTACATACGCAAACTTGCTTCCCAAAACAAAAAAGTTTCCTGTCCTTAGTGACATGTCGCATCCAAGTGCCATGATTTTGAAAAAGGGTGGCGAAGTTCCGGGCAATTTTTTCTTGCAGTTTCCACGCCGTACTGCTAGCCATGATTGAATCGGGCGATGGTACCGACTAATAATAATATGATTTATTGTAACCGTACGCATTTTGCGAAGGTCTTACCATTGACGGAGCAGAGTCCGAGAGCCACCGAGGTTCATGATCAGCACGCGGAAATCGAGAGCGTCATCTTTTTAAAATTTAAAATTTGCCCGCGAGATCGCCTGACTTCAAACTTTTTGCAAGCTGATCCTTGAGCTGATCCGCGCGTCTGATCTCACAAAAGTTTATGCTGCCATTTGTAACGATATCCCGATTGCAATGAAGACCAACTATCACCGGCTAACGTTGCGACATGTGGGCACCTCCTGTGTCAAAAACGTACGGCACGTCAGTTGCCTCGCCGGATTTTGGCACGAAGGCATCTCAGGCCTGCAAGTCCACCTCAGATCCTTTTGCTGACGGTGCCTTTTGGCCTTTGGGCGTGCGGGAGTGCCGCGGGTGAGATTTTACATCGAACGAAACAGATCACTGGTCACTGGGCTCACAATCGAGCATCGCACTTTTCCCACGGGAGACACGCCCACAACCGGTAGGAATACCCTTGCCCGCATATTTATCGCCATTGGAACTGCATTCTCTTCGTCGCTCTTTGTCACAAGCACCAGAAGTAAAGCAATCACGAACCCCCAAAGCGCGCAGTAGTGTTGGCGGGGCCATTCATCACAATTGAATTCCCTGTATCAGCAAGTCGTTACAGTAAATATTTTTGCTGCAGCAAGCATGCCGTCTGCAATGGCTCTGTCCTCCCAGATTTCCGTCAAGGAACTTGGCTTCTCTCGCAGCCTCAATGGCAGATGTTGTGGAAAGAAATTGGTTCCTCAAGCAAGCCCTTGTCTGGTGCCGAAAGCAGCCCGCTCACTGCGCGTTGTGGCGAACGTGAACAATGTAAACCTTGGCAGAGCAGCCGAGCTTGTCAATGGCAAGGTAACAAGCGGCCCTGATCTCAGCGTCGAAGTTAATGGACTCAAATTGCCCAACCCGTTCGTGATCGGCAGCGGCCCACCAGGTAAGAGATGCACACGGCCTAGAAACCAAAATTGTGCCACGATTTGCATTGTGGCGGTGAATCAACTGCCAGAAAATAGTAGGGGAAGAGGAATGTCGCCTTTGACCAATCACGAAGAATATATTTGTGGTTAAATGCATGTGCTGTTTTGACCTTGTTTTGCCTGCAGTCCAAAAGATCCAGCTGTTGCCCATTTGCGCAATTGGGCATCGTGCAGGACACGTTTGGCACACTCCAATTTTAGAATAGGGGATCTCGATGGCTCAGGCACTTTCTCCTTGTAAACATTTAATCGTGATTTGTTTTCAGCCACTACGGTAGAACCCTACTCTCCAATTTCATGGTGATTTGAATGCGGGATGCCTAATGCAGTCGCTTGAGATAACCCCCGAACATTCTGGCGTGGACGTTCTCCAACCTACTGCTTCACTTCCCGTGATTGCTTCCCCTGCTTTCCCCCCCCCCCCCCCCCCCCCCCCCGCTTGCAACAGGGACCAACCGCGTGGTGATGAAGAAGGCGTTTGATGAGGGCTGGGGCGCGGTCATCTGCAAGACCCTCTCCCTGGACGCATCCAAGGTGGTCAACGTGACGCCTCGCTACGCCAAGATGAGGGCGCAGGGTACCAATGAGGTGCGTGCTGGATTCCTTCCTTCCTTCCTTCCTTCCTTCCTTCCTTCCTTCCTTCCTTCCTTCCTTCCTTCCTTCCTTCCTTCCTTCCTTCCTTCCTTCCTTCCTTCCTTCCTTCCTTCCTTCCTTCCTTCCTTCCTTCCTTCCTTCCTTCCTTCCTTCCTTCCTTCCTTCCTTCCTTCCTTCCTTCCTTCCTTCCTTCCTTCCTTCCTTCCTTCCTTCCTTCCTTCCTTCCTTCCTTCCTTCCTTCCTTCCTTCCTTCCTTCCTTCCTTCCTTCCTTCCTTCCTTCCTTCCTTCCTTCCTTCCTTCCTTCCTTCCTTCCTTCCTTCCTTCCTTCCTTCCTTCCTTCCTTCCTTCCTTCCTTCCTTCCTTCCTTCCTTCCTTCCTTCCTTCCTTCCTTCCTTCCTTCCTTCCTTCCTTCCTTCCTTCCTTCCTTCCTGCCTCCCCTCCTTCCTCCATTGATTCTTTCATTTGCATGCCATTTTTAGGAGAGTCAGGGGGTACAAGCGGCTTTCGTAGGTGCGCCGGATGGGGTATGGGCATCCGTTGATGTGGTTGATATGATTCTTATGTGAGCATCTTCTTAGAAAAGTGTTCATGGAAGTAGCGAATGCTAGCACACGAGGGCATGCTGCCTAAGCGGGTAGTCTTGGTGTGATAATCTACTATCATGGGTATCTACTGATACAGGCATTTCTTTAGTTGAGTCAGGTATGTACGCGAACGGTGGTTTGACAGGCGTTGTCTGCACTCTGGCTTGCGCACACAGCCAGTCATGCTGGTAATATAAACTAGTAATCAATGCAGTTAGCTATTGTAAAAGTGAGTCAAATCAAGAGAGATAGTTATTCAGATGGTCAGTGGGCATATCTGCCTCATTGTGGCCGAGTTCTAGAGTGATTCGGCTGCTATTTGTGTTTTAACTGGGGTCATCGGCCGGGCTACTGTGAATGAATTTCCAACCAAGTCTTTTACCCCAATCACTCCTTCAACACCCCAGATGATTGACTGGGGTTTCATGACCAAGTTTCTTAGTTTCTCCACCCAACACGCTAAACTTCCTATCTACTACTGCCCCGGGTCACCGGTGATCGGCTAGGTCTGCTGACTTGAGTTTCCATGTATCACTATTATGTCTCAACCCCTCCAAAAAACTTTCTATTCATGCTACACGTGGCGGTCGGCTGGGATTCCTCGACCTAGTTTCCGAACATCTCAACCCGATGCACCCTACCATTACCCTGGATACCGTCACCCCAGGTCATCGGCTGGGAAAACATCGAGCTGATCAGCGACCGGCCGCTGCAGACGATGCTGGACGAGCTCAAGTCGCTCAAGCAGGAGTACCCCGACCGCATCCTCATCGCGTCCATCATGGAGGAGTACAACAAGAACGCGTGGGAGGAGCTGATTGGCCGGTGCGAGGAGACGGGGGTGGACGCGTTCGAGATCAACTTCTCCTGCCCGCACGGTGAGGGTCAAAAATCGAAACCCTTGAAAGGAGGCGTTTAGTGTTTTAGCTGCTAGTCTTCCGTGCACCATGCACGAGAAGGTGTGGCTTTCCCTTGCGTGGAAGCCTTTATCGCAATTACCAGGTTTCTGTGGTCCTTTTTGCTGTAGCTACGCAAGGATCCCGTGCACTCCTGTGTGACTGCTGTAGAACGTTGGCAAGCTACAACTTTTTTTCTGCGCATGTGCTGCTGTAGCGGTTAATCTTAAGTACTGTACTATCGTGATCGTGCCCATGTCTCTGTCTAATCTGCGGCGTGGGTTCCAGGCATGCCGGAGCGGCGCATGGGCATGGCCATGGGCCAGGACTGCGACTTGCTGGCGGAGGTCGGGTCGTGGATCAACAAGGCCGCCAAGATCCCTGTCTGGGCCAAGATGACCCCCAACATTACAGGTGCGTGGGTTGTCACACTCAGGTTTGCACAAGGGCCTGTCATCCCGGTGGTTTTGGCGGTAGGCAGCGGCCAGTTGTTATCACTGTGGGTCTGTGACCTGCCTTGCTTCCTTGAAACGAGTAGAATTATTCTTCATCCGTTGTTCCTCCTATGGCCCCAAATGCTCTGCCTTCTTTTACATGCCATATATACTGTATATTTTTTGCGTCCTTTGTGGACTGCTTTCTGTTTCTTTCGTGCCCTGCCCTGCTCGCCGGAAGTTCATTATCGGGTCTGACCTGTCTCTGCCTTGTTACTCTCTCTCCCCTCTGCCTTGTTTCTTGTACCACTTCCTCTCCCCGGCCTGCTTGCGGGACGTGCCCCTTCCAACTACCCCACCGGCTTGCCGCGTGGTCGGGCGTGCCGGCCATGACATATTCGTGGCTTGCTGTGGCAGATATCACGATGGTGAGCATCCCGGGTGGCCATGCATCTTTTGAATACCTTGGAGGTTCCCGGCCGACCACCTGTGGATAACGGCTGGATGGGTTGTGGACAACCGTAGGCAACCTCGCTTGCCGTCTGGTCTGCGCGGGTTGCCCGCTTGGAACAGCCAGGAAGAAGGCTAGGGCACATTTATGACTCTTAATGACCGGATCTGGGCGTTTCCCTTGCAAAAGAAGCTGGGCTCTTTCTCTTCCCTCAGATGCTTTTCGCATGATTTAACCACTTGATGCTTCTGTTGCTATTCTGTTATATTCACCACGAAGGACGTGCATGGCTGTAACTGTTCGCCTACTCAGTACTCTCGCTCGCCGGGTGCTGTAGCATACCGCATGATGCTTGCTTCCTGTGGGTCATCGACAACGCTCATGCGCTGGGCGTGTTGGCACTGCCTGCTCCCGGTGGCTTTTTGAAGTGCATGTGCACCATTGTTGGTTAGTATTGCGAGTGCGCTGTACTCATCACCTCTGCCCGTGCGGTGCTGGTCACTGTTGGTTTGGGTTACAATTGCTTACCCACCTTGGATTGTTGGAAATCCCCCCCCCCCCCTCCCCCCGCCGCACCCTGTGCGTTCCCCCCCAGCCGGCGCGCGCGTCGCTGCTGTCCGGTATGGAGGGCGTGGCGGCCATCAACACCATCACCAGCGTCATGGGCATCAACCTCAAGACCCTGAGCCCAGAGCCCAGCGTGGAGGGGTGAGTCGTGCGGGAGCTCACGGACGTCTGCACTTGCCTGGTCTAGCAGTTTTCATGGTAACCTCGGATTTTGAATGCTTTCTGTGTGGCACACCTGGTGGCAGGAAAATTTTCTCAGTTGAGTGTTGATCCCTCAACAGTAAACCATTTTTGTGGTGCAGCTAATCGTTTCCTTACATGGCTCTAACGTCCATGAGACAATAGCACAAGGCAGAAATCTGGAGATTTCGCACCATGGTAGTTGGAGCTTGCTGTTACCTTATCCGTTACACATTTTTTCTTCTACTGGTGGTTGCCTCAGCGATAATGACAATGAATGATATACTTTCTGATGTGTCTCTCCAGGTACTCCACCCCCGGCGGGTACTCCTACAAGGCGGTGCGCCCGATCGCGCTTGCTAAGGTCATGTCCATCGGCCAGCTCATCACGAAGGAGTTTGCAGGGCAGGGCAAGAGCCTGTCCGCCATCGGTGGCGTGGAGACTGGCGACCACGCCGCCGAGTTCATCCTGCTGGGGGCGGATACTGTTCAGGTGGGTGGGGTAGCCTGCTTGTCCTGGTGGTTGTCTCCGATTTGTCTTCCGGTTTGTTGGCTGCTTGGGTGAGTTTTGTGGCTTGTGCCGGGTGGTGGTGTAGGAAAAAATGGTCAGGTTGCTATTGGCCTTCTTAGTACACTTGGGGTGTTAAACATTGATGATGCTTCTCAGATCGGATGCTTCTTGATAAGATGGCGATGCTTCTGAACTTGATAATTTGGCCGCTCGCTGATTTTGTTGTCTGGCTTGGTTAGCTGTGGCCAAAATCCTGTGCTTGCCACCTACTCAGAAATGCGAGGGTGTGTGTACTTGCATGGTGTGTTCATTGCCTTAACTCGTCGTCTGTCCCTGGTCCTCTACGGAGGACTGAGTTGAACTCAGTCCTCTCTAGAGGACCGAGTTTTTGGGTTTCGTAGAAAATTCGCCCCGGTCAGAATGTTTGACAAAAAAATTCTCTCAAAATTTATTCAAATACTACGTGAAAAGATCTTTCTTGGACATATTTTTGGGATTTTTTTGGATTTGGTATGAGCGGCTAAATGTACGGTCAAAGTACAGGTGGTAAGGGTACTTTTCCACGTGAAACGCGAGTTCCGGAAATGCACGACCTAGCCATGGCGGCTCGCGCCCATGCATGCAGTTTACGTTTGCGGACGAGTTAGCTGTCCAAACTCAGGAAATAGATTTAACATGCCCTAAAGATGATAAAAATACATTTTTAGCTCGCGGGGATGCGATTTACCCGGTGTCGGCACTGTTCTTGCTGGAAAAAACTGCGATAAGGCAGGTCGACGGAATTGATGACTGCGCTTGCTTTCCGGCGCAATTTCAATGGCTGATAGGTTTCTTTCTACATTTTAACATGCATTGTATTAGAATAAATTGAGTGACAGTATAGATTTGAGTATTTCGACCATTCTGTCACGTCATGGTCTATGTGCCGCAAAGTGCCACTTTTGCGGGCACCGCCTGGGCCAAGGTAACGCCAGCCGTGCCAGGTAAAGCCGGATAATCGTTGCCTCTTCGTTTCTTGATGTTCGTACATGAGTTTAAGCTTGCGAGGCGTTGTCAGGTTCAAGTCTTGATGCTCTTTCTTGACCGTTGCCTGCCCTCTCTAAAACCCCCTTTTCAGATGATGTTATCAGGCATTTGCCTTGACCCAGTGTAGTTGTGCAGGGTTTTAGGAGCTGTGCAGGTTTAAACACCTTCATAGATGTTAGTTATTCTTTTGCTACGTTCATACTGCATGATTTTGAGGCCACGGGCCGCGTCAAGGGTGCATTCAAGCTTTTACGGGTGAGTGAAAAGTCTTGGTGACAAACCACTGCCATCATGTGCCAGCAACTATGTTGGCCACATCATGGCAAGGCAAAACAGTTATAGCCATATCTATTGTTGTTAGAAACAATGGAAATATGCTTAACCTACCCATTATATTGGTGGTTGACACTTATAACATAACCCTTTGTTGGTAGGGTATCCAAGCCCATTCCCTACATGCATGCATAGGCTCTCACTACATGATAAGGTATGATATACCTGAAGTATGATGATGCAAGTGTGTTGTCCTGTAATGCTTGAAGGGAAATGAGTTGATTGGGATGGTTGGTGGCCACGGTGGTGTGTAGTATGACCGCACTTACATGCTAGCAAAGTTAGCAAAAGCCCCATTCCTCTCCTGAGGACTGAGAGTTTTTTAATTGTTTCAGGCAGTTGCAGTGGCCAAATCGAGCCCAGTTTTTTTCCACGTTTCAAGAACTATATTGTTTACATGCCTATATTTTTTCTTCATGCACGAGGATTTGATTGAATTTTTCCCACTCGTTCTTATCCCGAAAAATGCAAATTCGCGAGGGGTGCCCATCGTCCGTGTAATTTTCAGGTGTTCGGGTCAAGTTTTCACATATGCAGTATTTTTGCCAACAAAATGACATCTAATACACCCCCGATCCACATCAAAACATTTGGGATGGACCCCCCACCTAGTCGCTACACGCGGTTGAAAATTGTCAACTCAGTCCTCCTGTGAGGACTGAGTTGGGACAGACGACGAGTTAATAATAGGTTGCATGTTTTTGTTTGGCATTTAACACCTGCCCATCGACCTTAGGCATGTGACCAGCTCTGTTTAGTGTTGGCATAGCCTTGTACGCAAGCTGTCAGATTGCATGGCTATTGCACAGACCATGTGGCCTTTCTTTGTTAGGACCGATACAAGGAGACAGTATCTGGGAACGAAGCCTTGGGCTGCTTCATTGGGAAGATGCCATTCTCCAAGGTTTCATTGTGAACGTGATTGTGAAGGGAGCACTTCTGGCATCTCCCAATTGAACCAGGTTATTCATGCACCTTGTTGCCAATTGAACCAGGTTATCCATGCACCTTGTTGCCACAACTCCTTTACTTAGTATACCGCTTGTGGTGATGTGGGACTTGGGCATGCCTTATGCAGGTTTGCACGGGAGTCATGGTGCATGGGTATCCCCTGGTGAAGACACTGGCGGGGGGACTGCAGGACTTCATGGCGCAGCACAACTTCAAGAGCCTCTCTGACTTCAAGGGGTACGAGTTTCTAGCTTCTATCCTTGCCCGCATCCGTGGCTGGTCTTGCTTCTTGTAAGATTTTTCATTCATTTGTTCGCTGCCATTCCTGTATAGCCGGTAAAATAACATCCGCATGTCACTCGAAGTTCCTGCATGCGTTTGCTGAAGTGCTGTTTGGTTTCTGTTTGCTTCTGAATTATTCCCAACCATGAATTATTGTTTCTGCATTACCTGCTTCTGCATGTATCCCACATGCAGGCATAGCCTGCAGTACTTCACGACGCACCACGATTTGGTGAAGCGCCAGCATGAGGCCATCACTGCCAAGAAGGCCAAGAAGGTCGGGCTTGCCAGTGACAAGGAATGGACTGGTGACGGCTTCGTCAAAGAAACCGAGACAATGGTGTCCAACAACTGATGTTACCTGTTGTTTTCAGGTGGCACAGCTAGCCAGGCACTTCCAACTGTTCGACGAATGCAAGATGTTTCAAAGTAATCGTGCGACCAATGGCAGCATTTATGACTGTGCTAGCAAACCGCAGAATGCCTTTCTCTGTGCTTCATGAAAGCCTTAGTTTTCTGCCATGTTGAAGAGATGTTACGTGTGTACATGTTGCAGAGATGTTATGTGTAAATTTGGCTCTAAGCCCCACTGAATGGCTGGATTTAAGTACACACCAGGAGAGTTGTTAAAGTTGAATAGGGCATTGTATCTATGAATTTCGCGCCCTACTGCATCGGCACTAAGGTTCTGTGTTAGTACGGATAAGTTAGGGGCACATGCACATATTGAGTACTTACTGCACACTTGTGAACTGCTACTTGTACACTTCATGGGCTACAGATGTTTGGTTGAAATGAATTGATGGACAAGAGGCATTCAATATGCCTTGTATTTTATTGTGCTAATCAAATCCTGAGAAAACTCCAAAATCACGCTGGTGTCGTTTTTCCTCTTCTACCTGCAAGACGGACATGCAATAAAGAGCACACAGATGCCATGTAATACAAACATTTGCCTTGTTAGCATCAGATTCCTCTCAATCCCACAAGCACACACAGTTGTCTCACTTAATATTCATTCATCCACTGCCTCACAACGTTCCAGCACTGTAAGAGCATTTTGTCAGGTGAACGTTAGACGATTTAGATGCCAAGAACATCGAGGTGGACAATCTGCAGCTGTCTTGACTCTGTCTCATCTACGTAAAATGGCAGGCGGGGGCCAAGGATTCAAAATCACCCATACTGCTGGTAACCCACTGGTCAGTCAACCCTCAGGTTTCACTGGTGCCATGATCAATAAAAAGTTCACAACTGACAAAGCATGGGGCTAGTCATCCATCCATCCATCGGGGTTAATGCTCCGTGACTCCCCAACGGGAGCACGAGGTTACTTACTTAATTAATGGGGCTAGTCAGCTAACCGCCGACAGATGACTCACATAGCTGGTCCCCCGGCTGGTCTGCCCTAGCTTGCGCTTGCGTTGTTCCTTCTTGTTGAAGCTCTCCGCCGCTGCTTTGCGTGAGAGGGCCTCCGCCTTGGCTGCCTCCCTCAGTTCTGACGCGACCTGAGCCTGTTTATTGGCCAGGGCTGCTGCCTGGTCATACCGCGTTCCATGGCAGCAGCATGAGAACAAACAGAGGCACAAAAACAGGCACTAAGGCATGAGGGCCAAGACAGCACGGTAGGGCAGCCGACAGAATCAAAGTTGTGAGCGAGCATTGCAGCATGCAACCGGCTGTCCCTGTCCTTGTTCAAATGGAACCCAACTAACTTGAAGAGTTGCCCAAGGGTGATTTGTCGTTAATAACACCCACAGTTGTAAAAAACAAACACGCAGTTTTCCCAAGCACCACGTGCCTGCCATCGACGAACTTCCAGCCGCGAACGGCAGCACTCATGAGTAAGCTTGCTGCCTCCAACTGGCACGGCACATAAATGTGATGCACTTCCCCCACCAAGAGCAAGTTTTGAAGGGGGCCAATGTTTGAGGAAAAAGAATTACAAACCACTATGCTAACCGCCATTTGTCAAGGAGACAGCCATTTGTGTTGGGCTATTCCACAAAAAGATAACAAGGCTGATGTTTGTTTGATTCCCCATGATGCTTCCCCATGATGTTTCCCCATGATGAATTTTTTAAGCTTGTCTGTTCTTTCACTGAAAACATACGCCACACATGGCAAGCAACCTTTCCAATATGAACTGAGTGCATGGCTAGGTGACATTGTAAGTTGAGAAGGTGTTCTTAATTACTACACGGGCCAGGGATTAAGCACTTGACGCACTGTGTTCGAATCCAATATGCTACCCAAAACTACACTGAAAGCCTGTTCCAAATCCACACAGGCCATGTGACTTTTCTATTGCCATGCTGAGTACCAAGCTCTACACACACGTACAAAGGTGTTTGTAGTGCAAATGAATCGCCCGGGCCTATCACTATAACCGGAGGAGATCACCAACGACGTGCTCACCTCCTCCACCCCTGCCCCCGCTGCACGGCGCGTACGTTCTCGCTCTTCAAAAGTCTCATGGTCATCGCCGTCATCTTCCCCGTCCCCGCCACGCTTCTGTCGTGTGCCGTGACCCCATTCCCAATTGCCTTTAACGTCTGCAGCCTTCGGTGGTGGAACATATAGGACAGATGGGCCCCCTTTATACCCATGCCGGCTAAGAGCCTCAAAATCAAGCTTTTGAGTTCCTTTCGGGCGTGGAGGGTCTTTTTCTCCTGCGTCAGCTGTGGGCGTTTCACCATCATTGGAATCGGGCTTTCTGTCCTCGTCGGAATCTTCATCATCAGAAGATAGACCTTGCAGTGGATCCATGAAGCGTTTAGCCATTTTTAAAGCACCGATCACAGCTCTCAGGCAATCAAAGCTGACGACCCCTATATGCAACTTGAATTAGACTGGTGTACAATCTGCCATGCAACGCTTTCGACTAGGCAGGAGATGCTTCCAACAACAATTTTCCGCGTACATCCACGGGTCTTCCGAGTTCCTTCCAATGTTACGCAAATTGGATAGCGATTTCGTATTCGATTAAGCCCGCCATGGCTGCATGTACTGGCGTTGTTGGAAAGCTCCGCATTACACGTACGCCAGCAAAGAGCTGATGAGTGATGATAAAGGCGATACCCTAATGCCAGCACTCGCCTCATGTCACAAATACTTCTGCTCTCTCCTTTGAATTCCCGTGCTAAGTTAACCTTTTTGAATGGTGCAATATTCGCGCGTGAAGCTGGGGTATTTTCCTGGTTCCAGCGCACAGCGTTGTGATGAGACCCCATTTTCGCGTAGCCAAACCCGCGGCCATGGAGTACGCAGGGGCGTCATGAATTTGGAAAGGAATGATAAAACCCAGCAATCGCTGATCTCCCACTTGAAAAGGGTTTGAGCTTGCGATTATTTGTGTTGCTGCTGGCCAACCCTGCGCAGCATGGATAGCAAAATGGCTGCCCGAGACGGAAACGTTCGGGTAGTTGTGAGGGCGAGGCCTCTCAATGAGGCAGAGTCTGGGACAAATTGCATCGCTGTCAGCAACAATTCGAAATCCATAACCATCCGTCCTCCAACTGGCAAATCCTTTACCTTCGACTACGTCGCTGACGCATCTATTGGACAGGTACGCACATAAAATGCCGGCGTAAACAATACATCCAGCATGGCTTGCAAAAGTTTGTATCTCACCTTTTTCTTGCGGGTATCCGTGCGTTTAATTACAAGCCATCCCGACTGCGTACTGAACTGGACAATGCAGGCGGAGTTCTTCGACCTGGTCGGGAAGCCTGTGTCGCTGAGCGTGTTGGAGGGTTATCATGGCTGTTTGCTTGCATATGGTGAGTTCCGCTCGTATAATGACTCGGCATCTTCTATAAATTACGATACCAATGCCCGCCGAACGCTAGGAATTCGGCTTATCTCCAACGTAAGCGTTGGCATGCAGATTACCTAGTTGATCCCAAAATTACCAATATAGTCTTGCTGCCTAACGTACTCCTCTTTGCCGTTCTTGTTGTTGCGCTAACTTGTCGCTGGTGCATCCCCTGTTTCTACTTGCAGGCCAAACTGGAGCTGGGAAAACCTTCACAATGGAAGGTGCGTTGATAACTGACTGCTTGGCATTATCAATATCTTCTTCACGCTTAGTTTGCTTTCCACCCAGTTCTGGCACCTGCGCACTTCTCTTAGTACTCGTAGATTGATGGGCAAGTGGCCCTTCGGCGCAGTTTAAAGACTTGTCGAGTACACAAGGCACCAGAGGGCTGCACAGGGGGTATAACATGCCAAGTAAATAGTCGAACTTTGGGATTGCTGGAGTGTCCTGACCATCGGATCCCCCATCAACTGGGTGGCCAGGCGCTATTGCAAATGCAGATCTATGCAGCCAAGTGAAACAGATAGGATAACCGTCTAATGTAATTGCTTTCCTGTCATGCTTACATCTGCCTCTGTCGCCAAACTGTGGCTCAATGGACGTTGGGCAACAGGGCGCCAGCTGGACGACCCCATGACACCCAAGGGCAGCTCGCCTGGGGACCTCGTCATTTCTGAGGGGCAGGGAATCATCCCGCGTGCCCTGCAGTTCTTGTTCGAGCGCATGGAGCATGAGAAGAACCATGTAAGCCAGCATACTGTTCAAGCCATAACCAAGCCTAAGTAGAAGGGGGAAAACCTAGCTGTCCGTTTCCCATACACGCCGCCTGCTTGACAGAGGTTCTGGTTTGCTGCTACTTGTCAGAGACTGCGTGGTTTGTTAATGTAGGTGAGAAACCAACTCCCCAGAAGGCTTGGAACATGGTTGATCTGCTAGGTGATTTTTTGGCATATAAGTTACATGACTGATCAAGTATTCCATCCTGGGAATCGTGGGGACCCCATGGCGAGGTAGTGGGTTGTGCATCGGACGCCTATGCTGCTCATGTGTGGGATAAGGTTGTCCCCTCTTCATGTTTGCTTGAATGCAAATACCCATGAGTTGTGGACATGCAACCACTGCTTTCTAGGTTCCTATGAACATGACAGGGTGCATATTCAGTTACCAAGTCAATTACCGCATTGTTAACTTGCCACCACCCAATTTTATGCCATACCCTGTGTCCCTGACGTGGCAGACCTACTCCTTCATCCCCCTTTCCACCCCCTTGCGCTCCACCCCCCCGTCCCAAATCCCGTCCTGGATAACCTATTTTTGACTTTCCATGCTTTTCGCTATTCTCTGACGTGCGGTTGTTCTCGCCATGGCGTTCGCAGAGTGAATTCAATGAGGTCGTTTTCAAATGCAAGGTCTCCTACTTGGAGGTAAGGCCTCATGGCGTACTCTGACAAAAGGCGATTGCGTGCGCGTAGCTCAACGGAGATCTAGCTATGTCTGCCCCCTGTCAAGCATCACAGTTTGTTTGAAATCCATGGCAGCCGTGAGTGCATGTCCTCTCTTGTCTCTTTCTGCCTGCTGGACAGTTGGACATCAAAACGGGCACGTTGTCACCAGGGCCAGGGCCAGCCCATGCAATTGTTTGGTGGTGGTCGCCGCCATGTATGCAAAATCTTTCTTCGTGGGCACCTTGCATATACCCAAGTGCCAACCCTGGCGGAAAACTGTCAGTCTGGGGGTTCTTCATCAAAGCATGAATTGTAATCTCCTTACTGAAGCTTATCCCAAGTTTCCTGAATTGTTCAAATGTTGCGTCCCTGTGTCAACAGATCTACAACGAGCAAGTGGCTGACTTGCTGGAGCCGGGCTCCAACAATCTCAGTATCCTTTCAACCTTGAGCTTCTGCTCATGTTCACACTCATCCTTCTAGGGCACAGGCCATCTGATTTGTTTACTCCGACCAACCAAATGGGCCGCTTGCCTCATTTGCATTTTCGTACCCTGGTGATGTTGTGACCCCGCTTATTCTTCCTCTTCCCGCCAGCCCCTGTCCAGCTGCTCAGCCATCTTGACGAACACGAGCAGAATTTAGCTGCTGGTGTAGCCTCAAATCCTTGGATAGCCAGAGGCAGCTAAAAGTTTCTGGATTAGCACATGAAATCCTTAACTCAGAAGCATGCTGGGAAACTTGTCCCATTCAAAACCCACGAATTCCTCCACCCAACCCCATCCCTTCAACTCGTTTGCCTTTCCACGACACTGTCATTTCAACCAATCCCCACCGGCCTCCCGGCTTTCCCCGGCCGCGCTCCGCCTCCCCAAAGCCATCCGTGAGGACGTGCGTCGCGGCATGTACGTGGAGAACCTGTCCGAGCGCGACGTGCCCAACGCGGCCAGCGTGTACGCGCTGTTCAAGGAGAGCAGCTGCAACCGCCACGTTGGCAGCACCGCAATGAACCGAGAGAGCTCGCGCTCGCACTCGGTCTTCACCGTCTACGTGGAGTCCCAGGTGCGCAGCTCTGCCCCGCTTGCTCCGTTCCAAGCCGGCGCACGGATACTGCCTTTCCCAGATGATCAAACTCCAAAATATTCTTTCTGTGGCATTTCATACACATATCCTTCATGCAGTACACCATCACAGGGCATTACGAGTCCGTCCATAGCTATTGAATACCCAGGCTGTCTATTGTCACTGGCTGACGGACTTGTGTGGTATGCCGTTCATTCCTTGACCACGTTCTCCTCCTTGGACTTCCTGTCATGTTCATTTTGTCACATGCATCCATGTTGATTCCAGTGGGTTATGTTCCCTACGGGTTATGTCGCATGCGTATCTGTTCCATTAGTCACTCAATGCAGTGCTGACGTTTTTTGTTCCACGTTCCCATTGAGTTTTCTGTGCAGCGCAAGGACCACCGCGGGATGGTCAACCTGCGCACGTCCGCGTTCCACCTGGTGGATCTCGCGGGGTCGGAGCGGCAGCGTAACTCTGAGTCGCAGGGCTGGATGCTCAAGGAGGCAGGCAGCATTAACAAGTCACTCTCCGCGCTGGGCAACGTCATCCATGTAAGCCACCCGCGAACCACCTGGATTTTCGAAGCTGGCTCATGGGGCAGCAGTTGTTTTCCTGTGTCAAGACCAATGCGAGCCTTTAATTATCCAGGGAGGTGCAGTGGCTGCTCGCGAGCTAGTCACGTTTGTGTACTCATGTCTGTAGATGTGTTGCATGTAAAGGAGATGTTCATGAAATGTTCATGAAAAGTTCTTGACATGTCTTCTAAGTTCAATCCTAGAAGCAGTGGCATCTTCTTACCGTTACACGACAACATGAGTTCATTTCCCCCCATAACTTAGAGAGATGCCACACCTATCTCTAATATCAGCCATGAAAACCGCGCAAAACTCTTCTGCCTACCTTGGGGGCATTTGCCCGCTTGTAGAAGCCATCGAAACTAGCTATGGGATCAGCCAGTTAGTAACCTTCAGTAACCGTCCTTTGCTGCTCCTATATCAAGATCCTATATCACTGGCTGTTTGGGGACATGTTGAAATGTCCAACATTATCTGCTTCCAATATTCATATGTATTTGTCATGATTCCTCCGGTGGGATCCATGCGAGCAGGCGCTGGTAGACGTCGCAGAGGGCAACGAGCGCCACGTGCCATACCGTGACTCCAAGCTTACGTTCCTGCTTAAAGTAAGTGCTGGGGCTATGAAAGGCATGGGTACCAAAGGGCTGCCGTCTGCATGCATGGCTTCCGGCTCATTCTTGTGGTTAGACATGCGTGGGCATTTGCGTAGTCGGTAACTACATCGGAGAATCGGCAGCGAGGCCAGTTTCTGAACAATAGCAAGGGAGTTGTCAAGGGAGTTCGCCGCCCTTGGCACTTTTAACAACTGTGCCGCCAATGACCTATCTTTTGCATCATTTCAGGAGGAGATCTATGATTACGGGTTTCCTTTGGGATAGCTGAATAAAAAGGGGTAAACAGAGTAATCATGAGGTGGTTTTACACATGGAAGAGGACCGAGCTGCAAAGGGTGCTCGTCACATATTTCAGTGGCCATCGCCTGTGTTTCGCTTTCTGAACGATGATGACACGCGCTGATCACTCAACAGCAAGCGGCAAGCATAGAGCTCTTGACGCCCTGTTTGGCAATAGCATTTTGCAGCTTGCTGTATACCCCAACTCCTGACCCTGGAATGTTATGCTTGCGGAACATTGCGGACGCCACTCCCCAGGACTCGCTGGGCGGCAACAGCAAGTGTACGCTGGTGGCCAACGTGTCCCCCAGCGACAAGTATGCGGACGAGTCACTCTCCACGCTCAAGTTTGCGCAGCGCGCCAAGATGGTGCGTAATGCGGCTGTCGTCAATGAGGACACGATCGCCAACCCAGAGCTCCTGCGCGAGGAGATCTCACGGCTCAAGCTCGAGCTGTCCAAGCTGCGAGGTGGGCTGCCCAGGAGAGGCATTGTTTGGTAGCTGTTGCTAGTCACCACGGTTTTTTGCTAAGAAATTTGATGCTTAAGGTGCAAGAAGCAGGGACTTGGCACCAGGTTGTGATGAGCAAGGCACTGTCCATGATATGTCTGTCACGACGTGCCAAAGGGTGAATATCGTCTGAAAAACATTTGCTGATATTGAATGCCTGCCTCAAGATGTGAACTAAAGGCATGGTCGGTGATATACTACTATGCATCTACTACTATGTGGACAAAGATGATTTCCTGCTTCTTTTTACGTTTCTGACATTTCCTGCCCCATGCATATCCTGTGTGGACAACTTTAATTGGCTGCAGCGAATGGAGCGCTGCAAGAAATCCAGAACCTGGCTGGTGAGTAACTGCAATCGGATATCAATCATGTCAACTAACTCCCTATTCTATATTTTGTTTAAGTTAGTATCACTTTGGAAAAACATACCCTCCTATTAAGTTCCTTTCCAAATTGATGACTGAATTCATGGCCTTTCCTGTTGCTGATGCTGTGCCACTAACTCCTGAAGCGCTCTATGCTGTTTTGCGAAGCGATAGTAAAGACCCATAGAGCATATTTGCTCTTAATGTATCCGACGCTGAATGGCTTTACAGATTGGCACATTGACTCTTCCATCCACCAAGCTCCTTTTCTCATTTAACAAAAGCACCTCCTTATTGCCTCGCTTGTGCCCCCCTTCATCACTGCTGCAGGCCCATCCCCTGCGGAGCCGGTTGGCATGCCCACGGATATGGACCACGTGGCGCGCCTGCAGTTTATGCTGACAACCACGCTGCGCCAGAGCCAGCACTCCAAGCGTGAGATGACCCATGAGAACACACACCTCAAAGAGCGGGTTGAGCAGCTCGAGGCGCTGGTGGACCGCCTGGAGAAATCCCACCAGGTAGGTGCTTTGTTGGTTATATTTCCTTCCTAGGCGCCCCGCAGGGGATTCCCCTGGATTGATTAGTTCTAATCAGATTGCAAGTTCTCGTTGGGTTGTGCGTTTTTAGTGAGAACATTTTGATATCAGATGTTGTCGATACCCCCCAGTTTTAGATCATCAGTCAATCACATGCGATGCCAGAAATCATGGCAAAGAAAATTGATCGGGAAGGAGTTAGGATTATTTATTGATTTTCTGGGCTACGGCTGACAGATGCGTTGCACGCCCATCCGCATGGCCTTGCTGCCTTTGTAATCTGTCTCATGATTTGCCTATGCCAAGTTATTTCGGTAACCTCTTTTTTGCCTAGTTGTCCATGATGATTGGAGCCTTTCACAGTCTCATCCTTGTGGAGCAACAGGACATAAATGTTTCATTGCATTCCTGTTCCTGTCGATCTGTACCCACCTGCCTCAACACCCACAGTCCCAGAAGATGATCCTGAAGCTGCGCGAGAACTCGCTCAAGCGGCTGGAGACCAAGATGATGCCGTCGCCGCTCAAGTCCAAGGGCAAGCAGGCCGGCAAGGAGAACGTGGGCGTGGCGGGCGCCAGTGAGACACACGTGGGCACGCCGCCCATGTCCGTGCTGGGCAACATCACTGCCAGCAGCAGCAACGTCAACACCAGGTGCGAGGAGTCGAGGGCACGCACTGGTGCTACACCTAGCCCGCACTAGCAAGTACAATCCACCCATTTATTGGTGCAGTCGTGACATGCACCCCAGCTTGTCTATACTTTTTCCCCGCTGCGATCCACATGCATAGGTATTACTGCACGTCTTTTTTTTCAGTCCTTTTACCCGAGGCGCTTACAAAGGTCCACGGCTTGATGCAGCTGCCTCCTGGATGCAGTGAATACTTAAGAATGCTGCATTTTGGTGTGGGACCATCCTTGTACCTCGCCACTCCCTGTATTCCTAAATCGCTTGCACACCCCGCTCTCCTTTCTCTGGAACTTTGGGCCGTGTGTGACCAGTGCTGACTTCTCACAAATGGTCAAGCCGGGCAACCCGGGAGAGAACCCGACATCGGGGGCCGGCGCGGCCGCCTCGGCACGCCTTGTGGAGGAGCTGCAGCAGGAGGTGGCCGTGCTGCGGCGACAGGTGCAGTACCACCCTGATGTGGTGCGCTACAAGATGGACATCGAGGAGCTTAAGGGTAAGCAAAATACATTGTTCAGGAGCTGGTGCTCCCGTTATACTGCTATGATGACATTTCCTTGATATAGTTGTCTATTTTAGTAGCATTATATAAATATAAATAGGCCTCTTGTCATCTGACCCAGTATATTGTTGCAGGTGCTAGTCAGGAGATTGTTGTGCCTTGAAAGAAATGGCTCATGTGCATGAAGGACTTATCTTCTGGCCTAAATCTCCCCATCTTCATCCCCGCCCTCCTCCCTCGTGAGCAGAGAAGCTGCGCAAGCAGGAGATGGAGGTGGACGCCGCGTCGGTCAGCCAGCAGAAGGCGGCGCAGGAGGAGCTGCAGCGGCTGGAGCAGCTGGTTACCAGCATCCGCGAGGAGATGCTGGCAGTGCTCGAGGCCAAGGCGGCGGCCGAGAGCAAGATGGAGGACATGGCGCTCGAGCGGGGCATACTGCTGGGCCAGCGCACGGCGCTGGAGCATAAGGTGAGAGGTATCAGAATAAGGTCAGCATAAGGTGAGAGGGCGGCGGAGCGTGCGGTGGGACAGGGGCCAAGCGTAAACTGGCTGGGAAGCCAAACATAGAACAGAGGGGGGTAAAGCGCAAGGTGAGGGAGGGGCGTGAAGTGCAGTTGTCCGCTTGCAGGTCGCTATGTTTTGAATATACAACCACCCAGGAGGTTGCTGTTTGAAGGTAGAAGTGCAGGTCTCTGACTGCACTCATCCAATTCGGAACTTAATCACCCCTGTGATCGCAATATCTAGGTGGAAGGGACATGCACACACCGATCCTGGAAGATTGACATCGCTACTCCAAGGGCATGAGCCAAAAGGGCACGTGATGCGACCTGGCGACCCTGCTTTCCCTTGCCATCTTCTATCCTTTCCTTTTACTCCTCGATTCCTGGTTTGGCACATTTCTGTGTCATCTAGGTAGCCAGGATCATCCCATACCCTATAAGAGCATTCCTGTGCATCCCCATAGTTCGATTGGTCAGGAAATGTTTCACACATGGCTTGTTTCACTGTCGGCAAGTAACCTTTCTGCTAGGCCTCTGAAAGGATGCCTCCTTGCTAGCACTGACATCGTTTGGTATGTGACGCAACACCTGTCTCTTCGCGGCTTGTCCCCATCCAACAGCTGGAGCAGCAGGAGAGCGTGCTCCGGAGCGCACAAGCGGGCGAGGTCTCGGCCCGGGAGGTGGCGAGCCGCGTGTCCACGCTGCAGGACGGTGCAGCAGCGGAGCTAGCGGCGGGGAGGGAGCGCATCCGGCAGCTGGAAGAGGTGCGAAATGAATGCTTTTCTTTCGGCCCCTACAGCCGGCTAGGGAATTACGCCTCCAATACCACGAATCATGTAGCCATATTTCAGGCCGGTGTGGAGATTTCTCTGTAGTCCATGTTTAACTTTGCTTCATGGACATGTAATTTGCTGGATAAACTTGTCAGGTTGCTGTTTTTATATCCCAAGTGTTTTTGGATGCCTGGGATCATTTAAAATGGCTTCACTGTGGGGTATGGAATGCCAGTGTCCTTGCATGTCCACATTGAATGCTGCAGACTGTGGCATTAAATGTGCTTCTGTGGCTGACAGTTGGCCCATTAGCCATTAGTGGTTTGCACTCAGCGGTTAGTGACAACAGCATCCAAGTGCATGGCAAATTATAATTGAATTCATGGCAATCAATGCCATCTCCTCTAGCCACGGTGACGCAGTTTTCCACGGTTGGTAACCAGTTGTAGGCGGCCATTCAGGCAGTACTCTTTCAACAACTCTCCTGGTTTCTACACAGCTCTTCTGGGACCACGATTTTCCTCGTTTGATTTCAAGTCTAACATCATATCTGGACCGCCATTTGTGCAGGCGCTGGCGGAGTCGGCGTCCAACCTGGAGGAGGCACGTGCCCAGAACGGCACGTTCCGCCTGCTGCTGGAGGACGCGGAGCAGCGCGAGCGATCCGCGCTGGAGGCGAAGTCCCGGCTGGAGGCGGAGCAGAGGGAGCACACCAAGGTGCAGGAGCTCATGTACCAGGAGCTGCAGAAGTCATTCAAGTCCGAGGATGAGGTACGCCCTATAAGCCTGAGGGTTATTTACCTGCCTTTTCAACAGAAGTTTGATACATAGGAGGTGTACCTTGGTAGTTCTATTATCATTTTTTTTTCGTGTAGTAGTCTTCCTTAGTCTTCCTTAGTAGTTTTCGTGTAGTAGTCTTCCTAACCCTGGGCGAGCTTTGCATGTGGGCTTGCCGTCATAGGCAGACCTGCTGAAGCTCCTGTCGGCGCGGCTTGTACAGAACAGAGTAGGCGCGGACTGGGTGCTGCTTCCGGCAGGCTTGTGCTGTGAAACGTGTTTCGCCACAGTGCAGTAGTGTCATGTGTGGGCACGCAATTTCGGGTTGCATTTGTTGACCCGAGTTTGTACTCCAGCTCTAAACTGGATAGAAATCATGTTCCTGCCAGACGTACCATTATGTGGAATGGCCAAAGTATCCCTTGCAAGGGGTAATGTGTGGACATAGGATTGCTGTTGCGGCTCTTTGGTGCACTACCTCTGCCCACAAGAAATTTCCAATCAGTGTTCGTTTTACGAGTACACACTTCTGCGTTCCAATCAATCTCTTTGAATCTCTCTGTTTCTTTTTCTTATCTCCCTGCCAAATGCATTTTTTTATCTTCCACCCCATGGCAGGCGCCCCTTGCGCTTTGATAGAAGATGGTGGTGCAGGTGCCCTTGTGCACCTAGAGCAAGTGTCGTTTACATCCCCACCCTTGCAGGAAGTAGCCCAGAATGTATTAAAAGCCGTATGCCCCTTCTCAGGGATATGTACTACATATACTCCCAACGGATTTATGTTCCAATTCAATTCAATTCAACTGCATTTTCTTTTTTTCTGCACAAATGGTGATCTCGAACATCTTATCAGTCGCGCGCCCACATCGAGGAGTTGACGGACGCGCTGGCCACCGCGGAGGCGCAGGCCCGCTCGCTGGAGGCCAGCCATGCAGCGGTGGAGGCCTCCCTCCATGAGCAGGTAAGGCGCAGCGCAAAGCGGTTCTATGCGCGGATCAGACAGAGCAATTGTTCTCGTCTTGTACCAAGCAGGCATGAAGGCTAACCAACTGCACTGCTTCCACATAGGCACCGTCTAAACAGCTACCACGTTTTGCGAGTGTCAGTAGTAAACGGCTATTGCCGCTGCTGCCATCAAACCCTCAGCCACTCCTAACAATTCTAGTCGTCAGTCTGGCGCCAGGTTGTTTGTGCCATCGTTTGTGTCATCGTGGATGCTGTCACCGCCACGTCCGGCAGAGACACTTGGGTGGATGGTTTAGTGTGCTATGGGTGCAAGTTTCATGTGCATCGCAGGACCTTGTATGTCCAGCATACTCTCCATCACCTTCTTGGCCTTCGCTTATTGTTCGCTCCTGACATGCCCTGCACTCACACGACCTGCTCACGTAATTCTCCACCAAATCACCTCTTCTTTGCCATCTCTTGCCATCCCTGTGTGTGCACTGCTGTCCTGCTTTCGTGCACCTGCCCGCCAGCGGCTCGCGATGCAAGAGGCGTCGCGCCTGTGGGAGGATGGCCGCGAGAACGTGCAGCGGCTGTCGTCGGAGCTGCAGAGGGTAGGTGCTGCCGCATGAGAAGGAAAAAATCTATCCTAGCATATGGGGTGGTAGTTGTGTCAAAAGGCGCGAAGTGAGATGGGCTGGATGAAGTCCTTACCTTCTGCGGATCCTGTCCTGATGCTGCTGGTTCGAAAGGTAGAAGCAAGCGTCATGGTCATGAAACATGCACAGTGGGCTTATGCGCGCCTGAATGGAGCCGTACGATTAAATGATGCTGTAGATCTCAATGATCAAGCCATTTTACAAGTGCAAGAAGATATATCCTTATTCACAATTGTGCTGTCTTTGCGCATGGCTGGGAATACAAACTAGTATATCCTATTATCTACTTATCTTTCCCTTCTGTCCTCTCCCACGCTACCCATGACACGGCCATGCAGATGTCATTGGAGAAGTCCGACCTGGAGTCGGCGCTGGTGCGTGCCGAGGAGCAGCTGGCATCCGCGGAAGCCTCACTGGCGGCCACTGTGCGCGAGCTGGAGCATAGCCGTGCGCAGCACGCGGGCCATGCAGCCGAGATGCGTGCGCACGCGGCGCGGGCGGAGCAGCTGGCAGAAGAACTGCGCAGGGCCGAAGCGCGGCTGGTGCAGATGCAAGGCGCAGAGGCCAAGCTGCAGGTAAGAGAGCAGCGGACTGCTAGGCTTTGCAATCGCGGCCCCTTGCTTGAATATACTACAATTGCTCAACCGATGGGTGATTTTTCATGCATGACTCTGGCGTGGAATGGCTGCAGCCGCATATGCTGGTATTAACTCCAGGACGCTTGTGCTTATTTATTAAATTGCACTGGTGGGCACGCTTTGGCACGTAATTGCGTTTGACTAGCCTATGCTGTTTGTCTGACTGATGAGCATCACGTATGGAGCCGCAGCATCCTACTTAGTAGCTGTCTCATTCAAACCCATCGCAGGGCACAAGTTCCAAGCCTGTCTGGTCTCTTAAATGCTCGTTGCTCTTGATGTGGTTATGTCCCCCTGGCTGCCCCTACCCAGGAGAAGCTGCAAGCCATGGAAGCAGAGCGCTGCGAGGCGGAGGCCAAGCTGTCCCGTGCCATGGAGGCGGCGCGCAACGAGGAGCGGGAGTTGCGGATGGCAGTGGACATCATCGGGGCTGAGAGAGAGGCCATGGAGGCGGAGCTCAAGGCAAGTCTTTTCGGGAGCTGGCAGCACTTATGGCGATGATGTCACACGCCATCCGAAATTAATTGCGTGGTTCAGATGGCATGCTATCATGCCAGCATTTCGTTGTGTGTAACCCTGGAAATTATTCTCTGATCTTCTCGTCGAAACGTCTCCGCAGGCGGTCCAGGAGCGACTGCTTGCCGCCGAGGCGCGTGCGCAGTCCCTGGTGGGCGACCTGGCGGCTGCGGCGCTGGAGCAGTCCCAAGTGCAGGCTGCGCTGAACGAGAGCATTGCGCAAGCGTTGGACTCCAAGAAGGCCGCCGCGGAGGTGGTGTCTGAGCGCAACAACCTCGTGGAACAGGTGCCTGATGCTGGCTATGCATCTGCTGTCAACCAATACTAGAGATTCCAACTGGGGGGGGTTAATGAGGGGTTGCCGCTGCTAACCTAGAGATGGATAGATAGCCGTAGGCTGCTGCCACACATGAGCTCCATGCATTCCGTAGGATTGTTCAGAACAGGATGCGGCCGTTTGTCACACTTTTCATGACCTTCAAGGTTTTGTTTTATGAGCATGGTCTAACTCGTTCTCCTCGTGGTCATCGTATTCCAATCATCGAGCATGGCTTGCTGTGAACGTCCTGCCAGGTCTACCTATGTTGCATGCTGTATCACCGGCTATGCCGCTTGCTAACACATGAGGTTGGGGCAATACCAGACTTTGCTGTGGCCATGCTTGCTGACGTGATCGATCAGGAATGGGAGGTACTCGAGCAGCTTTCCCATACCCCATAAATCCCAGCGGAGGGTTGAATGCTTGCAGGTCCTGCCTTCCCTGGGCTGCCTCACGGGCTACCTCGCACCATTATCTCTTAGACTCATACCTTGCCACCCGATACCTCGCACGCCCCATCCCATGCCACCGCATCCCATGTCCCAGCTGCAATGTGCTGAGTCCGAGGTGTCGGCCATGCGCGCTCACGTGACGGACCTCAACACCCTCATCGAGGAGCTGCGCCATGAGGTGCGCGAGGGCGAGGCCGAGGCCGCCAGTCTCCAAGACAAGCTGGCGCAGGAAGCGGAGCAGAGCAGGGTGCGGCTTGCGGAGAGGGATGCGGCGAGGGCGGACGCAGAGGCCAAGGGGGCAGCCCTGGCGGCCACGCAGGAGCAGGCGGCGAGGCTGCAAGGCCGTGTGGAGGAGCAGGATGCGGCGCTAGCTGACCTCAGGTGTGTGTGGTTGTGATTACGCTTTTGCCTAAGTCCTACGGCGTGCGTGAGGGGTTGCCCATGGTTCAGATATGGTGTGCGTGTGGTTTGCCTTACGTTGTTGTTTCTTATGTGGTTGTTGACCTTGTTGAGTTGCCTTGGATTGTCAACATCCAAGGCAAGCGGGCTTTGGTATGGGCAAATTGCTTGGCGGTGGGACTGCATGTGGATGCTCGCGAGAATGAGTGTGACGAAGTCATGGTATGGGACGCGTGTTAATCATGATATCAGGAAATTCATGTAGCCCTTGTCTTTGATGCCACATATCCACAGTTACCATACACCATGTTCACCCGCTTAAATAACGCCTGTCCTCACATTAGGAATCATCCCTTGTCAGGGATTCCTTTCCTGCTAATGGACATTTTCATATGAAATTCATTACCTGTCAGCAGGACACACAATTTATAAACTCCCTTGCAATCATCAACTAATCATAAGTCCCTGAACCTCTTCTCCCTCTGGTCCCGGCAATGGTTTCTTCCCTTCCCTGCTCTTGGATAATTTTTCCTTCCGGGCAGGTCACGGTTGGACGTGGCCCTTGAGCGTGTGTCGTCGGCGGAGCACCTGCAGCTGCAGGCCGAGACCGCGCTGGCAGTCGCCACGGAACAGTTGGCGCTGATGGAATCGCGGCTGATCACCGCCACAGGAGAGGCCGAGGCCGAGGCACAGCTGCTGCGGGGGCGGTGCCTGGAGGCTCAGGCGCAGGCGGAGCTGGCGCAAGGTATGCCGCTTGGAGGCGTTGTGTGATGGGATGCCCCATGTGCCTGATATTATTAGGCAGCATAGACTACAGTTGCCGGCCATCTAGCCCGAACTAATCAGGTTGATACAGATGAGGGCCCTGCTGGTCCCTTGCGGACTGGTCAGCCCGGGGAAAATCTTCTTACGTGGCACTGCCAGGGTTAGGCGACGTGGTGGCCAACATTGGACATACCGCGATATGATTTTGGCTGACATGCAGAACAAGGATGCTGTTGGCGTCATCCGCTCAACCCCTCTACTCAGGTATGGTCGGATTTGCAGGATAAGCAGCGATGGGCGGACATTGTCAAAGACTACGACCCCCCAACTGTGGGTCCTAGGAAATGCAAAAAGTATAGTAGCCATAGTTTGCGTGCAAGATTAGCTCGAGGCCTTACTTTAGGCCCATATTTTTGACTAGCTGTGGACATACATGTACATATTGACGTCTTGGGGAGACGAGCACTATCTTAATTGGGGATTTTTGAGTGCTCCGTTGTCCCCCAATGGGGACACGAGACTAATTTATCAATGAATGCTGCTGATAGCACGTGGCCTGCTCCGATGGATGCCAACTTCTAAGTGCTGCCAAGTGCATGGCACAAGGTGACGTTAAGTGCCACTTGGTTCTACTGAATGCATGCTACTTTGTGCTCTGAGTCCACTGTTGCCTGCCCGCTTGTTGCAGTGAGAGAAGCTAGTGCAAGCTAGTCGAGGGCGCCCTTTCTCGTTTTATATATGGATCGAAGGTTCCTTTTTACTGGTACACACGTGACGCAGTCTACACGATTATCAATCATTGATAACTAGGTGCTAGCTTCCAATTCCCCACACGCCTATTCCTCAAGGTCTTCTTCATGGAACCTGCAAGGCCCACAGTGCAAGGCCCATTGGAGCCAGTTGTGAAAACAATGGCACATGATAGTGGTCAGCTGACCAATACCGCAACATCTGCCCCACATCCCACTGTCTGCCCCACATTCCCACTAAAACAATGACCACCTGCAGCCACCGTGGAGACGGCTGTGGCTGCCGAGGAGTCCGCGCGGGCGTCCGAGCGTGCCGTTCGCCAGGAGCTGGAGGCGCTACTGGGCAAGTACGTGCAGCTGGAGGACATGCTCGACGGCACCAAGGCACAGTTTGAGGAGGCGGCGCATATGGCCGAGGCGATGGAGGGCCAGCTGAGGGATGCACAGTCGACGCTGCAGCGACTGACCAAGGAGAAGGCACAGGCGGAGGTGAGCCCAGGGCTGCCGCATGTGTGGAAGAGGGTGGCGATGGATTCTTGTCATCAGTCAAGGAGGCATTGAAGGAAAGCAGATACTTGAGAGTGGTCGGTTAGGTAGGCCTGGAGTTCATGTTGGGTTGAGATGTTGTACAATTTCAACTCTCTCAACTTGACTTGTGCCATTTGTACCCTCTGCAGAAGAATTGTGTATAGAACAGGGCGACATGGCTGTAACTTTTCTTGGTTGCTAACCTTGTGGCCAGGGGCTGCAGATGTACCTAGCCCTAGACTTTTTTAAGCCTTTGCCTTAGACTTTTCTTAGCCTTTCGGTTGTGTTTGAAGAAACCGCCAGTTACTGATGGCCATGTCTTATCTGCTGTCGGTTTTCTTTCCATTCCAACTTGGCATCCTGAATTGCAGGAGCGATTGGAGGCCAGCACGTGTGCGCTGGCGGTCGCTGAGGAGCAATACACGCGTGCGCTGGAAGAGGCGCGCGCACAGGCTGCCGCGGCAATCGCAGATGCCGAGCAACGTGCTGACCATGCTGCCAAGGCCGCAGAGGAGATGGTGAAGGAGGTCGGTGGCTACCGCAAGCGTGTTGTCATGGGCCATGTTTATTTCTGAGCACAAGCAGCATTTGTAATTAGTACTACTTACAAAGGTAGTTGCAAGTAAAGGATGGTCCCTTTTCACCCTGGCGCAACAGTTGTGTTGTGTAATGCCACTTGTGGTTCCATACCCAACACTCTCACACCTGATAACAGCACATAACCCATCATACATACGGTATGGTTCATGTTCACACTTATCACCTGGTCCACTTGGCCCATTCTCCTGCATCCTCACCACCTCCAGGCGGCCCAGGAGGCGGAGGCGCAAGTGACCGCCATCCAGTCGGCAGCGAACGAGCAGATCTCCGTCGTGGAGGCGGCCCTCGAGCACAAGTCGGAGCAAGCGCGGCAGCTGGAGGCGCAGGTGGCAGCCGTCCAGCATGCCGCACAGGAAGAGCTGGCAGCGGTCACGGCCCAGAAGGACGCCGAGATGCAGCAGGCAGCTGAGGACGCCGCGCGGAGGCTTGAGGTGAGTTTCTCCGTCGCTTTGGAGGGCGCTTTTATTTCTTCTAGGTAGACATAAGAAATTCAGTCTGCGTCACAGTTCCCATAGCATAGTTAACTCCCATTGACTGAATTTGCAAGTCTTGCCTTTCCATTTTTGTATGCAATTTCCAATGAAGCTTCCATAGTAAACTTTCCCAAAAGAAGAGAGTTGACTTCAGTGTATAGGCTCTGCATTCCACTAATTCACAGTGAACTCAAAGGGAGGCATGGATCCCTAACACATGACCACATCATTGCCAAACACTATTGGCCTCCATGCCGGCACCTGCCTCATGGGAAACCATCGTTGTCTCATCCCAGGCTGTCGTCGCCGCAGCCAAAGAGACGGAGGAGCAGCTCCAGCGCGAGGTGGAGGCAGCTAGGGCAGAGCGGGATGCGGCGGATGCGGCCACCAGCGCCGCGCAGGCCACCCTGGCGGCCAACAACGAGGCGTGGGCAGATGCGCGCGCGAACATGAGCCATGCAGTTGCCGCCGGCAAGGTGAGGGAATCTAGAGATACTGGAGATATCTTAACAATCTTCTCTGATGAAGAAACCACCATTGCTTTACCCCCTCCCCGCCTGTCCAACCCCGCTCCCAAGGAGACATGCGCTAAACTCACGCCTCCAGTGCTGCATGCCCACGCAGTCATCATGACGCTCTAGCTGCTACGGTCGTGCCATGGCGATCTGTCATGCTCTAGCTGCCGTTTCATGGTATAGCCTGGTTTCTGTGGTCCTACGCCATACACTTGGTCAAATATCTTCTAATCCTGTTTCATCTACCCTCCCATCGATGACCATCCAATGCATCCCGAGGTATACTCATGTTATCCGCATTCCTCAATCTCTTTTTCTTACCCACCCTGTTGCCCCCCGACAGCACACTCACACACGGGCCCACACATTCTTCACCCTTGTTGTCTCATACTACCCCACACGTCCTTGTCCCCCAGGCTGCGCTGGAGGAGGTGCAGGCACAGTTGCACGCGCGCCACGCGCGGTACGACGCGCTGCTGGAGGAGAAGAAGGCGCTGGCCAAGGCGCTGCGTGACGCCGAGCGCGAGCTGGAGGACGCGCAGGGGGAGATGGGCCGGCTCAACGAGCAGGTGAGGGCGTCACAACTTGCCTGAAGGTGGGGCCTTTTGCCATTCGACAATCGTTGCGTGCACTTTAGCCTTGAGCTACATGTTTCACTGTCAGAGACATACTGTGTCAGCTCTTCGGAAACGGATTTTTCTGCATGGCTGTGGCTGCATTACAATCAATCTGTGGCATCCTATTCTTAACAATGCAAATCTGCATGGCATGCTCGTTCCTCACAACGCTCCGCAGCTCTGCATTGTATCTAAGTTTTGAATTGTGATATGACCCCTCCAGATTTCTGGACTGAGCTGGTTGTCTCATTGATAACCTCCACCCAGCTGTCTTCATGGTCATCCTGTCCACCTCTCTGCCCACAGAGGCTCAAGGACATCACTGAGGCAGCGGCCAAGTCCGCGGCCGAGTTTGAGGCGCTGGCGGCGGCCAAGGAGGCAGTCGAGCACAAGCTGGAGCGCACGCAGAAGCGGCTGGACGAGCTGCTGGCGAACCAGGCCGAGGTGGAGAAGAATGTGGTCGCGCTCTCCCAGGTACACAAGCTTCCCTGCTTTACTTTATATTCTGCTTCTACTCTTTCTTACCCAGCTCTGCCCAGCTCTGCCCAGCTCTGCCCAGCTCTGCCCAGCTCTGCCCAGCTCTGCCCAGCTCTGCCCAGCTCTGCCCAGCTCTGCCCAGCTCTGCCCAGCTCTGCCCAGCTCTGCCCAGCTCTGCCCAGCTCTGCCCAGTCCTGCCCAGCTCTGCCCAGCTCTGCCCAGCCCTGCCCAGCTCTGCCCAGCTCTGCCCAGCTCTGCCCAGCTCTGCCCGTATAAACATCGTGGCAGCATCCTGGAAGCTCTGCCCGGCTTTCTTGGATGCAATATCACTGCCCATCGCGCGCCAGCCCTGCCCAGCCCTTCTCGAATCGCAGCACCTCCTAATCCTGGCCCTTATCTGCCACCGTGTCTGGAAGACCATGCAAATATGTGCATGGTTGATGTTACATTCGTTACTCTTTTCTTGCGGTAGCCTGTCACAACCACGTGCTAGTCAACATCTGTAAAAGCTCATGCATGCTCGTTTGTGCTTAAATCCCAGTTTCAATGCTCTCCAGGTCAACTCTCCCAACCCACGTTCGATGGCATCCATCCTCCACCTTTACCACCTTTACCGCATTTACCACTTAACCACCTTTACCCCCCTTACCCTCTTATCCCCTTTACCACCTTGACCACCTCGACCACCTTGACCACCTTGACCACCTTGACCACCTTGACCACCTTGACCACCTTGACCACCTTGACCACCTTGACCACCTTGACCACCTTGACCACCTTGACCACCTTGACCACCTTGACCACCTTGACCACCTTGACCACCTTGACCACCTTGACCACCTTGACCACCTTGACCACCTTGACCACCTTGACCACCTTGACCACCTTGACCACCTTGACCACCTTGACCACCTTGACCACCTTGATCCATCCTTGACACACTCCCGCTCACATGCGTTCCCACACTACCGCACACGATGACACACCACCCCCAAACCCACCCGGCCCAGGTGATGGAGCAGCAGGAGGCCCGCTACGAGGCGCTGCGGTTACAGCTGGCGCGCACCGAGGAGAAGCTAGCGGCCGTGGAGGCGCAGCGCAAGGAGGCGGTGACATGCCTCGACGAAGCCGTGCACCAGCTCAAGCTGGCCAAGGAGGCCAAGAGGTAGGGCATGTGGCCAAGATGTAGGGTAGAAGACAAGGAGGCCTTTAGGAAAGTCATTTGGCCAAGGCGACCAAGGTGTAGTGTATAAGACAAGGAGGCCAAGGGCTTGTGTACAGGCCAAGGAGGGCAACACATTGGTTGCGGTGACCCAACGGGGACGATCTATGTCGGTAGTAGCTGGCGTGATCCTGACATGTAACTTGCCGTTATGAGCGAGCCATGAAGGGCCATCAGGATGATATGTTATAGTGGCACAGGGCTGCAGGCCAGAGGAAAACATCCGTGATCATCCTTGACTGACCTCGCCGCTGTCATCATCGCTATCATGATCGCCATCTTTGTGCAGTGGCAAAGCACTCACAGAGCGCCTCTTTCCTTCGCCAGCTCACATATGAGATGGCTGTCCTGACACTGACTACTGGTGGGTGCTGCATGGCGTCTCCTAACCCATCATACCACACGCAGGTTGGAGCCTGCGACCCCAGATGCCCACAAGTCGGCCCAGCTGGCCACCAGCAGCCGGCACGCGGGCGTGTCCCCCGCCAGCTTCTCCCTCGCCCCATCCCCGCAGGCGCTGGCCCGGCCATCGGTGAGCGTGGCGGGCTCCTCGACAGCGCGCATGCACGCTCAGGCGCACCTCATTTCAGGGCTCAGCTCTGCCATCCGGGCGGATGAGGAGATGGTGACGGAGCTGCGCACGTTGCTGGAGACCCTGCAGGAGGAGAAGGTGTGTGCTTTGCGGTGCTTGGTCGTTTCGACAACGGGCTATCCGGATCGTAACTCACCCACACGGGCTATCATCCACTCACCCAGCCCACCAGGCCCCACCCTGGACGTTCACTTTATCTCCCTCCCTACACGGCTACACCCTTTCCCTCTCCATCATTCCCGCAGACAGTGCAGGTTTAGCACAATCATCATGAACCTAAAAATTATAGTGTTAATTTGTTTCCTTGCTTTCCCCCCTCCCTGCCTCCCTGAATGAAGGTGCATCCATGCACGTTATTCCTCTATGGGCCCTCATGCATAAAACTCTTAACTAACTTGTAGTAGATTAGTTTTATGTCTCTACTGTAGCTAACACCTGCACTGCCCCCCACCCATTACCCCGCATGACCCCATGCAG
Source organism: Mesostigma viride (assembly GCA_009746045.1). Classification (NCBI taxonomy): domain Eukaryota; kingdom Viridiplantae; phylum Streptophyta; class Mesostigmatophyceae; order Mesostigmatales; family Mesostigmataceae; genus Mesostigma; species Mesostigma viride. The sequence continues at coordinate 632,361 of RPFO01000448.1, forward strand.
GCTGAGCTGGAGCTGAAGCTGGAGCACCACATGGCGCTGGCCGATGATGCCAACTGCAACTGGCTGGCGGCCGAGAACACGGTGGCCCAGCTGCGCACGTCGCTGGCGGTGTTGGAGGCGGAGAACCAGCGGCTCGCGCTCTGTGCGCCGGGGGCCATGGGGGAGATGAGCTTTGCCACCGCCTGCGCGGCCGCCACGCGCAAGCTACCCCTTGTGCCCGCACATAATGTAAGATGAGGTCAACAGTATGAATGAGGTAGATTAGGTAGTAGCATATAGAGTAGAATGTCAGGGTTGGTTTGGTATGGATGCCCAGTTGTGTATTAGCTGCAGTGGCAATCCATTCTAATATCCGTGTTCTGAAATTTGGTCTTGTCGCTTTGGCCGATTGCAAGGGCCAGTGGTTACAAAGAACAGATTGTGTTGAGATAGCGAACACCCTATTTCGCGACAAAGGCGGGGCTTAGGCTTGGGTGTGGCATACGCATGTGCTTTTAAGGAGCTGAATCCTGACAAATCCGCATGTCGTGTAGGCATTGTCTAATGTCCTCTCGTGAGGGCAATAACGTCAAAACAGCGATCAGAGACCATTCACACCCAAGCTGGTTGGCACTGTATGTTATCTACCATGACCGAAAGACATGCTCAAGTACCTGTATCACCTTGCCAATTTCATACATGTGAAAGGACAGACTGTGTTAGTAATGGTGCTGTATTTCATAGTATTAGAATTTCGTATTTAACGCCCTAGTTCCCTTTTAGGCTCTACCTACCAGACTGGAACCGCTGAACTCGTTCTGGTTTCTACTGTCGCCCCCTGCTGGTCTTCTGGACCGCTGGCCCTTGCAGGAATCCCTCCGTGCAGCTGCCTCAGCCACACCGAGCCAGTCTACCCGCCAGGCAGCAGCCAGCGCGGCAGCCACACCTGTGAGCAGCAGGCAGTCTTCGCGGGCACCCAGTGCTCACGTCACCCCGGCCAAGTCCACTGCAGGGTCTTTCCAGTGCCAGCCATCCCCGCACGTAAACCCCTTGCAGCCGGCACCAGAAGAAATTGCCCCTGTGGTGGTGGAGCGTGCAAAGGCAGAGGCAACTGCGGAGGATGCGGGGGACCAGTCCGGAGATAAGGGCGGGGACGCGTCTTCCAGCATGCAAAATGAGACGGACTCGTGGTCACTGCCAGACGGTGAGTCTTCCCTTGCAACCCAGGGAATCCTAAGGAATGCTGGCTTGCTGCTGGAAAATTTGTTGTCCCACTAGGCAATGCGGCCAGTCATGTGTAATTGGCAGTCTGCCGTAGCAAGCCGTGTTCTCCTCTAGAAATTTTGCCATTGTGGAGTGTCACCCCAGCATCTCCTGCGATACCGTATTTGGTGGTTGCTATGGGACACGGGGCGGCATTGCGCACCTCTGCTTGCCTGGACCATGAGGGAAGTCGGCGATAGTTCTATGCTTGTCTATTCACACCTCCCAGCAACATCAATAGCTTGACGGGTACAAAGGATGCGTGTTGCTGCCCTGCGTAGTTTGGCTGGATTTGTAATGGGCTGTGATCCACATGTCCTGCTGTTTGACTGAGTTATACAAACTGGCCATCCCTGGGATGACAAACAGCCAAACAACCCCAGACTTGCTTTATGCTAGTTCAGCCTTACTTAGCCAATTGCCAAGTCTGACTTTGCCACGCTTTAGTGCCCTACACCCCTTTCTCTTCTCGCTGTCGGACTCACAGCTGGCGAGGTGTTCATCACGGCACCAGCACCCAAGGGGCTGGAGCTCGAGACGCAGGGCAAGCCGGCAGCCTCCAACTGGGAACCCACCCTCAGTGCTGGCAACCCACAGAGTATGGATGGGGGCAGCAACAACGACAGTCAAACAGCCAGCGACGCCTCCCAGGAGCAGTTCCAGACGGCGCTGGATCACAGCAGGACCAGCCGCCGATACGGCGACGCGAGCCTGTCCACAAGGTATGGACATGCTAGTGGGAGCCTGGTGGCGTTCACTTGGGAGCTTGAAGAGTAAGGGAGAGTCGGATTGCCTTTGTGTGGTGTTCCTGCTTTCAGTCATGCCTAGACTGGCCATGCCGAAGCAACATTAACATTGAGCACTGTTCAAGTTTAAGCTTCTATGTGCTAAAAACTACTGTGATAGTTCAGCTCGTGATTTGTTCCAATTCAACGGCATCCTCCAGTGCTCGCCATCCTGCATGCACTCGCCATGAATGCTAACGATTATGTGCTGTGTATCATTTCGCCTCTCATGGTCTCGTCTGTACCGCCCTTGCAGCTTGGACGCTGGCAACAGCTTGATCAAATACAACCTGCGAAATCGCACCGTCGTCGTCGAAAAGGATCCAGAAACAACCTCCCAAGGCAGTTGCCGAAGCAGCCGCTCACGCAAGTCTGGCTAACGGTCACGGTTCTGCCTTTCCTGAATTCTTCTTTCGCTGGCCATTGCTTCTTGTGCATAGTCTATCCATGAAAAACTCTGTGGCAATGGTGGCCAGCTTTGCATCCAACTGTGGATGCCTCTTTTGTCGTGTAGAACCTTGATGGCTTGGCGCGTTGCATCAAGGTAATTATTATATTTGTAGTACTTGCCGGTGTTCTGATGTCATCTATTCCAGCAATGGCCAGCTCCTGCTGATGTCATCTGGTGTTGCCTCACTTGCCCTTGAGTACAGAATGTACGCATAGGCATATGCATTCTCATGAGGTCATGTTAGGGAGTACCTGTGCTAACGATTAACTAATGAAAAAACAACTTAAGAATGACACGCATGTGCACACCGGCCCATGCCCATTTTAAAATTAAATTAAATTAAATTATAGTTCATGACTCCGTTGGGAGATCATGTAGCACATATTCCTTGCTGGATGGAGGGAGGTGGGCGAAGTCGCGGAATCGAACTAAGCTATCTCTAAGCTATGTAGGCTAGAAAATACTAAATACGCTATTCAGCAAAACGCCCCTTCCGCTTGGGGGGGGGGGGCGCTTGCCCACAGGGGCTGGCGTGTGAGCCTGGACAATCTTCTGCCACCTCTTCATGCCCATTCACCTAGTATATATATTAATAATATAATTACTTACAGCAGAGTGAAATCACTCAAACCAAAGCAAACGCCCAGCTATAAACCTCTATACAGAGCCATGTCAAATCTCTATACTACGATAAGACCAATGGAAACTCCTAACGGGAGGAACTTAATAACCCTGCTGCACCGCAAAATCAGCCCGCGTACGGCGGAGCATGATGTCAGCCATGGCCCGAGTCAGCGCCACCGACAAGCGCTGACGCCAATATGACGTCCAGGTCCGCGCCGACCATGAGGCCCGCTGGCCCTCCAGGTCCAGCCGGTCCTCCCGGAGCCGGCAACACTCCTTGAAGAAGGCGGAGGTCAGGGGCCCCATGGCCCCAAACTCCTCCAGGACAAAGGGCACCACACGATGGTGCCCGACGTCGCCGTAGGCCAGGAGCTTGGCCCGCTCCGCCCGGTCCGCCGTGTAACCTGCCGTGAGGGAGGCCCCAGCCACGTGGCTAAGAGCCAAGGGCCGCGCCACCGAAACGTCGATAAGCAGATGCCGGCCACCCCCCTCAAAGTCCAGCACCACGATGTCAGGCCGGTGGTTGGGGGAATAGAAGGCAGCGCCATCCGCATCCTCGGACCGGATGTTCGCGTGCCCGGGAAAACCGCCGGCGAATCATGGCGAGCACCACCGTCAGGAGGACAGTGTGCAAATACAAATACCAATTCTGATTCTGTTGGCCCCCCATGCAGGAAAGGTAGTGAGTCCCCGTGGGATCCAGCGGCTGCCCACAGCTACCACAAGGCCGCCCGGCCGGAACAAGAGGCTCCCTTCACCTAGTATATATGCACGTGGACGGCCCGGCTTTTTTGAGAAGATCAACCGGCCACGACAGCCTCATGGGCTATGTGTTCTTTGGATCGCACGCCTCGCTTACTGAACTGTGCAAGCAGCTCTTCCGCCAGCTATAGCCGGGTCACCTCGGCGATGCCTTTTCTATAGGAAACGCCCTGCAGATGAATGCATCCTAGCTCACCGCCTCTCGCCGGACCCGAGCTGCAGATATACGCCGGACCTCTTCTCCCCCCTAGCTTGGACGCTCCATCGAGGAGCTCTGGCCCCCCAAGCCCCTCACCACCACCTTGACCGAATCCTCCATCCGCTAGCTCACTCCTTAATGAGGCGGCTCGCGCAGTATGTGCCCGCCCTCGCTGCAGATGTGGCTGAGCAAATTTGGGCAGCACGCTGCACTGCCGAGCTCCCTCTCCTCTCCACCATCTCCACCCGGCCAGTACCTCCACCCTCCTCGCCTCCGCTCCACCGCCGGACCACCCCCACCACTGACACCATATCACCGCCCAGGCAGCTCCACGACATCGACCTGGCGCCTCAAGGACAACGTGATCGCCATCGATCTGATTTGCCCCAATGATGTTTCCCACATTATTAGGCACAGGCGCCTGGGCCTAGCCGGGCACCTGGCCCGCACAGATCAGGTAGATACATCAGATAGACTAGCTGGCACCAAGCCCGCCCAGCCTGGGCGATATGTCCTCACCTGGCGTGCCCCCGGCCGCGCGTGGCAGGGCCGCCACCCGTGGACTTTTCGTGATAGACTCGGCATGGACATGTGCTACACTAGACGGGCTCACCCCCGGGCAACCTCCTGCAGTTTGTCTGTAATATGGAGGCAGATGGTGCGCAAGGATAGATGGCCGGCAAGTAGTGATGAAGGAGACCACCCCCAAGCCTATGGGGGCTCCGCGTGTGACCAAGTATGGCATTCGATCATAGCGATTCGGGCCGCGGTGCCCACACCCCTGTCAACTAGGACCTAGATAGCTTATACCATCCATTCCATCCCATGTTCCCCTCCCACTGAGGACTTATGCTCACGTGACGCAGACTGTCACGTGTCTATTAATTATTAATTAATTAATTAATTAATCGCCATCGAGTGCCTGCAAAACACCGCAGGCCGGCCTCACTGCCCAGGCGGTGAAGGACATTGCTGACCAAGCCAGCCCCCGCTGGCCCGGCAGGCGATGCTCCTCCGGCCACCCAGACCTGGGCGGACATGCTCAAGCCGGCAACACGTAGACCAACTCTACCACCTCCGCCGTCGTCGCACAGCTCAAGCAGCAGACGCTCGACCTCCGCGAGGAGGCCAATTAATTAGCTTGACAAGAGCAGCTAGCCATAACGTCATTGATCGTCAAGAACTTCGACCTGGTGTGGAAGGTGAAAATTCCGTGACCTGCTTGCACAGGCGTTCAGCTAGTGAGACAGAAATCCTTGGCCGCTTGGGCCGGCGGGCGCCGGCCTCATTGGTGAGATGAAGCTACTAGAGGCCCTCCGCCTTCCTCGCTCGCGGGGTAAGGCGGGGCCGCGGGGCCGCCTTTTCTTCTGCTCATCTTTGAGAACCGGCGGCGGACATGCAAGATTAATTCGTTCCTCAGACGCCGCATGGCGGCTCGAAAAGACTCACTACACCTTGGACGACGACTTGACCCTGGCGCAGCAACAACGGCGACGGGAGCTATGGCCGACCTACCTCCAGCTCCAGCAGACCGCGGCGGGGCAGCCGGTGCCGGTATTACTGGAAGGGGGCGGCCATCTACGTCGGCCACGAGCCCTGGCAAATGACCCCCGCTGCCCCACCATCACCTCCGGCCAGCCACCCCAGCTTAGGGGAATACAGCAGTATAGATAGAAGTGTAGAATAGTAAGGCCTAGCCACAGTGGCCCTGTACATGTACGCCTAAATATATTCATTGAGAATGATAGATTACGGAGGTGAGATGGGCATGCAACATAAGGAAAAAAACGATAACTGGGAGAATAACCCTGAAGAAATGAATAGATAGTAATCTGACACGGACATCCAAGGATCACGCCAGCTGCACAAGGTACAACTAACTATACATAACAAAACTACACGCGCAGCAACAGCGCTGCCGGCCCACCATGCAGGCCTGGAAGGGATCTAGACCGAATGGGTCGCGACAAAGTACGTCGGCCCGGGTGCGGCGGAATAACACATCAGCCACGGTGCGAGTAAGGGCGAGGGACAGGCGCTGCCGCCAATACGAGTACCACGTGCGGGCAGACCACGGGCCGCCTATATATATGACGGGCCCCATACTAGCCGATGACTTAGCATTATTTAGCCATGTACATGTTTGCCTATGATGTGCCACACACCAGATGATGCCTCGCTTTATTTAGTTGTGTTTGGCCCATGCAGAGAGCTACTCTCTGCTGAGAAGCCATGCCATCGCCATTGTTTAGCCATTATGACCTTCCACCCCATGCCAGGCCTTTGAGCTCTGATGCATCATGGTGGTGCAGGTGCACTTCGTGTACCCAGAGCTTGTGTAGTTTACACCCTACCCTTGCAGGAAGTAGCCTAGAATGTATTACAAGCCATATGCCCCTTCTCAGGGATGTGTGCTACACATACTCCAAACGGAGTTATGTTCTTACTTAATTCCATCCATCGGGGTTAATGCTCCGTGACTCCCCAACGGGAGCACGAGTTTAATTAATTTATTAATGAATATATAAATTAAATTGGCAGCATGGTTTGCACATGCCTGGAATGACATCACGCACACGCCTGCCAGCAGCTTGCATGCTGTTGCTGCATGACGTAGCAGCCGGGCAAGTGCACAAACTCAACATGTCTCAGTGCCACTAGGGACAGCTCCAGTGATGTGCATACCGGCGTAAACTAGCATAATGGAAGCACTGCCCATACAAGAGAGGCAATTGCCGGAACAGACCACCATGTTTGTTCAAGCAGGAGCCCAGTAGACAAGTATTCCGCAGTACATGCGCAACCACTGGAGACGCCAGAGGGCCCTCATGCGCACAAGCAAGCCCACTGGGGGAACTGCTAATGTAACAGCGGTGTAGCATGCCATTAACCCGCTCCCAGGTCGAAAGAGGCAAGCTAGAAGGAGAACCCAATGCATCTGCAAAAGAATTGTCAGGGTGATCTAAGAAAATATATACTTCAGTGGCTGCATGGTGCAAGCACTGATGGACTGTCAGGCTGTTCCCGTGCGGCGTGACAACAGGTTCAGGTTTGCCAGGGAATTCCATGCCCAACACTTGGCTGGACCAAGGCCCGATTGTCCGGGTTAAGTGGCCAGCCCGTCAGCCTGTCAAGCCTGCTGCGGGCGTACCAAAGTCGTGCTGATCGCACAATCGACCCCGTCACAGCTGCGTCATGACTGGGCTCCGAGCTCCTTAAAGGGTCAGCGTCCTGTACTGCAGATACTGTGGCGGGTAGGGGGCGATTCAACTTTCAATGAGCAGAATTCAGGGCCACGAATGGGCGACTGTCCTTCACAGCAATGGCGTACATCGACTAGGATCTAACTGTCGCATTGATAAACATCACTCCATGGGCTATCATGCTTGGAAGCCTGACCATGCCACCCCCCCCCCTTAGTCGCTAGAGGCATGCAATTGTAACAGTATTGTCATGCCACGAGGTGATGTATACATGGCATGGATGCCACAATGTGATGGTATGCAGGGTAAGGTGCCACAAAGGCTGACCAGCCTTCGGGGCTCGCTGGGCTGTCAGCTCATCCCAGCTGGCCGATTTTCCCGTTCGTCTCCTTGGCCACCTCCAGGGCCAACGCGTACACGCGCTTCTTGCTCAACCCCGAGTTGGGCGCGACAAGGCGCACCGCCTGTCGACAGACGCGACATGTCAACATGAACGAGGCGAATTGAGGGCGTTCAGCATTCATGGTGTGCATGGCGTGCGCCACAGTAGGTCCAGCTCATCACGATAGATGAACTTCCTCGTCACGAAACAGAGATTGCGGCGGGAAATCACATGTCCCGCTGACTGCTGGCGTACTATAACATACTAACATAATCATGTAGCCGATGTAGTAACACCTGATCAGGCAGCCTATCGTAGCATGTCCGTCGCTCCCGCTGTATTTCAACATTCATGGCAAGGAATGGTACATCACGGCACATTTGTCCATTATCAGTGTGCCGAATCGGAACCAAGTCCTCATTTGTTACTGTAAGCATTTTGCCACTGTCAGCGGGCATCCTTGTGAGGTACTGGGAGCCCGTCCCAGGATGACTATTGTAGATCTCTGAGATGGGATGACACACCTCATCGCTGTCAGCTGTAAGGATATATTTCAACCTATGTACTGTGTCTTTATCATTGCATAGTCAAAATATGTATATTTAATATCTATATCTATATTGTTGTCTGTTGGTATTGCACGGCTGTATTGCACCCACAGTGTCGCGCCCCGGCATGCACCATGCTGTGGAGAGAGCGCTCTGTGGCCTGCCCACTTGCGGCAGTGAGAGAAGCTAGGGCGCCCTCCCTCCTTCTCGCTGTGTATATAGGGTTGAAGGTTCCTTTACTCTGTATTGGCACCCACGTGACGCAGTCACGTGCTTATTATTATTATTATTATTATTATTATTATTATTATCATTATTATAATTATTATTGTCTATTGACAGATTCAGAACAGAACTTCACATAATCAAGTACTGTAGACAATGGCAGACACGTGCACACAGGAACGCTCACCATCCGTCTACTGTAGACAATGGCACACACGTGCACATAGGCACACACGCTCACCATCCGTCTACTGTAGACCACGGCACACACGTGCACATAGGCACACACGTGCACCATCCGTCCCCACGGCACAGCTGCAACACACATACCCGCAACGCGCATACCCAAAAGATACCAGCGCCCCACCAAGTCCCCCATCCAAGACACCGAAACAAACAATCTCCCCACCCCACCCCGCCCGCGTACGTCACCTCGGAAGGTGACATCCCCCCTGAAATGAGTTCCCGCAGAGATGTGGTCAGGTCGCCTTCGCGAGGCGAGGACGCGGCTCCTTGTTGCCCGGAGCACCCAGCGACCACGAGGGTCATCTCGCCTTTCACCGACTCGGGCGCTGTCTCCACCCAGGCCGCGACCTGGCTCAGGGACCCACGCAGGAACTGGGCAGGGGGGGAGGAAGAGCGTGGCCCAACCAGAACCCACCCACAAGGAAACCAGGGTCAAAAGAAAGAAGAATTGTGTTGGCGGCATTTACACTGAACGAGAACCAGCATTGACAGCCAAGAAAAAAAAATACTACTGTACATACAGGCATAGTTGTCTCACTTCATACCAGGCAGTATGTACTGTTGCAATTGCAATACTGCTGCTGTATTACAAGAAAGAACGCAAGGGTGGGGGGCAGATTCTTGCATCCCTGCCAGGCATGCAGCGAGTGCTAGCACCCACCTGTTCGTGCAGCTTGGTCAATTCCCTTGCCAGAGCGCACTGCCTGCAACCAGCACAGGGGAAGAAAGGGTGGCGTCACATGATCATGAGTACTTTGGCTACAAGCTGCGACGTGAGCTTTTGGAGGAGTACTGTAAAACCAGAGGAACACTGCCTGCCCGCCGGCCCGCCTGCTTGCCTGCCCGCCTGCCTGCAAGGAAACAAAGTTTCAGTGACAGCAGCCAATGTGAATAAAACCACACTACTGCGCTACTGTACTGCTCTACTGTAGTAATGTTACATGTCATGAGCTTCTGGTCGCATAAGAGATCAAGATTCTGGCAAAAATGAAGCTGATAGCATGGCCACCCTATTATTGGACCGCTTCTCCACCTCACCCCAGAGAAGCTGTGCTCTGTGGCATTGGAATACCACAATCACAACATTCATACCTGTCTGGCCCCAGCACAGCGATGGCATCCTCCAACACCGCGGCCAGCTTGTGAGGGGGCACGAAGAAGACCAAGGTCGAGGGGACGGCCGTGCACGCCGCCAGCTCGTCTCTCCGCGCGCCGGACGATGCTGGCAGGAAGCCTCCTGCAAGGATTCAGGCAACGTGGAACCGAAAACCAACGGATCAACTTACTGGGCAAGGGCGAGGGCGAGGGCGAGGGGGAGGGCGAGGGCGAGGGAAGGGGGCGAGGGCGAGGGCGAGGGCGAGGGCGAGGGCGAGGGCGAGGGCGAGGGCGAGGGCGAGGGCGAGGGCGAGGGCGAGGGCGAGGGCGAGGGCGAGGGCGAGGGCGAGGGCGAGGGCGAGGGCGAGGGCGAGGGCGAGGGCGAGGGGGAGGGCGAGGGCGAGGGCGAGGGAAGGGGGCGAGGGCGAGGGCGAGGGCGAGGGCGAGGGCGAGGGAAGGGGGCGAGGGCGAGGGCGAGGGCGAGGGCGAGGGCGAGGGCGAGGGCGAGGGCGAGGGCGAGGGCGAGGGCGAGGGCGAGGGCGAGGGCGAGGGCGAGGGCGAGGGCGAGGGCGAGGGCGAGGGCGAGGGCGAGGGCGAGGGCGAGGGCGAGGGCGAGGGCGAGGGCAAGGGCGAGGCTTTCCCATCTCGACGACGATTCCATGTCAGTGGACGTTTGGCATACGATGGAAAACCGCTAGTTGTGGTGCAGGACCTGCTGGGTCACCCCATTGGGTTTGGATGCCGTCTTGCCATGTGAGCAGACATCCTACGGTTCAAACCAAGCTCCATCGTGCGAATACCCCAGGCCCTACCACCACCCTCTCCTGTTGTGGTTGTGCTGCTTGAGCAGCCAAGGAAGGGCCACCCAGAGCAGGGCATGAAATCAATCGCCGTGCTTAAAAAACAGTTGGACCGAACTGTAACTGTAAACAACCGTGACAGCATGCACATACAAATATACGCTCAAAATGACACCACTGTGCGGGAGCGACTCAACTGTAGTCAAAGGACTTTGTCGGCAGACCCGAGGCCACGAGCGCCGCGAGAACCGCGGAGCACCCTGGCACAGGGACCACGCGCAGGTCCTCGCGGATGCAAGCAGCTACCTGGGGGATGGCAAGTGGCAGCAGACACAGCGACATCACGAATGGAAGGCAGTGATGAAGAGCACAAGTGAATAGCACAGATGGATAGCAAATAGAAAAAGAAAACGAAAGACAGCAAAACAGCCTACCCCATTATCAACAAGTTCAGATACTAAACCCTTTTTAACCTTGCATACCAGCTCCCTGCCAGGGTCGCTGATGGCCGGCGTCCCTGCGTCGCTGACGAGCGCCAGCACGGCGCCACCTCGTAGGCGCTGGATGACGTCCCTCTCGCGCTCCGCCAGGTTGTGCGCGTGGTAGCTCATCTGCGAGGCAGGGGGGGGCATAAAAAATATGCTACACACATTTCTTTTGTATGATCGAGGCAAAGAAGCCTATCCGCTCGGGCAGAAAAAAACATACGATTTTGCTACACCGTCCGGCTTACCGTGCAGGATACGACGGCACCGACGGCACACAGCTCATTGAGTTGGGCGGGAGAAGTCACTACGATGTATAGTGTCTCCATTTAAAATTCGTAATTACTTTGCATTGGAGCCTTAGGTAAGAAAAAAATGATAACAACAATAACAATAAAATATCAGAATAACAATAGTTATAGTTCAGAGAATAATAATGATAATAATAATTACAACAACAAATACTAATGTAGTATGATAATAATAGGTATGGTAAACAGAACCAAGTTCCAGGTTAGCGACTACCATCGGACCGCTCCTGCTGATCAAGATCTTATTAACAACAAACAATGAAAGTAGTGGGTGCGTAAGCGGCAAAACCTACACCTACCAGTGGGCTAACGCAAACCCATTCTCGCCACCATCCACTGCTGGCCACCCACCCTGTCTGTTTGACCCAGTTCCCGAACGATGGCCATGAATAATTTGCATTACCACGAACCAACCAACCAAACCACCACTAGTCTCATAGTCAGCCACCGTCGATTTTTCTCCCCTGCGATGGATGGATCCACCCTCCATGATTCTTACTATCTGGATTAACCCACCATGTTTCTTACTATCTGGATTGACCCCCCAATAATTTTTACTATCTGGATTAACCCACCATGAGTTTTACTATCTGGATCAACCCCCCAATGATTCTTACTATCTGGATTACCCCCCCAATAATTCTTACTATCTGGATTAACCCACCATGAGTTATACTATCTGGATCAACCCCCCCTTGATTCTTACTATCTGGATTAACCCCCGATAATTCTTACTATCTGGATTAACCCACCATTTTTCTTTCTATCTGGATTAACACCCCATGGTTCTTACCATGTGGAATAACCCCATGATTCTGACTATGGATCGATGGACCAACCCACCATGGGTGTCGCGATGGCGAAGTGCTGCAGCAGCCGTGCCGTGTGCCGCGTGTCTTCCGCCAGCACCAGGCTTGCTCGCTGCAGGATGCGCAGCGCCCTGCCAGGTGTCACCACGTGGCGGGTGGCCATCCATGCCATTCCATGCGTGCCATCGTGCACCGGTGTCCATGAATGGGGGTGTTGCATTTATCACACTCCTGCCAAATTCGCGCAAGAGATGTTAATAATACAATGGTATTGCTATTATGATAACAACATAGCTATTATGATAGTGATACTGTTACGATGACAATCACATTGTTGTTTAGATAATAACATAGCTATCATGAGTTGTACATCTTGTTTTTACCACTACCCAAAGGCCCATCAGCTTGGTTTCCGTGCTGAGAGCAGCTCGCCATATTACCCGCTCTATTACTCGCTCTATGACTCGCTCTATTATCTGCTCGCGTGGCATGAGGGTATCGGCACCACCATGATGACTTCATTCCACTGGGTCGCACGCGCTCACCCAGAAACAGCCCGGTGCTGTGATGGCCATCACACATGGCATACCAGCGTCGCATGACAGACAGCTCACAAGAGCACACGATGCATCGTGACGACCAGCGGCACCCCGATGGGCAGCGGTGCACGCCGAAAATGGACAGCGATGCGCGATTACAAAGACCAGAGCTCTATGACACGAGGAAGCTTTAGCAGCGCGCAACAGACCACTGATGATGACACCTTGACACGTGTTTTGTGAAGAGGTTTGTGGAGCCTGACAAGTCATCCATGAGGCAACCAGCGCGGGCTTGACATTACTACGGTATAGTGACCATGACATCCAGGAGACAACTAGTGCAGGCCTGACACTTTCTGCATACACTTATCGACAACGTTGCTGCATGTGCGTGCCTGACGTTGTACACAGGAGACGTTGTGAACTTGTAGATCCTCCAAGCTGCCAGCACTTACAATGCAGAACTTTCAAGATGGTTGGCCAGTGCGACTATACATTCGCAGAAAACCGTGCCTGATCGTGATGTCCTCGCCACCTCACTGTGGGATCCAGTATTTTGATGTATGGATTGATCAACAATTTGGTTCTAATTATACATAGACATGCCTGATCGTGATGTCCTCCAGGTTGCCGATGGGGGTGGACACCAGGTAGAGCCCACCTGGCAGGGACTGGGTCTGATCGTGGGTGGAAGGATACCGCCAGCAGCAGGACCCATCAAAAGATCAACACACCACAGAGTAGCGCAGAATCGTTACATAAGTGGGGTGTTCCACTGCGGCAGGGGCTGGCACGCCTAGCGCAGGATCTGAGGAGGTAACTGCCTGATGGCGTCCCTATAACTGTATACCCAAAACCACAACTTGGTAACAACTGCCTCCTAACCTCATGCCTCTTGTGAAATGCAAAGCATTTGCTTGCTGCAACGACCCTAACACCTAATACCTAACACCTTCAGGAGCAACGGCATAGCTAGGCCCGGACAAGGAATATGCGATTAGCCTTAATGCACGGAAAGAAAGAAGCAGTCACGTTATTAATTAGATCGTACACGCCAACTTGGAAATATCTGCAAACTTGGAAACAGAAGCCGGCCTGGTAACTGGAAACAAACTGGTAACAAACTGGTAACAAACTGGTAACAAACTGGCAACAAACTGGCAACAAACTGGTAACAAACTGGTAACAAACTGGTAACACTCTGGTAACAGAGTGGCAACAAACTGGTAACAAACTGGTAACAAACTGGCAACAAACTGGTAACAAACTGGTGACAAACTGGTAACAAACTGGTAACAAACTGGCAACAAACTGGTAACAAACTGGCAACAAACTGGTAACAAACTGGTAACACTCTGGTAACAGAGTGGCAACAAACTGGTAACAAACTGGTAACAAACTGGTGACAAACTGGTGACAAACTGGTGACAAACTGGCAACAAACTGATAACAAACTGGTGACAAACTTGCAACAAACTGGTAACAAACTGGTGACAAACTGGTGACAAACTGGTGACAAACTGGTGACAGACTGGCAACAAACTGGTAACAAACTGGTAACAAACTGGTAGCAAACTGGCAAAAAACTGGTAACAAACTGGTAACAAACTGGCAACAGACTGGTAACAAACTGGTGACAAACAGGGTGGCCTGCCGACGCACGTTCATCCACATGCCGACCAATTTTTGCTTTCCCAAAATAATGTGCGCGAGCGGAACACCCTGAACTGAATGCCAGCAACGTCATGCCCTGTTGCATCGCCGGTTTCAATGTCCTGTGCAAGGCTGCCATGAACTTGTCGACATAACCCACAATATACTTGTAATATTATGTAAATTTAGTGAAGACCCTGTACAGTGCCCGGTGTAGGGTACTATCGTGCGGATAAAGCATAGACAATCTTTTCCAACGTCCAACACCCCACGCACAGTGGACACATGGCGGTAAGTGGATTTGGCGTTCGAACCCTGTGACCTGGGGCAATACGGGTGGCCTGGTTGCGGATGCGAGGACGGGGCGATCTGGAGGCAGGGGCGAGGGGCAGGGGCAGGGGCAGGGGCAGGGGCAGGGGCAGGGGCAGGGGCAGGGGCAGGGGCAGGGGCAGGGGCAGGGGCAGGGGCAGGGGCAGGGGCAGGGGCAGGGGCAGGGGCAGGGGCAGGGGCAGGGGCAGGGGCAGGGGCAGGGGCAGGGGCAGGGGCAGGGGCAGGGGCAGGGGCAGGGGCAGGGGCAGGGGCAGGGGCAGGGGCAGGGGCAGGGGCAGGGGCAGGGGCAGGGGCAGGGGCAGGGGCAGGGGCAGGGGCAGGGGCAGGGGCAGGGGCAGGGGCAGGGGCAGGGGCAGGGGCAGGGGCAGGGGCGCTTAGGTTGACAGTCTCCAAAAGCAAGTGTCGGAGGTACATGGTAGGACGTTCATTGCAGGGGTGGAAATTCTATTAGTACACTAAAGCCCTGGGAGTGTAAAACGTGCTGCCGGCCAGCACAGTTACCCAATAAGCTGCTTAGCCGCATGCGATTCGTAGTCGTTGACATGATAGGGTTAATCCTTTTTGTCTTCGAGCATGAGTCGGCCAGCCCCGCTTACCTGCCCTTCGAGGTGTGATTGCACGATTTGTGCCGTTGAGGAGATGGCGGGGGTGGCATCTGCAGATGTTCCGTCCAGCTCGCTGGATGTGAGAGCGCTTGAAACTTGGCGGCGGCTGTGACTATTTGAGACGTGTGTGGGTTTCTGCTGAACGCGGCACAGGCCACGCTGGGCTTTAGAGATTGGTGCGAGGTACTGCCGACTCAAGCTTCTTTTCACATTTGGGGAATGCGGCCTTGCAGAAGCTGACATCGCCATGATACACGGCAGCAGCGCAGCGCTTCTGGAAAAATGCGCTAACCTCATTTTCTCAAGTGAGAATTGCGGCAATCAAGGTATAGGGAAACTGCGTTCCATCGTATTCTTCCAGTCAATTCGTGCAATTCGGCTTTTAATGACCCCTTTAACACGTTAGAAAGTGCTGTCTAGAGAAACGTTTCTGTGCAGAAAAGTGAATGCCATTGAATGGGGGGATGAATTTCTGCTAGCACGTTCTGCTTGGCGGGGTGAGTGTGTGTGGCAGCCATAGTCTAGATCGACTCGCCATAGTCGACTTCGAGCACGTGTGTCGACTGACGTTCGGCTCACCAGTCTACAGTCTACACTCATGATCAGCCTAAGGTAATGTGGGCTAGTAGTAACAATGGCTTATTGAATATTAGGCTGCCACACCAGGGCCACACTCAAATCCTTGCTAGAATGCCCATGTACGTCTGTCTGCGGTTCCGCTTACAGCCCATGTAAACGTCTCACCGCCCCATGCAGTTGAACGGAACTAATATAATGCCCGACACCGTACATCTCAACACGAAAATGAAGTATTTATACTGCCAAGTATAAATGGTCACCCGACGGTTCGAGTCTTGGGTTACCGTTTCGCGATTTACACCTGGCATCCGAGAATGTTGTCAGGGTGGCTAATTGGCTAGTGGCAACTGGCTTGAGGCTACAGCAGTGTTTTTTTTAGTGGCGATACACCGCCAAATGTGGCGGTGTGGCACTTTTTTTGGCAAAATGTGGCGGTGCCACCCACTTGGACAGGGCACCCAAGAAGCCACAATTTGGCCGTGCTGTTCTACTTTGTAGTTTCGTTTCGCCACAGGGTGGCCGTGCCTGAAGTTCACTCTAGTACAGGCTACGCCACAATTGGCGGTGTCAGCCGGTCTTCCGGCCGGCGTTCCGCCACAAGCCTCCCTAGTACTAGAACTACTATGAGTATTACTATGACTGACTGACTTACTGACTGCATAGTGCATGTACGTAGAGCCCGGCCAAGTGCCAAGTGGCAAGTGGCCCGCTGCCAGAGACCAGAGTGCACTGTGCAGACTGCAGCTTGTGTGCATTTTCTGGCTTCAGCTGGCTGGCGGCCTGGCGGCTGGCGCCTCAGTTCCAGTCACTCGCCAGCCATACAGTACTGTACTGCATTGCATTGACTATGTGTTTCGACTTTCGGCACTTCAGTAATCGTTTTGTTAAGCAGTGGCTGTAGTGGTAATCGTTGTTGTTAATTTACCAAGTACGCCCGGCGCCGATGCCTGAGACGGAGACGCTCGCCCGCCTTGTGTACAGGCATTCACGCCTTAAGTTGGGTTCGAGGTTTTTGGTCAACCCAACTTCAGGCGTGAACCCAACTTAAGGCGTGAATGATTCTAATAAATTCTACTAGTTTGAACTTAAGATAATTAAACATACTGTTCTGAACTACTTTGAACTTGGAATGCCAGTACGGCGCCGCGCCGCGCTGACCCCGCTGCCGGTAGGGTCATTTGCTGCACCAAAAAGCCAGCCCGCCACACGTGGCCGTGCCAAGCCCAATTTTAATTGGCTTAAAGCCACACATTGGCCGAGTAAACTGAAGTTTTCATAGTTCGAAACGCCACAAGTGGCCTAGCGCCACTAGTAACGAAAACCTTAAAAAAAACACTGGGCTACAGCGACATAGGAAACGTACTTCGTCATTCCGGCGTCATCGCAGCTATAACTTGTGCAGGTCGAGTTTCGCTGTGCAATATCCAGAAAGAAGACAACCACCGACGCCCGGGCATTTTCATCTTGTTGCAGAAAATGGTGGAAGAGAAGGACCCCAGTGACAAGTCTTCTGAGCCCGCCACCCCCGCCAGCCCCGAAGGCGATGCTCCTGCGGAGGGAATCAGCAAAAAAGCTGCGAAGAAGGCTGCTGCCAAGGCGGAGAAGGAAGCAAAGAAGGCTGCCCGGGCTGCGGAGGTTGCACAGGAGCAGGGAGACAAGGACGAGGACGATCCTCTCAAGGATAACTACGGCGATTTGCCCCTCATTCAATCGCGTGAGATCTCCGGACGCAAGTGGACAAACGTGGCAGATATTGACGAGAAGCTCGTAGGGACTACCGTTCTCATTCGGGGGCGTGTGCACACGGTCCGAGGGAAGGGCAAGACTGCCTTCCTTGTCATTCGTGACAGGTTCTCCACCGTTCAGGTGCGTTTGGTTGGCGTACCAGATTATCGGTCAGAGGTGGCTCTCATGGCTCTTTGATACCGCTCCTGCTGTTTACGTCGCACCAGCTGCATACCTGCATGCCTGCGTGCCGCGGTTCCGGTTCCTTCACGTAAAACGATACTTACAGCCAGCGCCTCCTGTCATAGCCTCTCGTTTCCCCGGCCTTGTTCTCATGTAAGAAGCCGATTTGTGTGTATGACTGCGGTCGTTGTACCCCCGGCCGACCTCCCAGGTTGTCCTTTTCGTCGGCGACAAGGTCAGCAAAGGCATGGTGAAGTATGCGTGCAGCCTGTCCAAGGAGACCGTGGTCGACATCGAGGGCGACGTGGTCAAGCCGGAGCAGCCCGTGGAGGCGTGCACCCAGCCGGTACGCACAGCTATGCCAGATCGCTTTTGCTCCCATTCCCTCCCCGCCCCAGCCGCCCCTCCCGCTCAATTCCACCTCAAGTTTTTGTGGTGTCTCTGGCACCATTGTGCACCAGGCACGCCAGGATATTGATTGATATGCAGTGGCAGGTAGCCAGCATTTTGCCTGGAGCCTTTGTGCCGGTGTACAAAGCATGACTCCCCTTTGTGCTCTAGGGGGAATTCGGCAGCGTCCGCTATGCATGCTTGTGTGCGCCTGCCATTGTGTGGTTGCCACCTCTGAACTGCTGACACCTCGTGATGTCGTTGGTATTGTCGCTGTCTGACCAACCGCGTGTGGCGTGGCCTCATCATCCACTATTATTAGCAGTGGTGACGGTAGTTTGTGCCGATAAACACGAGCCCTTAAGTCTATGTGCCCACTATTTTCAGACCATTTTACTTTCTCAGCCAATTTTACTTTCCTGCTCACGCACTTCTGACTTCTTACGCTCTTCTTCCTGGCTCTGGGACTGCGTGACCTATGAATAGCGACCTAGTACCCATGTGAGTCGGCTCTCAACACCAGGCTATCACATACGACAGCTATCCCATGCTTAAATTAAATGCTGCCACCCCACGCGTTCACCTTGCCTTCCTGACCATATCTGTCTGTTCTGCCACCGCTACCACCACCAACCCCCCGTCCCCTGCCCAATGCTGGCGACCTCCACCCCCCACACACACCCTGCCGCCGCGCTCTGCCAGGTGGAGATCCAGGCTTTCAAGGTGTTCACCGTGAGCAAGTCGGCGTCCACGCTGCCCTTCCAGCTGGAGGACGCGTCACGCTCTGAGAAGGAGCTGGCCGAGGTGGGTTCACTTCAGCCATTGTATGCTTTGTAACCACCGTATGTTGTGCACTGCCAGTGCCAGTGTGTAACCAGAGTATGTTGTGCACTGCCAGTGCCAGTGTGTAAGCAGAGAATGTTGTGCACTGCTAGTGCTAGTGTGTAAGCAGAGAATGTTGTGCACTGCCAGTGCCAGTGTGTAACCAGAGTATGTTGTGCACTGCCAGTGCCAGTGTGTAACCAGAGTATGTTGTGCACTGCCAGTGCCAGTGTGTAACCAGAGTATGTTGTGCACTGCTAGTGCCAGTGTGTAACCAGAGAATGTTGTGCACTGCCAGTGCCAGTGTGTAACCAGAGTATGTTGTGCACTGCTAGTGCCAGTGTGTAAGCAGAGAATGTTGTGCACTGCCAGTGCCAGTGTGTAACCAGAGTATGTTGTGCACTGCTAGTGCCAGTGTGTAAGCAGAGAATGTTGTGCACTGCCAGTGCCAGTGTGTAACCAGAGTATGTTGTGCACTGCTAGTGCCAGTGTGTAACCAGAGTATGTTGTGCACTGCCAGTGCCAGTGTGTAAGCAGAGAATGTTGTGCACTGCCAGTGCCAGTGTGTAACCAGAGTATGTTGTGCACTGCTAGTGCTAGTGTGTAAGCAGAGAATGTTGTGCACTGCCAGTGCCAGTGTGTAACCAGAGAATGTTGTGCACTGCCAGTGCCAGTGTGTAACCAGAGTATGTTGTGCACTGCTAGTGCTAGTGTGTAAGCAGAGAATGTTGTGCACTGCCAGTGCCAGTGTGTAACCAGAGTATGTTGTGCACTGCTAGTGCCAGTGTGTAACCAGAGTATGTTGTGCACTGCTAGTGCCAGTGTGTAACCAGAGTATGTTGTGCACTGCCAGTGCCAGGGTGTAACCAGGTAATGTTGTGCACTGTATACTTGACCACGCCGCCCTTCCAGGGGGGTGACCCATCGCTGGGCACCGAGCTCAGTACACTATAGCCATAGTATAATTTGTACCTAGGAGTAAAGGGCGTACCAAGCTATTGTATATTTACAACGCTTGCAGGTCGCGTTACCATGTGTGTGTTTGCGTAGGACACTGCCTAAGAGAGGTGGCTGCCAAGGTTCATGCGCTTGTTCTATTATTACACGGTGGATCCTCGCTATTGAATAATTAGGAACCATGTTCTGCTGGGGGTAGAAACCGTCCCCACTTGGTACCCCTTCGCCCACTAGAGTTTGCCCTTATTACTTTATTTATCCGTTAGAGTGTACGATTATTACTTTACTCATCTACTTTCATTGGTACCCCACACACTAGAGTGTGCCGCTATTGCTTATTCACTACAATGCGAGAAGCGTCCAAGGAGCTGCTGAGGCTGGGGTGGCCAGGATGGGGGGTCCTTGAGGGGCATCACACAAGCACTTGTGCCCGTGCTTCCCTGTGTTTTGTTTTTTCTTATGAACACTATGTGTGCCTGTTCTATGTGCCTGTTATGTGTGCCTGTTATATGCCTGTTATGTGTGCCTATCATTCATGCCTGTTGTGTGTGCCTGTTGCATGTGCCTGTTATATGGGTGGGTTTGCCTATCTTGGGCGCCAGCATGTGCCTGCGCCGGGTGCGTGTGTGTGCCCCTATTTGGTGTGCCCGTGTTTTGTGCGTGTGTGTGCATGTGCCGGGGTTGTGTGTCGGGTGCGGCCACTAGCAGAACCCGGCGCTGGTCACTGTGGGGCAGGACGTGCGGCTGGACAACCGCGTTATGGACCTGCGCACGCCCGCCAACCAGGCCATCTTCCGCGTCGAGTCGGGCGTGTGCCAGGTGAGGAGGGGGTCATGGAAAGTGCAAGGGGACAATAGAGGGGGCCGTGTGCTGGGTGAGGGGAAGGGGATGGAAGAAGAGGGGGGAGGGGAAGGGGAAGGGGAAGGGGAAGGGGAAGGGGAAGGGGAAGGGGAAGGGGAAGGGGAAGGGGAAGGGGAAGGGGAAGGGGAAGGGGAAGGGGAAGGGGAAGGGGAAGGGGAAGGGGAAGGGGAAGGGGAAGGGGAAGGGGAAGGGGAAGTGCTTTTCCAGGTAAACAGCAGGGGGTGGGGTGGGGGGTGGGGTGGGGGTGGGGTGGGGTGGGGTGGGTGGGTGGGTGGGGTGGGGTTGGGCGGTGGAAGGGTAGGGAGAAGGTAGGGGGGTAATTCGATTGGGCGTGTGCCCTGTAGGGGGGGGGGTAAAGAGGGAGTAGGGGAGGTGCGAGGGTTGGTTTGGTTGGGCATGTGCCAGGTGAATGGATAAATAATCCAGGAGAAAGGGAATAGGGCTTGTGCAGTTTCAGGGGGACCAATGAAGGAGTAGAGAAAGGGGAGCTTAATAGCTGTGCCATAACCTACATGACTCTTCCTACGTCTTCCCCTATTCGTGCATACGCATCCTAGTCTTCCCCTATTCGTGCATGCTCTTCCTCCGTCTTCCCGTGTTCATGCACCCCATTTAGCAAACCTGACCAATTCATCCACAATGCACTGCTTGCAGGGAACCTTCACATATCCCATTCTGTGCGATTTCCGCTTGATCGGCGCCCCCGTATCAACAACCGCTATCTGACGCCCCCTACGTAACGCCCCTTCTCAGCTCTTCCGCAATGATTGTGGCTTGCAAACCTGTTTGTGTATACCATGCGCTGCTTGTCTCTTTGATACCTTTCCTTTCCCTCAAACAACCGACCCATAGGACGCGTTTCTGGCTGATTTCGTCACAAGCTCTTCCGCGAGGCGCTGCTCATGAACGATATCACTCAGTTTTCCATGATGACTACCCCCCTTATCTAAAACTTATAATCAACATCGCTATCTGCCTCCCCCTCTGTCATGCCCCTTCTCAGCTCTTCCGCGAGGCGCTGCTTGCGAAGAACTTCATCGAGATCCACACGCCCAAGATGATCGCGGGCGCGTCCGAGGGAGGCTCGGCCGTCTTCCGGCTCGACTATATGGGCACCCCCGCGTGCCTTGCGCAGTCGCCCCAGCTGTACAAGCAAATGTGCATCTGTGCGGACATGGACCGCGTGTTTGAGATCGGCCCGGTCTTCCGCGCGGAGCAGTCCTTCACGCACCGCCACCTGTGCGAGTTCACGGGCCTGGATATTGAGATGGCCATCCGCGAGCACTTCAACGAGGTGGGCAGGGAAACAGGGTTTGGCGGGGTCGGCAGGAAGGGGTTGGCGGGGGTGGCTGGAAGGGGTTTGGGGGGGTGGCGTGCCGCTGTCCATCAGTACACACTTGAACGAGATGGTTGGGGTATGATGGTGTGGATGCAGCGTGTATGTTATTACATTACGCAGGTGCGCATGCCCTCCTTGCATCTGGCCTTGATGTGGCGTGGTACTGTGTCCGACCTATTTATAGGTGCTGGGTGAGCTCTTTGTCTACATATTTGACGGCCTCTCTTTGCTGCCGTTGCATGCCTTACTACATGTATTCTGTGTGTACTCTTTTTATAGGTGCTGGACGTGCTGGACGAGCTCTTTGTCTACATCTTCGACGGCCTCACCTCGCGCTTTGAGAAGGAGCTGGCGGCCATCGGCAAGCAGTACCCCTTTGAGCCGTTCCAGGTGAGCGCGGTGCAGTGATAGCTGGGCTACCACAAGGCATATACCTTTCTGTGAGAACTGCTCACTTTACAAAACAGCAGGTAATGGAAGGGTAAGGGGTAAGCAGTGCCCCTCGGAGCTGTTCCAGGTGAGCGTTTTGGCCAAAAGAACTGGAGCATCCGTGGCATTAGCGTTGAAAGACGTGGCATCGAGGATCCTTTACTTGTGGAGAGACTAGCTCGTGTGCAATGTGGGTGTCCCCAAGGAAATTGTTTGATCGTGCCCGCTTGGAGGGCCTGCCATTGTTAGCTGGTACCCTGTGATGACCCTGGCTGGCCCTTACCCTTGTGAGTTGCCGACATTTGTATGCAAGCCTATTATGCAACAGTGTTCTAATTCACGTATACAATGGGGCATACTATATCATTCATGGATACGATGGGGCACTCTACATCATTTATGTATGCTATGGGGCATACTCATACATATCATTCATGGATACGATGGGGCATATTATATCATTCATGTATACTATGGGGCATACTATATCATTCATGTATACTATGGGGCATACTATGGATTTTCCCAGTATTTTGCCCTACACATGGTTAGTCATACCCCTGTGACTCATTCGCTGATAGCGACGACAACCCAGTTAGGAACCCCTTTTCAGGTACCCCCCCTTTTCAGTAAGCCAACCCCATACGGCCCCACTCTTCCTTTTCTATTATTTATTTTCCCTGGTTTTCATGTCTCATGGCT
This sequence comes from Mesostigma viride, assembly GCA_009746045.1. Lineage (NCBI taxonomy): Eukaryota > Viridiplantae > Streptophyta > Mesostigmatophyceae > Mesostigmatales > Mesostigmataceae > Mesostigma > Mesostigma viride. The sequence continues at coordinate 655,642 of RPFO01000448.1, forward strand.
GGTCGTGAATGGATTGGTAGCATGCTTGCCCCTGCATGTCAGGTCTCCTTCCTGGTCATGGAAGCTTCTTTCGTTCGTCACGCGGTCTAGCGATTTGACCTCGTGCTTTATCGTTCCTGACAGCCTTTCTCCTTGTGGCCGTTCCTAACAAGTGTTTGTGATTGTGAACCTTGATGTGCCGTGCTGCGTGTCGCTGTGTTGGCGGCCAGTATCTGCGGCCCAGCCTGCGGCTGACGTTCAAGGAGGGTGTTGCGCTGCTCAAGGTAAGGAGGAATGAGGGTCAAGGGTTGGCACAGGGGCACAGGGCTATAGGGTCATTAGTCGGGTGGTCAAGAGGGGGGCAGGACTAGAAGTGTTTGAGCAGGCAGCAGCTTCGCCACTTGCGGGCAGCTGCGTTAAAATTTAAGTCTTTTGTTAGAAAAGGAAGCAAACACGATGCGTAAATTAATGCAAGAATCTGTTGCAGTTCTGACTGCCAACTTGATGGCTGTGCTGGAAGCGTTCGTTTGGGCAGATGTGTGTGCGGCTCTCCCATCCTTGAGTAGGGCAGTGGAGTGTTGGAGGTACCGATTCCCATTGCTTGGAGCGTGGCAGGATTAGCTCAGGTTTGTCATAAGCAACCAGGTTGTTTGGTCTGGGTGCAGGGCTCTGGTCATGTAGAATGCTGCTTAGACCGGGTAGAAACACAGTTGGCTTGAACAACACGGCTCATTCATTTGCACCAACGGTTCAGTTGGGAGTGCCGGCCATATCGTGCTCAGTCAAATTTGGCGGCAGTTGTAGCCAGCAGACGTTATAGCGGGCTGTAAGTATAACAAGCGAGACTGCCCTGGTCCCACTCAACAAGTACAGGAAGTGACACCTTTTGTTTTCACATAGTTCCCCCCCCCCCCCCCCCCCCTGATGCAGGAGAACGGCATCATTGTGGACCCCCTGGGTGACCTGAACACCGAGTCGGAGCGTGCTCTCGGCCGGATCGTCAAGAAGAAGTGAGCGCCCGCCTTCGTAGATTCGTCATGTACATGTGTATCCGGCATTTGCCAACCGTTCATGTGTGCGCTTGGCCGCATCATCAAGAACAAGTGAGGCCGTGCACCCCAGATAGTATTATTCATGAGCATAGATTACTGGCAGGTGCATGCAGGTGTAGCCTAGGCACAGCATCTTGGTGTGTGTGCATGCTCGGCCAGTGGGCGGGCGGACAGGCAGGCGGACAGGTGGGCGGGGGGGGGGGGATGTGTGTTTGTGGGGGGGTGTCATAAGAAACAAGCGAAGCACTGCCACAGGATGGTTGTCTGTTGTTTGAATGTACTATTTTGCTGATGTTTGAATCATTCTCTGGGTTCTCTGCTTCATTTGCATGCTTGAGCAAGGCTCCATGATGCCCTGGCAGTTGGGAAATGTGGACTGCATTTTCTTCCATTTTTTATTGGGCCTCTCATCACTTGTCATGTCGTCTCCCATGTATGTGGCGACACACTGGTGGGCATTTTTCCCGTGGCACCCTGCAGGTACAACACGGACTTCTTCATGCTGACGCACTTCCCGCTCAAGGCACGCCCCTTCTACACGATGCCCTGCCACGACGACCCCGACTACACCTGCTCTTTCGACATCTTCATGCGCGGTAAGCTGAAATTGGGGATTATGTAATTAATAATAAATAAGCATGTGACTGCGTCACGTGGGTGCTAATACAGACTAAAGGAACCTTCAACCCTATATACGCAACGAGAAGGAGGGAGGGCGCCCTAGCTTCTCTCACTGCCGCAAGTAGGCAGGCCACAGAGCGCTCTCTCCACAGCATGGTGCCGGGGCGCAACACTTTGGGTGCAATACAACCAGTGCAATACCATAGGCAGGCTGACGCATAGCTTATGCTACAAAGGTGAGGAAATTGGGGATAGGGGGCGGAATTCAGCAGGACGTTTTTTGGCATTCTGGACCCGCGGCCCGGATGCCCCCTGCTGTCACTGCCTGTTTCCAAACGTCTGGCACGTAGGCTCCCTCCTCCCCTTGCATCACAGCCCTCCACTGTTCTGCTCCGTTTCCTTGCCGGCATGCTTGCTACGTTGCCTATGTGTCCATCTAAAACGTTGGTCTCATTCACTTGTCGCCCCCATGATTCTGTTTTGCACACTAAGGGAATAGGCTTCCTCCGCTCCCCATAACCCCCCCCTTCCCACCGCTAGCAAATTCTGTCGCTTCCCTACCCCATACCCCCCCCACTCTCCCTCACCAACTTCCCTTTGTTTTCTAACCCTTACCCTTCTCCCCCCCCCTCAGCATCTTACCCCTTCCCCACCACATAGGCCCCACCCCTCATCCCTTTCCCCATTCCCTGCCATAACCCCCCCAAAACAACACCTTCGCTTGCTCTCCCTTCTCCCCCCCACCCCCCCTTTCCAGGCGAGGAGATCATCTCCGGTGCGCAGCGTGTGCACGATGCCGAGTTCCTCACACGACGCGCGATCGAGTGCGGCATCGCCGTTGATACCATCGCCGCCTACATTGACTCCTTTAAGTACGAACTTCGTCCCCACCCCACCCCACCCGCCCTTTTTTTTTGTTTTCACTCCTTTGAGATTCACCTGTCAGTGCGCGTGATTGTCAGGATTACTGTTTCGAAACACGTTCTGGAGTTTCTTTTTTTTTTTTCCCCGGGAGTCAGGTTGTGGGTGAGGGGGTGGAAGGGTGGAAGGGTGGATTTTAAATGTTTCGCCATGGTTTCGCCCAGTACGAGTGTAACCACGAGAAAGTTCTTGGCCAGTCCGGGTCTCCCTTCCAGCCTGTTCTCCGCTAGTGAATGCCGCTTTTAGAGTGTTGTTAGATGTGAGTGTCTTCAAAGTGAGTGTTTTTATGGCATCCTGATGGTGCCTTGACGGTATAGGTGTGTTCCTCTCAGGCCGCTTGTTGTCATTAGCAAAGGTTGGCCATTAGGTGCCAATTCCCCTTATAAACCTCATTCAGCTGCATATCTACCCCTTGCTCTTTTGGAATCACAAGCTTCTAATGACTTCAAGCGTGGAGCGACTAATGCTACTGTTCGTGTTACAAACATCTGGGCTAATCTAATTCATGGCCTTCAACTTGGGTTCATGGCCATGCCAAGTGTCTCTTTCCAGTGCTTCCGCTGGTCGATGACAATGTGTTGGTGTTTTGGTGGTGTGCCGTTAATACCATGGCCATTAATTAATTAATTAATTAATAGACACGTGACTGCGTCACGTGAGCATAAGTCCTCAGTGGGAGGGGAACATGGGATGGAATGGATGGAATGGATACCATGGCCATGCATCAGGTTATTGTGTCTCCCTATTATTTGCAAGTACATCTGGACTCTTGTTCACAGTGTGGGTGCTGTGGTAAGACATCTGCTTGTTTGCCCATTGTGCAGTGCTGCCATGCTTGCTGGCAATTTTGTGAGTCTGATAGCCGAAGCCGCCCTGTGCCTCCCATGTCTTTACTTTTGACTTCACCAGGCTGGGCGCTCCCCCCCACGGTGGATGTGGCGTCGGCTTGGAGCGCGTCGTCATGCTGTTCTGCGGCCTGAACAATATTCGCAAGACGAGCCTATTCCCAAGGGACCCGAAGCGCATTGTGCCATAAACTTGGTTCCGCTGCTGCCTGGCACGTTGGCCTGGAATCGTGGCCAGTGTTGTTTCCGTGTCGTCCCTGTTCATATGGTGCACCACGCATGTGGTGCTTTACGACAGAACATGTAGGCTATTGTCTCACTGACTAGTTGCCTTTTGGCCTTTAATGCCTGCACGCCAAATCAGGAAAGGGAGGCATGCACGCATGTATGTGCATCTATGAAACAACGCGATATTTTCCCGCATTCTTCAATAAAGATAATTGAATTGGTTTACAAAACAGTACAGCTGCTCCACGCTTTAGCATTCTCCGCAAGAATGAAAGCTATATAGTGGGCCTTGATTACATCTTGCATGGACCCCTACCATTGCATCGCTACAGTTTAGGAGGCTGACCAAGAGCTGTAGGTAGTGGGGTCACCCTCATGTTACATAGTAAGAGTACCCCTGCAAAAGAATACCAGATTGTACTCAATAAGATCTAGTTATCTGATATCCCTAAGTTGGTTTCATCCCGTTTAGCGCTCATCGGGCCTCGATCATTTGGGCCCCAATGACCACGCTGCACAATCGTTTCCGACCAATGCGATCCTCCTCCCCATCTGGGGAGGCGGCACTTGCGCCCGCTCGAGCGAGACCCCCCACCATTGCCAGCATGGCTTGGCTTTCATGTACCTCCATTGGCCACCGGTCGCTAAATGCATCCCTCGCGCCCGGTGAAGCCCTGTCCATGCCCCGATCCCTGTCCCTGTCCCAGTCCCTCTCCCCCCCCCTGTCATACCTCCGCTCCCTGGCTGGCCGGTCAGCATCCCGTGCTTCCCTGCCCCGTTCAAGACCCCTGCCCGGGTCCATGTCCCGGCCCCGCTGGGCCTCCCTCCCCTGATCAAACTCTCTGGCCCTGAGATACCCACGGCCGCCCTCCCCGCCTCGGCCATGGTCTCTCTCCCCATCCTTTGCCCGCCATTCCCTGCCCACCTCCCTGGCATGCTCCGCCTCCCCACCCGCACCCTTCTCACTCCGCGGCCTCTTGTCCTCCTTGACTCGCTCGGCCTCGTCATCGCCGCTGATGCTGCCACTGCTCCCGCTGCTCATACTGCTGCCGCTGTCACCACTGTCGCTGCCGCCGCTGCTGCTGGACCTCGCTCGCTTGGCCGGCCCTCGGTCAGCGGTCTTATCCTTCTCGGCCTTATCCACCCCCTTGTCCTTGTCCCTCTCCACACCACCGTCCTTCCCATAGCCCCTGCCACGATCCCCATCCCTCTCCCTGTCCCTGCCTCTCTCCACATCCCTATCTCTACCCCTGTCCCTCTCCCGCTCCCTCTCCTTCTCCCTCTCCCTGTCCCTCTCTCTATCCCTCTCCCTGCCCACGTCCCTCTCGCGCGCTCGATCCCTGTCCCTGTCCCTGTCCCTGTCCCTGCCCCGGTCCCCCTCCCTGCCCCCCTCCCTGCCCCGGCTCTCCTCCCCCATCCTCCGCGACCGCTCGTCCCTCTCTGCCTCGAGTGCGCGCTTGAGCTGGCGCAACTCCTCCTCCCTCCGCGCCGCCCGCCGCGCCTCCTCCTCAGCCGCCCGTGCGCGCCGCTCCTCCTCCTCCTTGCGCTCCCGCTCCGCCGCCTCTTCCCTCTGGCGCCGCAGCTCCTGGGCCAAGCGCGCGCGCTCCTCCTCCTCCCGCTTGAGCCGCTCCTCGCGCTCGCGTTGCAGCCGCGCCGCTTCTTCCTTCCGCAACCGCTCCTCCTGCAGCACCGCCCAGATGGAGGGATACGCAGTATGTGACAACGAGATAAGATCCGGGCTTCAGCTACTTTCAAGTACTGCATCACGGCCCCTCCCGCACGATCTCAATACATACTGATACATCATGTATTGAAAAATCCAGGGCTCTTGACTTTGGACACATGAAACTTATCTTATAATTTGCCTGTTCGCGCCTCCTGCGACGAGCTGGTGCCTGGTGCCGCTTTACATCAATGAGACAACCAGGATATAGGGATACAGCTACTTGTCAACAAAAGCCCTTCCAAAGGGAAAATCTACTTGAGAAGGCCTGTTTGGCTGATTCTCTATTTCAAGTGTTTGAAAGAGTAGCGCACGCTGAACCCAGAACGCGCGCAAAAAAAACACAAAGGCCCCCTAACGGAATGCAGCCCATCACGACTACAACACCAGCCAGCCCCAAATAGGGCAGTCCACAATGCGGGCATCATGGGAAAAGGCTTACTTCCAATAACCTCGCCTCCTCCTCTTTCCTCCGCCGCTCCTCTTCCTCTTTCCTGCGGGACAGGGAAAGGGCCATGCGAGGAAGATGGAGACAGGAGGAGAGGGGGGAAGAAAAGCGCAAGGATCAGCCACGGAGGACAGAGTTCGCACACAGGGGGTATCCCACCCCGGAACAGCCCATGGCATCCCCTCCCTGGCCACGCCAGCCGCTCCCCTAGCCATACCACTACACCCCACTCAGCTCAGCCCAAGCCAAGCCAGGCCAGCCAAGCCCAGCCGCCCCACCATCCCGAACCCCTTCCAACCCCACTATGGTCATACTCTACCCACTCCCTCCTACGCTGGAGCGCTGAAACTGAGAGTCACCGCCCACCATCTGTCCGATGTATACCATGTACAATGGACACTGCCGTAAGTTTGTTTTCAACCCTTTCCAAGCTTAGGTCTTGGGTAAATCCTTGCAGCCTTGCCCCCCCCTACCCCTCTACCTCGGGCGTTCATGCCAAACTGGGCGCCACCTACCGCCCCCCATTTGGCCCCACCCATCAACGCCCATCTCCTCGCCCCACCCATCACCACCCACCTGGCCCCATCCCCCACACCCAACCTCTTGGCCCCACCCCCACCCACCCACCCACCCACCCCTTGGTCCCAGCCCCCACCCCCCACCGCTTGGCCCCACCCGTCACCGCCCGCTACCATATTCAGGGCACCCATTATCACCTCTTGGCTTCGGCGCGCCTCTCGTCAGCCTCCTTCTGCCGCTTCTCCCGCTCGGCGCGCCGCCGCTCCTCCTCCGCACGCCGCTCGCGCGCCTTGATGCGCTGCGCGGTGTTCTTGGCGCTGAAGTAGCCGCCCAGCTCGACGTCGCAGGCGGGGCGCACAACCAGCGGTGCGCCTTCCTGCACGCAGAAACACATAAACAGGCACACACAAGCACACACGAGCACAGCATACCCACAAACACAAATACGTGTAAGCAAAAGCACACAGGCACGCAGACACCCAGGCACAAATGCACAGAACGCACGTAGGTACATTTTTACGGGCACCGATACAGAAACACACACAGCCCATGTATACAAACCAAATGTACACAAACTGCAACCCAGCCATGGACATGCACACTTTCGTCAGCTCAAAGCTATTCCCTTTTCGGTCGTGCCATGGATTAGGTTTGGCAAGTTGAACTGAGGCCTACCAATTTACCTCAATGTAAGAATATGCCATTTTTTCACTCCGGCCGTACCCCTTGCGGCACGCTCCAAGCTACACCTGTAATGAGCAGTATCTAACATCACCCATTCTTTAGGGAAAATATCATACAACGCCACGCCACGGTTGCAACTTTCTCAGCGCATGGCGGGCGCCACATGGGCCAAGCTCTGCTAGCTTGAAGACAGTATTACAAAGCCTCCTCATAAAATGTTCATGCATTTTCATGCATTTCCATGCCGAGCGCTGGAATGCGTGCGAATTTCCACATCGCACGGTCTCAGACCCGCACCTTTCTCAGCACGTGGCCCACGAACGCGGTGGCAGCGGCCTTGAACTCCTCGTGCTTGCTGTACTGCACGCAGACATCACACGAGAGCTTGCTCGTCAGGGGGGCACCGGCCGCGGCCACCACAGCAGCAGCGGCAGCACCCCGTGGGTTGGCACCAGAGGCGGGTCCAGACCCGCCAGCTGGAGGTTGGGCGGGGAATTCGGCCCGCGGCGTGTGGCCCTCCCCGAACATTTCCAGGTTTCTGCCAGGCGGAGCAGGGATACACAGAACAGAGAAAAAGTTTCATGTTTTCGCCGCATGTCCTTGATGAGAGAAAATTATGTGCAGAAGGATGGGAGACACCAACCGGAAGATCAGCTATGGCCTGACCCTGCGCGGTCGCTCATGCGCGAGATCGAGATTATTTGCGGACCAGTCAGAATCTGGTGAGGTCAAAGTCGAAGTCCCTGGAATAAGCTGAGGGTGCGAGGAGGGCTCGCCTTGATTGCTATAGGTTTGGTTGATTTTAGAAAAACCAGGGGCATGACAGGGTCCAAGCGTCAACACCGGGGTGCCAGGCAGATTGGTTAGTTAACGCAATGCATTAGTTAACAGATTTTTGAGAGCACATACCTAAAAACTATTCTTATGATAACAGTCACACAACATTCACCATACGACATCACATGGAGAACCGTCCAATTCCTGATACTTGGACCTATTTCAAAAATCTGGATTTGTACACACCATTATTAATTCGAATGCCCTTCACGACATTTGCCACGGAGACGCAACGCACCGGATCTCCCCAAACGTGGAGAAGACCGTGTGGGTCACGATAAGCGACGCATTGGAGGAGACCGCAGGCTCCGACAGCCAGCGGGAGGGCACATTCCGCACCAGCAGGGTGTCAGGGCGCTCCCCAGGGAGCTCCTTTTTGTAACCTGCACGCCACGATGGGGGGCGCGTTTGAGGGATGCGCATTGCGAGGGGGCAGCATTGATGCCAGGAGTGCGCATGGCATTAGGGGAGTGTGCATGACAGATCCTGGTTGCGGGAAAAACTGTAACAAGTGAAATGCAAAATGTGATTGAAATCAGGGAGCAAACGATTGGATTTGATGCTGGGATCGACTAACTGCAAGAACAGCAGCATAACTGCGCGCAAGCTGCGTAGCACTTGAACCCATGGGTAAGCCTGCCGATCATGCCTTGGTACATCAAGCATTGAACTCTGCTCGTAAATTAGCACTGCACACGTCCCACGATATGGGAGGATTTCTACACAGGAGAGACTTGACAGCAAAGATAAACTTGCGTAGCTATAACTTACTCGGGGCTGGAGGTACAACGATCTTGTTACGAAGATGAAGGAGAATGTTAATGACCTTGTAGTGTACAAGACCAGGGGATAACCGCCTGCTACAAAGCCTGCTACAAAGCCTGCTACAAAACTCACAGCCCTGGGAAAGTGCTGAAACGCAGCCAGCCATGGCGACTACGTGGGAAAGGTACATCGGACATACCAACGCTGCCCAGGCCGTAGGCTTTCTCCCATTTTTTCTTCATGTCTGCCATCGTAATGCCCTCATCAATGCTGGCTTCGCAGCGGAGCCGTGACCCCCCGACCTGCACCTCTATCCCATGTAACTTTGAGCGGAGGGATGCCCCTAAGGCTTCGTCTCCCCAAATCCGGATGCTAGCTACGGCCACAACGTCGTCCCGGGTAAGGCCGCCACGACCAGAGGTTCTTTTTGTCATTTCAATATCATCCTCCTGACTCTTTATCGTATACCCTGCCTTGTTCAACGACTTCGCCAGCATTGCACGGACATCCCATTCATCAACGGCCTTAACTTCCTTCTGTGACCGAACCAGCGTCAGCGATAAGTGCACGCACGTCTCTAAAGTAAGACCATGAGGCAGCTGCGTGGACCCCATGGTAACTTTCTTCGGTTCCTGCTTTTCTTCGAAACTCGCTCAACTCACTGCTATATATTTTAATTAGAAAGCCCCATAATAATGAACTTTCTCGCCGCGCTTGCAAAATCACGACGCCGTGACACCGCCTGCGGTAGGGCCTTGGAGCTTACGCGAGGGGAAAAAGTCCAGCACACGGAGGGTTGTTTCGTTCAGTATATTGGTTTGGCCCGGCCGGCCAAACCAAAATGTATAGTTGAAGTCCGGCGCGACCTGCGGCCATTCTCTGAAAACATGTATTAGGGTCCCTCAGGTTAACACAGTTTAAGCATTTGCCCTCGAACGGCTATATGTTCAGGGAACCTGGAAACTGCGCAAGCGGTGACGCCATTTCTAGTAATAATTGGGCCGTGGACGTGGCACGGAACTGCACGGAAAGGGAATTTAAGGCCTGGTGGACGGCAGGCGTCGCGCCTGCTTTCCACGCTCTTTGGGCATTCACACTAGTGCTTTACCGACTAGCGATGGTGGCATCATCCACTAACTTTATTGCAATTTACGAGCACATCTCGCATTATACGGCCGCCGGTGTAAAGCGTTGTGGGCATTTTCCTGAATCATTGCCGTTTTGTTTATTTTTACCAAAGGACGCACCACCAACAGAGCTTCCAACCTAGTATATTTTTCTCCAGCACGTGTGCTCCAATTGAACAAGTTATCCGCTGCCATTGAACCTCTCTGGGCAATGGGGTTAGTGCGCACACTCGGGTCAAGTGCCATGTACGTTGTGCAGGTGTGGCCACTTCAGATTTCCTTCGGGCTTGGGGGATTTAGAGCAAGCACTCTATAACATTCCGAACGTGATTTGCTATTAACCGGGTCTGAACGTGCAACTGTCAGGCGAAGGATGGCAAGTATAGCCTTCAGCAATGCCAGGGCGCGGCCTTACATTGCCACGGAAATTTTCCTTGGCCGCCCGGCCCATGTAATGTTGCGAAGGCATTCCACACGGCCGGCATTCCGTCAGGTCCGGCCTAGCATTTTTGGACCTCTGCAGGTCAGGGCAGCGGCAGAGCCACAATCGGCTTCGTCTCCCGCCGTGACTTCGCTACCTGCACCTGTAATGACCTCCGGGGTTTCTGCATCCGTACAGATATCCAATCCAAGGTAAGTCCCCATCTCCTGCGTGTTATATAGCACATCAAATCCCCCTGCGTGTTGTTAATGTTTTTTCCTCTGGAGTCACCCACTCAGTTATCACCTATTCCTCTCCCTCCTTCCTGTCCCTGTGCCCCGCCCCCCGCTTGCCCTTTCACCCCCAACTGCCCATCTCTCTCTCTCTCTCTCTCTCTCTCTCTCTCTCTCTCTCTCTCTCTCTCTCTCTCTCTCTCTCTCTCTCTCTCTCTCTCTCTCTCTCTCTCTTCTCTTTCTCTCTCTCTCTCTCTCTCTCTCTCTCTCTCTCTCTCTCTCTCTCTCTCTCTCTCTCTCTCTCTCTCACTCGGTCTCTCTCTCTCTCACACACACACACACATACACACACACACATACACACACATACACACACATACACACACACATACACACACACATACACACACATACACACACATACACACACATACACACACATAAACACACATACACACACACATACACACACATACACACACATACACACACAATACTATGCTATAGTGACCACACACACACATACACACACACAACACACACACACACACGCACACACACACAGACACACACACAGACACACACAATACTATGCTATAGTGACCACACACACACACGTGCTCACCTTCTAACCACATGCAATCCCTCCTACAAACCCCAAGGCCATCTCTTCAGTCTCCGATGTCCGCCAACACATCCACTCCCTCCTACAAACCCCAAGCCCATCTCCTTATTCTCCCATTCCCGCCAACGACCCCGCTCCCTCCTACAACCCCCAAGCCCATCTCCTTATTCTCCCATGCCCGCCAACGAACCCGCTCCCTCCTACAAACCCCAAGCCCATCTCCTTATTCTCCCATGCCCGCCAACGAACCCGCTCCCTCCTACAAACCCCAAGGCCATCTCCTTATTCTCCCATGCCCGCCAACAAACCCAACGGTGGTTTTGCTGCTCCCTCTTATCCAATATCATCTCCGCTACTGGCCAACATGGGCTAAACCCTCTGCATGTGTATAATCCACCCTTGTTTGGCAATTCGTTTCATGTCCGTCTACTGTCCTTATTTAAGTCAACCCTTGGTTACGTGTATATTTTCCCGTGTACTGCCCCTGGTTAGGCCAACCTTTGGCGTCGGCTTCGGTTGCTGTATTGTTCACCCCCCATCCTATGTGACTGCGTCTTTCCCCAGATGTTGTACTATCATATTCTAGGCTTCGCAGGGCGGCACCCACGGGGTCAGTCTCCCAAGTTCTAGTTGGTCAATCTAGCCGCTGTCACTGTAGCTCATGCTGGTGTTGCCCTTTTGTGCGCGGCAAGGTTGTTTATATGGACTTGTGGTGCTGCTCCACATGTCCACATGTAGTTCGCCAAACTGCTTTTTTTCACAATTATATCGATAACATTACTAAGTTTTTAAGATAACTTACTCAGTGATGACTCTATGCAACTTTTTTTCGAAGTCTCAAGATGCATGGCTGGTATCTACAGGCTCTATACTCCCATCTGAACGTGCTACGCTATGTGCCGCTATGATGTGCCACTCTGTCGAGGCAGTCCTGCGCTACCATGTTTGACAGCCCACATCATTCTCCTTTGAACCTCTAACCTCTCCTAACCAAGGCCAAATCAACCAAGGCTCGCGGCCAAGCTAGCAGTACTATGTTTTTTTTTTTTTCCCTCCTGCCCTCTATATTTCCCCTTTGTCCCTCCCCCTTCCTTCCTCGCTTCTTTCCCCACCGTCCTCCCTTCTTCCCCCCCTTCCTTCTTTCCACCCCTTCCTTCCTTCTTTTCCCCCCTTCCTGTCTCCCTACCTTCCCCCTTCCGTTCCTCCCTTTTGTACCCCCTTGACTTTCCCCCTCCCTCCTCACCAGCATGCCGATGTGCTCCCCCCCCCTCCCTCTCCCCTCCCCAGCTTTAATTACCAGGGCAGGTCCCCCTGGTCGGGCTTCACACTCCCCCTTGTGCTCGCGGCACTTGGCTACCTGGGCTGGCGCTTCATGGTCCACCTGGACGTGCAGCAGGAGCGGTCCCTGCGCGCGGCCAGCGAGGAGCTGTACGGCAAGCCAACGCCCAACCAGGCGGTCCCCGCGCAGAACAGCTACGGTTATGACATGGCGCTCGCGCGCATCCGGCAGTCGACGTGCCTTGACCGCGCGTTCCAGAACATGCGCTCCCGAAACGACATACGGTGCGTGTGCTAGTATGTTCTATAGTAATATGACATACGGTGCGCGTGCTAGTATATTCTATAGTAATATGACATACGGTGCGCGTGCTAGTATATTCTATAGTAATATGACATACGGTGCGCGTGCTAGTATGTATAGAAGAGTTGTGTGATGTACGGCGTGTGGATGCTAGTAGTGCTACAGGAGTGGGGAGCGTCATGGGGTAAAGGGCATCGGAAGACTTGTGGGCTGTATTAGTGTGTTTCGACCGTGCGTTCCAGGACGTGCGCTCCCGCAGTGACACACGGTGCATGTGCTAGCGGTAGTGTGCGACGAGCTACGATAGACGGGGACTGCACCAGTACTGTACATGGTGTTATGTGGGCCGAGCAAAAACATGCGGTGCCTGCGGTAAACCTTGGTATTTCAGGGGAGGGTGGGGGTGGGACGGTAAGAAAGGGAGCGCTGGTAGAGGGGAGGGGCGGGGGAGAAAGGGAGCACTGGTAGGCTGTCAACGCGCCTCAACCAGGCACTCTCGCAGCAACAAACAGTGCATGCAGGAGGGGATGGCATGGATTGAGCTGTGTGGGATGCACAGTGACATAAGCTACGTAAGCAACATAGGCTATATAAGCGACATAAAGTACAGTGGATAACCTAGCATGCATGGAGTTTCAAGGGACAAACAACCAAAGGTATGCAGCAGAAAATGATGGGTGGGGGCGGGGGCACGAGGGAAATGCAACCCGGTGAGTTCGTCATGTGGGCGCGCAAGGACGAGTAGACGCGGGTGGGTGGGCCAGTACTAGGTGGGTGCATTTGCAAGATGGGGTGGGGTGGGGTGGGGTGGGGTGGGGTGGGGTGGGGTGGGGTGGGTGGGGTGGGGTGGGGTGGGGTGGGGTGGGGTGGGGTGGGGTGGGGTGGGGTGGGTGGGGTGGGTGGGGTGGGGTGGGTGGGGTGGGGTGGGGTGGGGGTGGGGTGGGGGGTGGGGTGGCGTGGCGTGGCGTGGCGTGGCGTGGCGTGGCGTGGCGTGGCGTGGCGTGGCGTGGCGTGGCGTGGCGTGGCGTGGCGTGGCGTGGCGTGGCGTGGCGTGGCGTGGCGTGGCGTGGCGTGGCGTGGCGTGGCGTGGCGTGGCGTGGCGTGGCGTGGCGTGGCGTGGCGTGGCGTGGCATTGGGCGTGGGGCGTGGGGTGGGGTGGGGTGGCGTGGGTAGCGTGGCGTGGCGTGGGTGGGGTGGGTGGGGTGGGGTGGGGTGGGGTGGGTGGGGTGGGGTGGGGTGGGGTGGGGTGGGGTGGGGTGGGGTGGGTGGGGTGGGGTGGGGTGGGGTGGGGTGGGTGGGGTGGGGTGGGGTGGGGTGGGGTGGGGTGGGGTGGGGTGGGGTGGGGTGGGGTGGGGTGGGGTGGGGTGGAGAGAGGGCCAACATACGTGGATGCGTAAGGGACTACCATCAAACGGGTGGTGGTAGGTGCGACCTTATGGACCCTGTGGAGGTTGCTATCTTTTGCTTTCGTTGCTTTCCTCATGCTCAGCCGGCCTGCTGTTTGGGCCCATGTTGACACACTTTGTGTGCGTGCAAACACTGTTCATCTATTGACTCGGACAACCTTTCTGTTCGGGGAGCACAAACTTACTTCCTTACTAGTGCACCCTTGTCTTCATGGCCTGGTGTGCACACGGTATGTGTTGCCGAAACCATGTGTGCTGGCGAACGCATGGCCTTGCAGGTGCCTCGTCGACCTGGAGCGTGCGCTGGAGCAGAACTCCATCTGCAGGGAGCCCATTTTACCTGGCGTTTACTCAAGTGAAGAGGTGCGTCTGTGCAGCAAAATTTGTGATTGAACATCTTGATGCATGCGCTCTTGGTTGGGCTATGTCTAGGGAGGATAATTTAGATCCAACGATTGGGTAGGTAATACTATCCACTTGCTTCTGGTCTTTGGATACGGTCTTGGTAGAAAACAGAACAGTATTTCATTATTCCTGCAAAAAGTCTGGGCATTATTCCGGGAAGAAGTAACGGTCTCACACATGGCGCGCACTTTAACTGTAGTCCTCACATGACATGCATGGGCTCCTGGGGTCCCAGATGATAGCAACTTGGCCAGATTTCTGGCCTGCGCTGGTTGTCTCCTTCAGATTTCTTTCCTGCAGAAACATCACCTCCACCACCTACCTGTGGTGCTGTACGGTATATTGTACTAAGAGGTAAAGTAGCGTCGTACATCAGTGACTGCCGAGCATCACTCTCCAGCCAGTTTCTGGCTATTCGTCGCTGCTGAATGTTTCACCAAAGAATTCACGTGCCCCTGTCGGGAATTGAGTGGCTGGTTGATTGACCGCCTTGCATTTTGGTATCGGGCCTTCTTTGGATCATTTTGACCGTTCTGGCTAGGTGGAGGAGATCTACCGGCTTTACCTGCGAAGCACGGGCGGGCCCCCCGACTTTGGCAAGCTGCTGCAGCTGCGGGACATGCTGCAGCTGTCGCAAGTGCGGGCCAGGGCGCTCGAAGAGTCGGTGCAGACAGACGACTCATCCTTCTCCATTTAACCAAGTTACCCATTAGAGAACTCAGGCCCATTCCACTAGAGGTTAGATAGGTATCCATTCCATTCAATCAAGCGCTTCATTGAGGCTTTACAAGCACGTGACACAGCGCTATCAAAATCAACGACTGAGTCATCACCGTCATGTAACCATATGATGATTTTATACAACAATAAATATTCCTTGCATGGTTAACCCGTGTTTTTTTACAACGCGATACATCGCGTTGTAGGGTTAGAACGCGATGTATCGCGTTGTAATCTGACACGTGGCAAACCTATTAAACATGCGATTTTTGGTCTGAAACTTTCAAGATAGGTCAGAAACATCTCATAGAATTCAAGAAAAAATCCTGGTATTTTTGGTATTTTTTTTGTGACAGCTGCAAACAAATATGTACCACTGAAATCAGGCATTTTCGCGGGACGAAGGTGAAGACGACGGCGATGGCGGCAGGTAGATCTCGCCAGTTTTCGCGCGAATTTCAGTGGCTGTTGGGTAGCACGACCATGATGATGCGTTCAAAGGTTGATAATTAGGTTTCTACGAGTTTGTTGAGGTACTGGGGCAAAGGATCACGTGGTTTTTTCCAGTTTCTCACCCAACTTTCATGCGGAAACCCTGGAAACCGGCATACATATTATTAAGTCGAGACTCGGGTCTGCTGCTGCACCATGCTTGGTATTTCCATGGTGTTTCGACTTCTTAACACATGTTTATTCATTCCGAACGCCCGGACTCTCGGCTAAACCGAGATTTGTGCAGACTTTTATTGGGTAGCTCCGGGCATGATGGTGCCTGCAAATAGCGTAAGGCGTGACCGTGGCTATTGCCACGGTATGCTGTATTTTCCTGGAAATGGCCTCTGCCACCGGCTCAATAGTGCTTGCAGGCGTAAGTATATCGTGTTTCTACCTAGTTTCTGCCAGTTTTCCACTTATTTCTACCGACCTCTGCCCAGCCTCTCTAAGACCGCCATCCTACTCGACGTTGCTTGCATGTCAGCCATAGCAGGTTGCAGTTGTGCAGTATTTAGGTGCTGTATACGTCGTCAAGCCGTGCATATATCGTGAGGATTGGATGTTGATGGTTTATACTGCGTTGATTGTGCAAGAAGATCAGCTGGGTGCCCATAATCATGGTGTATAATCATGTGTTGTTAGCATCTTGCCACCATTTGCTAGCATGCATTCCAGCGTCATCTTTGCCTGCATGTTAGCTCATGGATCACTCAACCTATCCAAGCCTTGCATTACACGTGCCTCTTTCTTTCAGTATTGCATGCGTTATGGAATGAAAACCCAGCACCTCCATTCCCACGAGGCATGTGCTCAACACGTTGTGAGAGTGGATGATGCTTTGGCTATTAATTAATTAATTAATTAAACTCGTGCTCCCGTTGGGGAGTCACGGAGCACCGAAGTGCTTTTAATCCCTGTGTGTGCACTACAGGAGAAAGGGCAGAGACCCCCAGTCTCCTTCATGCCAAAGGCATGCCACAGCTGCAATCGGGCGCGGCTAGCGAAAAGGACAGGCTAACGATCCGGCAAACTGTGGGTGCAATAAGACCCATGTGAGCATATCATAGCAAGGAGCGTGGGCAAGTAATCTGAACATAGCCAGGGCGTAGCATGGCTGTACTAGGACTAGGCTAAGGCTATGGCTGGTTGTGTACCGTGCGTTGGCGGCACGTGACTAGGTGTGTTGGCACAGCTAGGCATGGCTGCCTTAGCGGCAGTGACGCCAATGGTTACAAGCTAGGGCTATTGCTATTCTAGCCCGCTGGGGGCGTCCACATCTTGTGGTTGATCATCAGGTCCCCGCCCCTCCAGTACACCTTGGGCTTCTGGGGGTCCTGCTTATGGCGGAGGTATTCCGGCCACAGGTCGCGTCGCTGCTGTTGCTGAGCGGGGGTGAGGTCGTCATCCAGCGTCCAGGTGAGGTCGTGCAACCGCTTGCGACGAGAGAGGAACCGCTGCTTATCCTCAGGGGAGGGGAAGGTGAGTAGGACTGGTGGGGGGGCCGCCTTGTCCCGTGAGTGGGGAAGGCGGTGGCACCCACGCAGTTCTACCTCACCTACCAGGCCCATGAGGGTAAGAAGCTGGTTCTTGAGCTCGTCAGCAAGAGAGGTTGACGTCTTTGGCTATGGCTGCCTGATTCAGTCATATTAGGTCATCCAGTCATGATGTTTGATGCATGTTTGATGCAGTATAACTTATACAACACCTATTTTCAACGTTTTGACCCTCCAAGCTCACTATGGCCCCGTTTATGGGGCTCGGGTCGTTGCGTAATGTTGTCAAGGGCTCTCATGTTTCCCACTGCGTTGTACTGCGTTGTAATTGTGATGCTAATGAAAAATAGCTCCAGTGGCCCAATGGGCCTGAGTTTTGTTTCACAGAGCCTGCATATGTTGCCCATAGCTCGTGCAAGAAGCCAGATTTTTTTCATGAACCATTTGTGAATAAGCACATGACTTGTGACCTAGGGTCAAGAAATCGCGGTCATGGTCAGACCCCCCTGTATTCAAACCAGTGTATCTCTCTAATGAATAAGCATTTTGTAGGTCTGAGTAGCTCAAAAAATCCTTTGATTTATGGGCTTTCAGGAAAGTATATACATGACCATGAAAAAAAATTTTCCTTAGGTGCTATACGCGTTCTAAAAAAAGCTTACAACGCGATATATCGCGTTCTAATTAAAAAAACACGGGTTAATTAGTATACTCTCTTCTCAATAACTAATTAATTAAACATGTGCTCCCGTTGGGGAGCAATGGAGTAATAAACCGATGAATGGACCGATTTTTAGTGAGACAACTATTATGGATGGACAAACAATCCTACCGGTTCTAAATTGTATCTATATGTAATGCCTAAACTAGCCAGCCATGGCGCATAACATGCATACTGCTATTAATTAAATTATAAGTTATACAATTAACACGACATACTCCATTGGGAGATCATGTAGCACGTATTCCGTTGCATGCTGGATGGATGGAGGTGGGTGAAGCCGCAAAACCGAACTATAAGCTAGCTCTAAGCTGCTAATCTAGAAAACCCTAACTACTCTACTCAGCAAAGCACCCCTTCCTTCTGCATGCGGGGAGGGGGCTTGCCCACAGGGGCAGGTGCATGTGTGAGCCTAGGTGGAATGCAATCGTCTTCCACCTCCTCTTGTTCTGCATGCGTATATAGCGTATATAAATCAGCTCTCTCGCCTTAACCAGGTGGAGGGCAAGTGTGGCGTGCTCCTGAAGAAGCTTGAGGCCATCACCGCCCACACCGAGGCCCTGGCCACACAGGTCCCCAAGATAGCGGAGCAGACGGCCACCATTGCATCCCAGCCGGCAGGATACTGGCGACCTCCCGCCGCTCTCCTACGCGGACCTGCTGCGGTCAGCGACCGCCTCCACCACCGACGCCATCGCCACAAAGCTCCAGGAGCTGGAGGACCACCGCCAGGCCCAGCAACGGGAGGTCACCGATCGCGCTCGCCGCGAGTGCCGAGTGGTGCTACGTCGCTTCCCCCAGAAGCCAGGTGAGACGTCAACCTCTCTTGCTGACGAGCTCAAGAACCAGCTTCTTACCCTCATGGGCCTGGTAGGTGAGGTAGAACTGCGTGGGTGCCACCGCCTTCCCCACTCACGGGACAAGGCGGCCCCCCCACCAGTCCTACTCACCTTCCCCTCCCCTGAGGATAAGCAGCGGTTCCTCTCTCGTCGCAAGCGGTTGCACGACCTCACCTGGACGCTGGATGACGACCTCACCCCCGCTCAGCAACAGCAGCGACGCGACCTGTGGCCGGAATACCTCCGCCATAAGCAGGACCCCCAGAAGCCCAAGGTGTACTGGAGGGGCGGGGACCTGATGATCAACCACAAGATGTGGACGCCCCCAGCGGGCTAGAATAGCAATAGCCCTAGCTTGTAACCATTGGCGTCACTGCCGCTAAGGCAGCCATGCCTAGCTGTGCCAACACACCTAGTCACGTGCCGCCAACGCACGGTACACAACCAGCCATAGCCTTAGCCTAGTCCTAGTACAGCCATGCTACGCCCTGGCTATGTTCAGATTACTTGCCCACGCTCCTTGCTATGATATGCTCACATGGGTCTTATTGCACCCACAGTTTGCCGGATCGTTAGCCTGTCCTTTTCGCTAGCCGCGCCCGATTGCAGCTGTGGCATGCCTTTGGCATGAAGGAGACTGGGGGTCTCTGCCCTTTCTCCTGTAGTGCACACACAGGGATTAAAAGCACTTCGGTGCTCCGTGACTCCCCAACGGGAGCACGAGTTTAATTAATTAATTAATTAATATAAATCAGAATATAGCGCATGCAGTCGATCCAATTAATGAATTAATGCCCCCTCTCAGGGCTATGTGTTAAATAAGCTCCCAACGGAGTTGTGCTCTTAATTAATTAAAATTAATGAATTCATTTATAAGCTGGCGCCGCCGGTTTCATCCATCTTCACTTGAGATCGATCGATCAAAGGTCATGCTTGCTAGTTGCTGCAGGTCCATATTACGCACAGTTGTAACTCTTTTGATAATCCATAAATTAATAACAAGGTTTTCGATCCGGTTTCGACAGCTAGAGAAGCTAGTTAACAGGAATCAAATAATTTTGTTTGATATTGGTAAAAGAACATAACTTCACAACTAATTAATGAGCTGTCCCTGTCGATGATCAGCTTTGCAATTCTGTTGGTAACAGGCTTATCCAGGTTGTTGTCATCAGGTGCTGCCAAAGTCCATGGTTGTATGGGTGCAAGTTCACATGCCACGGGAATGCAAGCTCAGGTGTCCTACATATGCTGTGCCGGAGGTGGGCTTGGACCCTGTCCACTAAGCCGCCTCAAAAAGGAACGCTCCCCTCTTTCCTGCATCTTTCTGCAATAGACAGGAATGGCAGCAACGCGGAGGGAAAGATGCACAATTTGTATCAGCGGGACACAAACAAACAAAACCACCGCGAAATT
This sequence comes from Mesostigma viride, assembly GCA_009746045.1. Lineage (NCBI taxonomy): Eukaryota > Viridiplantae > Streptophyta > Mesostigmatophyceae > Mesostigmatales > Mesostigmataceae > Mesostigma > Mesostigma viride. The sequence continues at coordinate 675,744 of RPFO01000448.1, forward strand.
AAATAACTAGAACCACCATTTTGTCAGTTGTCGGAGCTGAGCTCCACGAACTTATGCAAGCCAAGATAGCACTTCAAGAGGGCACCCCCCTTCTACCCCTTTCCGGGAGCAGTCACCTACACACCAGCTGGAAAAAAGGATACAGGGGCACAGGTCAGATGCAGCCCACCCCAAAACTCTCCCCAAGACTCCCAAGACTCTCCCCAAGACAGCCCTACCAATCACAAGACGCGGCATTGAAGTGGGGACAGCTGACTGCTATAGACAGTCCACGAGCTACTCGTCGCAAGAACACAAAGGAAACACTACTACATCTGAAAAGAAATGCTAGTGTCGTTGGTAAAGAGACACTAGACTTGTCGGACATATCATTTAATGCTGAAGGCATTCATAGGCAAACGCCATTGTTGACAGCCAAGCCTTTTCTCTTTACATATAAGACATTTCCTTCTGACAACTTAGCAAACAACCACGACACACTCCCCTGGATGCAAAGAGACCACAGCTCATCACAATAGATAGAGCACGAGCAAGTGAACAATCGCCCATTCAGTGAATGAACCCTAGCAGACCTATGTATACACCGCAGCAATCACTGTCACATGCAGAGAAATACGTAAAGAAAAGAAGGGCACATGCACGATGGGTCTCGCACACGCACAAGCGGGTCGACGACCCACGACCAAGAGATGGGGGAAAAAATGGATGGAGTTAGCCAAACGCCAGCAAGACTGCACCGTGCCTCACCTCTGCATATCCTTGACTCGTTCTCGGTACGCCTCCGGAATGTTCTGTCCCTTGTAGGAGGCCAGCAACTGGCGCATGTCAGGCACACCCTGGCGGACGGCGGCTGCACGTACGAAATGTTGCCATGAGTCAACGTGTCGCATGCAAATCAGCGGGGGCGGAACGCCAGCTGTCAGCGGGGCGGAAATGGACGAAAATCAAATGCGAGTTGGGCTCGCAGAAGCTATGCCGCACAAAACATGATTGCAGCATCAGTAGCTGTTGTGTAAGCCCTATCGCTATCCCAACACTAGTTTGATTATGGGGCCAATGAGCGGACAAAGGGTACTCCAGGGAGTCCTGCGCGGTGGGCTCAAGTGGGGTTCCAAAACATTATGAACATGAAGCACACACTTGGGAAAAGGCATGGTGAACATTATCGCAGTATAATTTAACAAATTGTATGCCAAAATACAAAACAAAATAAATTCGAGGAATGACATGGAGAACATGGCCGGTCTGTATTTAGACACTAGAACTTCACGCACACTCGAGGAAGGGCATGAGGTCGAGCAGCGCCGTGTCCTTAGGGTCCATCTCGTAGGGGATGATGCGGATCGCATTCTCTGGCTGCAGCGCAAACGCCTTCGGGTTGGCGCTGATGAACACCACCTTGGCCAGGTCGCGGTTAAGCTTCGTCAGGTCCTGGGGGGAGGGCAGGGGGGAGGGGAATTGGAGGATGCCATGGGCGTGGGCATGACGTGAGCGTGGGTGTGGCAGTAGGAGAGGGGTGGCGTGGCGAGCAGAAGCAAAGCCGATGGAGCACGTTACCATAACCTCACCTTTCATGTATTGTACCTCTTATACTACTACGATACGATCGAAGAAGGCCAGGGAAGGTTCAAGATCACCAACCAATCTGGGAGAACAGCAACAACGAGAAAACGTGTAGGCGTGCATGTGAAGAGAGTTATGCAGTCGTCCAAACGTCCGTAGCCCGTATAGCCAATGACACCACTTTACTGGATGAATTTATACAGTAGTATACTACTGTACAACTTTATACAGTAGCATACTATAACTTTAAACAGTAGTATATTATAACATTATACAGTAGTATACTAGAAACTTATACAAAAGCATACTACTATAAATTTAGACAGCAGTATACTATAAATTTATACAGGGGAATACTGTACATTTATACAGTAGAATAATACTAGATGAATTTAGGACCACTGGCACCAGTTTACTGGAGGATGAACAAGATACCGTAGCTAGCCATGCCTCTGTGCTTAGGACTTTACACGCAAACAAGTTCCACATGAACAAAGCACATGCATGCCGTTGGTGGGCACTGCATGCCTACAATAATGTCCAGCACACTGGGGACTGGCCAGGTGCACTACAGACGTATGCAAAACTAAGCTTGCTGGGACGAGATCACACAAAGGTCTTGAAAGAGTGGACTCAGGAAGCTCATAGTCATCCGTTGGCTGCAGATAAGGTACAAATAAACGTTGTAGAAAAAAAGACTTTCAGTTATATTCATGTGCACTGCCCTAAAGCCCGCACCACTCCAGCCACAACTAGCCCATGACAACAAGCTATGACAACTAGCCACGAAAATTAGCATGACACCAAGCAATGACAACTAGCCACGACAACTAGCCACAACAACTAGCCACGACAAGACTACGAAAATCAACTTTGTTATCAGACACGACCACAACAGACCGCAGCACCCACCCGAAAATGCTCGCCGTCCTTGTAGTGGGTGGCGTCGCGGTACAGCCGGTACGGGATGTAGTACCGCTGGGGGTCCAGCCGGTCCAGCACGGGCTCGCCATACTGCAGGTGCAAGGGTCGACCGAGAAGTGGACAGAGTGAAGGGAGGGGTGGGTCAGACAAATGGATGTAAAATTAGGCAGGCATGGAGGTAATACATTACTTATGACGTAAGATTAGTTAGGCATGGGGGTTATACGATACCTAGGACGTATGATTACTAAGGCATGGGGGTAAATACAAAACTACAAAGGCGCAAGATTAGATAGGCATGGGGGTGGTGCATGTGACAAATGGAGACTGAGTCACGCGCCCAGTAGTGTTCCCTGAGGTGAAGTGATTCCGCGGAGGCAATCCACAAGCAGCACTATTCGCATAGTCTAGGCTGCATGAGCTACCTAGGTACCTAGCAGACACGCACAGTCTAGGCTGCGTGATCACCACTGCGACTCTTATTGGGAGGGCAACCGGGCAATGGCTATGCCAACTCCGCACAACATTATCGCAAGCCAACCACCTTTCCCTAGTGGTACTTGAAACTGTCTTGAAAGTTCTTGTTAGGTCACACTGAATTTCTCATACGCTAGTGTCATGGCCAGCAGACCCCCGATCTCACCGAGGGCAGCTGGCAGATGAGCACCACAACGTGGTAGTTGACAGGCATGCTCTGAACGGTGACTACAACTTCGCAAGGCAACGCCTAAAGCCAATGATAGTGAAAGCCGCGGCCAGAACAAACGCGAGCTCACCGAGGACAGCTGGTCAGTGAAGACCACGATCTCATAGTAGTTGGACATGTTCTGCAGGAAGGCATCCACCCCCGGCCGCTTGAACGTGCGCCACCCCCGCTCCCTCTGCGCGCAGGTGCCAGCAATCAGCCACCATCAGGTGCCAGCCAACAGCCACCATCAGGTGACAGCAACAGGCCACCATCACAAGGCAAGGCCACCTGATTAGAGCTATCATGATCAGTGACACCTCGTCAGAGCTGTCATGCCCAGTGACAATCCATGCTCAGTGAATGCCACAATTGCCTTCACAACCATCCTTTTTGCGCTCACAAGTCCCAAGAACGGGCAAACCTCAGATGGGCAGAGCCAGCATGTGTACAAGATTTACCCCCGAGCCCATCCAAACAGCTATCGATTTTGACAAATCGTTCCCCAAGGCCCAGGGAGAGACATTTCAACCTGGCCATGAATACCCGCGGGTAGCAAAGACTGAGCCTTGTGGCACCTCCCAGTGGACGCAAGTGATCAGTAGCTCCACCCTGGCTGCTAACATACGTGACCCTACATCATCATAAGCCATAGCTTTGCTCACCGAATGGTGGATGCTTGCCAGACCTGCACCGGCACAGCTAGCCTGACCTCCACCCTACACCTCCGCTTCTCCGCGATCCGTAATCTCCACGAAGGTAAAAAGCCTTGCAAACTGGAATCATAAAATGTGGCCATGCATAAGTACAGGCCTGAGATAACAACTCAGATCAGGCCTCCACGAGAACTTTGCAATTGCACCAACCCCAGGGGGCGGCTACAGCTGCCTTAGCAGGGCCTATTGGCGTTGGGTATCCTGGTGTCCGATTGCCGTGTGTTGGGTTACTCCTGTGCATGGGCAGGCCAGGGCCAAAGGAGCACGGGTAGACTTGGTGTGACAGCACCTACTGGCACACGCGCGTAGTCCAATTACATACCAGCGCAGGACATGGGTAAGTGACGGATCAGTGCTGGCGTCTGTGATACAGATAAGCTCTCCCGCACGTTGCTTCTACAACTAAACACAATGAGAAAAGACCAAGAGGAGATCAAACAAAGCCCACCTTCCAATCCGAGTGCACCAGTGTGCCGTGTAGGTCCTTGCCAGGCTGTAGGTTTACAAAGACCCCCCCACCCCCCACCCCCCCGCCCAAAACAGAACAATCACTCCAATCGCCTACCTTCCAATCAGAGTGCACCAGCGTGCCGTCCAGGTCCAGCACCAGGGTCCTCACATGGGACAGGTTGGGCCCCAGGTCCGGCAGAAGCTTGTCCGATATGGGATCCGCGTACCCCTGCGGGCAGAGAACGCACACAACCAAGCAGCACACGCACCGCCAAGCAGCACGTGCACGGGCAGGAGCAGGGGGTAGGCATGCAGCACAAGGGTCCGCGGAGGACAGAAATAGAGAGTCCAACATGTTCAGAATGCAAGGGGTTTGCCTCACGAAGCCATCGTCCGCGGAGAACAGACGTTTGGATATGCCAGAAGGCGCTGCATGGGATCGTGCACAGGGTGCTGCATGGGTTTTCCCACAATCTATTCAGCCAGGCGAGGCGAGAGTGCACCGATTCCGTGCCCCCAAGACACTGGAGGGATGATGGGAGGTGGAATTAAGTGATGCAGCGAATACGTGGTAGAGCGAATCAGTAATCAGTAATGTTACGATGTAAGCGACATTGCCACGTGTGGTGGTACGCATTACGTGACGTAGTAGTATATACAAGCATGATATTAGCCGTGTGGTATTTGTAAACATGAGACCCGATGCATGAGACCATGTGCCACTGTACCAGTTGTGCTTACGCCGCTTTCAGGGTTCCGCTGCGTAGGCGGTACATTGAGTCACGCGCAGGACACAGTGCATGCCACGACTACAACACCATCAGAGTGCGCATATGCCAAAGATAACGGTTGCGAGTGATTCGAGCAATGACTAGCCTGCATACCTCTTCTAAACTCTTCTGATAAACATGTAACTGCTCCATGCCCGCGTCAACCATCTACTTGGACAAAATCTGGTTACTAAAAAAACGTACTAGGGGTATTTTCTTCTGATGGCCACAATCATGGTAAATGAACGGTCAACCAAACTGTTTGGCGCATTTCTGCCGCATTCTCGGGATGTCACGCAGACCGGTGCCGATGATTGTGACACAAGGGAACCGCACTCACCTTGGCATATTCCTCAAACTTCTTCCTCCAATCCACGTATGTGTGGCCGGCGCTGACAATCCCTGTCAACAAAGCCACGCGATGCATCAGGTCCAACAATCACATCAGTTCAACAACCACTGCATCAGTGACTTCCAACCACGCACGACACAGTACAGCTGTTTACTGCTAGTGTCACGGGGCCCATGGATGGTAAAACTACACTCCACATGCATCCAAACAGACCAAAGCACCTCCCAACCAACGAGAGGAAGCTGCGCTGGATTCACGCCATGTCAACATGGCAGCCGTGGCCAGGGTGCTTCAGGGTGTTGACTCGTCCATAAGACCACAAGCGCTCATATCCTCAACGTTGACACCAGAAGATAACTCAGAAGACATGGATCTTCCTCGCATATACCTTGACACCAGAAGATAACTCAGAAGACATGAATCTTCCTCGCATATACCTTGACACCAGAAGATAACTCAGAAGACATGAATCTTCCTCGCATATACCTTGACACCAGAAGATAACTCAGAAGACATGAATCATCCTCACATATACCTTGCTCCACATGCCCTCGATCCCACACCCCACAGGAACAGGAGCAAAACAAAAGGCCCATCCAGACCCGTCAGACCCTAGAGAAAAACTGGCCCCTGAACCACTTTGAAGGCATGGACCCAGGGCCCTGAGTTGCACAATGCACGCGACAACATACGGGGTTGCTTGGAGAAGCCGTAGAAATGGGTGGGAGCCGTGGCAGCAGTGCCAGCAGTGTGACCAGTGGGAGCATACCTGGATACAGGTACATGGACACCAAGCTCGGCTCCTGGAGTCCCGGTGCGTGGAGTCCCAGAAGAGTCCCAGAGGTCCGTCGGGTGTCGGCCCAGAGCAGACGTCCCAAAACAGGCGAGTCCCAGAACAAGCAGCAACAGGAGTGTCCAAACAACACGTGCCATGCACACAGCATGGCGCCAAATTCAGGGCGTCGACATTAGCATGCCAGCACAAGAGCGACGGCGATGGTTGTTCATGAGACGTCACCCATGCGTGGTAACAAAGGCGGCGAGTCAACCGAGGGGGAAAACGAACAAAAAGAAAGTATAACCCGGATAGTAGGAACATAATCGGAGGATAATAGGAGGATAGTAGAGGACTGGTAACGAGCGCATGCTTACGTGCCTAATCGGAGGATAATAGGAGGATAGTAGAGGAATAGTAACAAGCGCATGCTTACGTGCCTAATTCGATCTCCACCGCCACAATGTTTAGTATTCGTTTTAACAACACCACGGTGACAGTAACAGGAGAAAATGGGGGGCACCCAAGGGGGCTGTGAGACAGCACAAGGAAGCTGTGCGAGCATGCGGAGATTGACGGGAATACTGACATTAAACATCAAAACTTGTTTGTCCCCGGCCAAATTTACAGTTGCGAGGCATACCTTGCACCGGGAAAGTAATGATGGAGCAGAGGATGAAGTTATTGAAAAATGGCGTTCTCTTCTTTAGCATGTAGAAGCCTGTTAGGTAAAAGCCAGCTCTTCAGCCTGTATGTAAAAGGAATCCACAAGCTGTTCTGTTTTTTCCCGTTCTGAGATGAATTCTATTTGGCCATTGGACACTGTCAAACGTCCCAGGATGCTCTTTGGCGTCGTTGCTATTAACAAACGATGTAATTGAAGGTACGTTCTACAGCATTAGTGGGCACTGTTGGGCATAGATGCCACATTATAACATACGGCAGGGCAGAAAAAAGACCTTATTGAAAGACTGTCGAACGACATACGGCATGGATGGGCACCAACAGACGTTCTTGGGCCAGAAAAGCAGACCAAACTAGGACCAAATGGAAAACGACTCCCCAACGGGAGCACGAGTTTAATTAGTTAACTAATTAAATGGAAAACAGCTCCTGAAAATGCTTCCTGAACCAGTTCACCAGTTCCACTCACATACTAACCCAGAGGCCCCGTAACCAGTTTATGCTGCAGATGCCAGAGAAGTGTAAAGAGAGCTGCCACAACAGGCTTCATGATTGCAAGCGCAAAAGTATTTAGTACCTTGTCCTGCTTAAGCTCCCTGGACGCAGTGCCACACCCATCCACCACATATAGCTCACGAGTACTTAAAACACGGTGCCCATGCAAGCGCGCCAGAGGTATGGTCGT
>RPFO01000448.1:706500-739000 GCA_009746045.1 Mesostigma viride
TCCCTCTCCCTCTCCCTCTCCCTCTCCCTCTCCTCCTCTCCCTCCCCTCTCCCTTCCCTCCCTCTCCCTCTCCCTTCTCCCCTCCCTCCCTCCTCCCTCCCTCCCTCCCTCCCTCCCTCCCTCCCCTCCCTCCCTCCCTCCCTCCCTCTCTCTCTCTCTCTCTCTCTCTCTCTCTCTCTCTCTCTCTCTCTCTCTCTCTCTCTCTCTCTCTCTCTCTCTCTTCTCTCTCTCTCTCTCTCTCTCTCTCTCTCTCTCTCTCTCTCTCCCTCTCTCCCCCTCTCTCTCTCTCTCCCTCCCTCTCTCTCTCCCTCTCTCTCCCTCTCCCTCTTACCCCCCCCCTTTTACAAACACCATAATTCTGCCAACGTCACTCTTCCTGGACCGTGTGATAGTTACGCCCGCCGTCGTTTCTTGTCTTACTGGAAGAGCACATGACCAACATTGGTTGTGCTAGTTACGCCCGCCGTCGTTTCTTTTGCCTTTTCGATGTCGAAATATATCTCGGGAAAGATGCACCCCCGTCAGTTAACTTGTCATCTTGTAAGCTCAATCTTTCCATGATAGTTACGCCCGCCGTCGTTTCTTTTGCATCTTCGATGTCGAAGTGTTTGTCGTGAAAGTTGCATCCCCGTCAGCTTCTTGTAAGATCAATGTTTCATGATAGTTACGCCCGCCGTCGTTTCTTTTTTATTTCGATGTCGAAGAATATTCGTGAAAGTTGCAGCGCGTTCGTGTCCATTGTGATCTTGTGATATCAAAGTTTCCCATGATAGTTACGCCCGCCGTCGTTTCTGTTGCTTCTCGTTCGTTTAAAATATCTAATGAAGTTTTACCATCGTTCACCTAAAACAAATTACTTTAAATCTGCACCCGTTAAACCACACCCCCCTCGAAATGACTCCATGGTTGCAGAACAAATGTCAGAAGAAGAACAAAAAAAATGCTTCGGAAACCACAAGCGCAAAAGGAAAGCCGATGACAATTTAGAGACCCTCTCGGAGGATGTGCCGGAGTTGGTTTCTTCGGATGACGAGTTTGAATACTCAAAAACATCAGGGGGACAAGTTCTTGAGAAAGCATGGAAGGTGTTTGTGACAAACGCTTTGTGGAATGGATAAAAAAAAACTATTCCGAGGAATAGTAACTTGTTATTATAAAATAATAAATTAATGTTTATGAATTTTTTTGTCGTTTTTTCCCTGAAAAAGATGGAGTCCGAGATCGTGAATGAAGTCTACGGAAGCGTCCTTCAAAACGTTTTCAAACAAGTTCGCTTTCTGTCGCGTGTCATATTCGAGGAAGTTCGAGTCGCGCAGGAGAGGACAGGCCGCCACTTGGCCGTTTTATTGGCGTTTGATTCGTTCAGCCAAATGGAGAATTATGTACGCCCAGCTAGCTGATATGAACTTCTGTATTCAAGAGGGTTTTTTCAGACCACAGATGGATCTAAGAGTGCCCATAGACCCAAGGACGGAGTTCCGCCTTTTGGTGTCGTTCATTACAAAGGGGCCAAAGATAGAGTTGGGGGAAGAGGAAGGGGCTCAGCTTGGGTCACCTACGGGCGCGCATTTTACCCGAATGTTACGCATTCTCTGCGCGTGAGGGCTGATGCATGTGTAGGGGCAGTACCCCTCAACATGAACTTTTCTTGCTCTCTGACCCGATCGTGAGGGATGGGGATCGCATGCGTAGTACGCGAAAGTGCTCCAAGGAGGGTGTGGGTGCGAAACAGGACCTCATATCAAGTGGTGTAGAGGATGTAGGGATGCAGATATTGCAGTGAGGAGTGCCAGCTCCACAAACGAAGATTCGTCCGATTCGTCTAGTCACCTCCTGATGGAGGATTGGCAACGACTTCAACAACACCAAGCGGTTGCCACTGTCATTCAGAGTGTTGCTCGCTCAATAGGGGCGCCGCGCAAGTGTGATGTGTCCACTTGCAAGAAAACCGCTCTCGGATTTGACTTGTATTGCCGAAAGCACGAAGAACATTCTCGTCACATCGAAAATGCCCTCAGTCGCGGACTTGGAATGGCGGGCGCCCTCGGACCTGGATTGGCGGGGGGGGCCCTGCGACTTCGCCTGGACATGACTGTCGGAGAGGTCGTGGGTGTAAATTTTGATTTCACCAGGGGAGACGAGTACTTCCTTGAAGATTGGATAGTCAAAGACTCCGCGACAGGTGCGGACTTGGCAAAGGGAGGCTACGTTGCCGGCGCCCAAGAAAATGGTTGGAGTAGCTTGAGATGCTTTTTGATGACGACACCTTTTGCCGACTCGCGTGACACGGATGTAAGCGAACTTTATCGGCGTATGTGTTTTGCACTCGCCGACATTCCGCTGATAACTCAACGAGAGTTCGATTTTCGCGTGGAAACAAAAGCCAAAGCGATTGTATCCGGCGTGAAGGCGATTGTGGAGGAGGAGCAGGATTCTCTGTGTGCAGAGTATTTGGAGAGAGTGGCCCCGATGAAGACGAGGAGGTCCGAAATCTATCCTGACACCGGCAACAAGGAGGCAAAGTTGGTGGCCGCCAAAGAAGAGATGTTCGCTCGTGTCGATGAAATGGCGGCGAAAGAGGTTCCGAGAGTTCGCTCGATCGGTTGTTGCAAAACCTGCAGAGAGTGGAACGAGTCGCGGGACAGTCTATATTGATATGAGTTGCGCCCGCCGGCGTTTCTCTGGTCTTGAATGCCCCCCCTCTACATACACATTATATTGTCTGGACATTCGTATGTAGTGACAATCGTAGTCGATGTGATTGCCATTCGTTTGTACGTAGAAAGTGGTTGTTGAGGAAGTTGCGCCCCAGGGCGTTTCTTTGTTGCATTTTCTTCAAATTTTAGCTCGCATAAATAGATGAAGATGACTTAATAAATGCCAGTTTTTTTTAATAATATAAACTACTCGCGGCCGGTATGTTCTGGTTTCGCAGATGTCCAGTCTGACGGTCGACATAAGGGGACGTCCATATCAGGACGCTGTTTTCCGGATTTTTGAGAAGGATCCCGAAAAGAAGTGCCGGGATAGGAAATGTAAAAAGCTGTCAATTACCGACATGGGTCTGTGTGGGGAACACATCGTAGCTTTTGGAAAGGACATGATTTCCCGTCATTTGCAACAATACGTTGACAACAATTGTGTGGGAGGGGCGCAGATGGACGTCCTTCTTGAGGATGGAGTGGACGGAGCCAAAAGGGCTGTAATTCGGCTGTCGGAAATGGATGATGACAAAGAGGACGTGAACATTCGCCTTAAGAGGCACGACGATAACACGGCCGATTGTGTGTTTGGGTCTCGAGGAGTGGCGGATGAGAGGCAGGTCTTCCATGATGCCGCGGAGAAGGTGGTGGAATGGATGATGGGTTGGTCAAATCTTGACGTTCGCATATTCAACCGTCTGACGTCTGATTTCCTTCTCCGGGGAAGTTTCAAGATGGTTGACCGTGCAAGGCAGTCCAGGAACCAGGTATCCGTTTCCATGGCCAGTCCGATCGCACGCATGATTGAGGGGGCCCTCTTCCGCGCAACCTTGCCTCGAGATTTCGAAAATACCGTGAAGGGCTCGACCGAAAATCAGCAGCGATTTCCCATTCGCGAACCACTTATGGGTCGACGGAGGTGGTAACGGAATTTTTTTGCATTTCCTTGCCAATGATTCTTTATGAGGGACATAGAGTTGTTTGTATAGAGAGTGAATTGACGAAAGTTGCGACGGCGGTCGCATCTTTTAGTGCGTCGTTCTCTTGTTATGAATCTCTGTTCATTCTGAATTATAACGTTGTTTGTACCTTGACATAATGATGCATTTTTTGTATTGAGTTGCGACGTGGGGCGCATCTTCCTGCTGACTCGTATGTTTTTTCCAATTTTTTTGTTTTGTGTTGCAGATGGAAAAGGGCGGCCCTACATCGCAGGTGGTCGGCGACTCTCCCCCTAGGGGGAAGGGTCAGAAGGGCAACCAGTTCAGGCCCAAGGCGCCTCCCCACAACAGCCTCCTCACAAGCGTGCAAGGGAGGGCACGCCGCCCCCAATGGTGGAATCTGGTGTCAGCTTTGCCGCGGTCACTGGGAAGGATGAGTACCACGGTGGTCTTGAGATGGTGGACGATCCGGTTAAGCGGATTCAGATTGAGCGGTTTGAGCGACTCGCGAATGGCACTCGTGAACAGCAATTCGCGCTGTACCAAGACATCCTTAATGACAAACCTGAAGTCGCCAAGGTGCCTTATACCTCCAAGCGCACATTCATGCCTCGTTTCGAAACCCTGCTCCAGCAGGAGCTAAGGTTGCGTCGGTTGGCTCAGAATGCGCCAGAGACAGTAGCCGCCGCGCCCTCCCATGCCGCGCCTGCCGCAGTAGCCCAAAAGAGGGGGGAGAGTGTGCACGAGTCGGCCGCAGTGCCCTCAACCGCAAGGGATCCCCCCGCGACTTCCAAGCCGGTCGCGACGGGCGATATGCCCCCGCCGCGGCAGAGGGGAAGGGGGAAGGGGGTCGATGGAGGGGAAGTCCTCGATGTTTTCGATATGACGCTGGGCAATTTGGAAGGTGGCGGGCCGATCTTCGTAAGTCTCCGCCCATTAAATTGATGTCGTGAAATACAATACGCATTTTTTTGCAATATTCGCCAGACATGTCATTTCCGACAACTAAGCGGATTTTTACTTTCCGTTGAAATGTTCGCAGGGCCGGCAAGAGGATGTTGGTGCAAGAGAAGCCCGCTCAATGGCGGGAAGCACCCAGGTACATGAGTGCGTCAGATTCCTCTCCGGTTTACTTGTATTGAAAAGGTTTGCGTGCGTATATCCTTGTTTATTTTTGTAGTAATTTTTTTCTTGTGAATGGACAATCGCGTTTGCTATTTTTACAGGGAAGTCCGTTCGAGCAGCAAGAGGGCGGTGACAGGAGGGGAAGTGGATCTTACGGTGGTTCCACTGCAGAGGGGGGAAGGGTAAGTTACCGTTGACTTACAAATTGAAAGTTTAGGTTCGTCCTCAATTGACAGAGTTACGACGGCCGGCGTTTCTCTACACTTTTCTTACATTAAAAATCTTCCGTTGATAATGTTCTTGCAGGAAGCCGGTCGTCAGGGTGGGGCAAATCTCCAGGGAGAGGGGGCTATCGCTGTCGGTGAGCCTGTGTCAGAGGGCGCGGGTGGAAGCGACGGCGATACTGCGAAAATGACACGCTTTAAGGAGCAAGCGGATGCTTATCAACTGAAGAAGTTGGCAAAGTGGGTTGTGGCCGAGGTGAGAACGGAAACAGCCCCACCTGAGGTACGGAACCAGATGATGACTCTCCATCAAGTCGCTGAGTTGATCGTGAAGAATGCGTGCCGCCCGATGGCGCCACACAGCCTGAGGAGATCCCGAGCGCCAAGGCCTTGATAAAGTGGATGCAGGAGAACCTGTTCGAGGGCAAAGGAAGGAGAGGAAGTGTAAACTGAAGACGGTGACGAGCGGACGCCAAGACTCTGATCAAGATGTTGAAGGAACACGATGCCCGCCGGGACAAGTCTCCGAAGATCGCGAAGGGGTCGAAGAAAGCGGCTGAAGCAGCAGCGGTTGAGGGGAATGAGGTAAGTCTACCTCTGTTGTGAGGGGGGCTTTGTTCTTGAGGTCCACGTTTCATGTAGGTTGCGACGGCCGGCGTTTCTTAAGTGTGACACTTACTTCCTTTTGACTAACACTTACTTCCTTTCCTGATTTCGCATCGTTGAGGGAAATGAGCCAAGTGTACCTCTGTTGTGAGGGGGGCTCTGATCTTGAGGTTTAGGTTTCATCTAGGTTGCGACGGCCGGCGTTTCTCAAGTGTGACATTTACTTTATTCCTTTCGGTTATGCTTTCCTGATTTTTTCATATCATTGTTAAGGGGAACGAGGTAAGTATACCTCTGTTGTGAGGGGGGCTTTGATGTTGAGGTTCAGGTTTCATGTAGGTTGCGACGGCCGGCGTTTCTCAATCGACATTTACTTTATTCCTTTTGGTTATGCTTTCCTGATTTTTTCGCATCACTGCAGTACGTGCAGGCCGAGAGGGCGACCCACGCGGCCATCCTGTACTCAATCAGCCTCGACCAGCACGCGCGCCGCGAGAACATGAAAATAGATAGTACGTGGACTGCTGCCGTCGACGAACACCAGAAGGGACTCTCCGAAGCACTTGCGACCTACAAGGGGAAGGCGCTGAAGGGAAAGGGGAAAGGAAAGGAGGTGGAGGTTGCGGATGCTCCCGTGTCTCTGCTTGAGAAATGGGAGAAGTCCCCGGTGTCGCAGGATGATGATGACATCCTGGATGTGAACGATGAGATCGCGAAGGGCAAACGGTTGCGGAAGCAGCTTGCCGTTCAGCCTCGGGACCTCGATGAGATGTCCAAAGCCTTGGTGCATCGAAATCGGGTGTGGACAAGGAACCTGTTCGTGGGGCCTCAGAAGCTCCTCGCACGAGACTTGCATCTGTCTAGAGCCGAGCAGAACGCCACCATTTTTGCAAACTCGGAGTCCGACTACGGCCACGACAAGCTGGTGATTCCTGTGTGGCGGTACTCGTTCCAGTTTTTGGCTGACCGGTGCCCCAACACTTTTCATGACTGGATGAAAAAGGAAGGCACCCAGCGTCAGCTCGCGCAACTCTTCGGGGAGATGGGGGGGCACGGACAATGAAGGCTGGCTACGCTCGCGCAATGACTGACAAAGAGATTGATATCTACCTGCGAACGAGCTCGGCCAAGGGAATGGCCGAAGCTGCTTCCACCGCGGTTCTGACAGGACGGCCGATTTCTGGACGATCTTAAGCCCGTGGACGTGAGAAAGGCCGCGCTTTTGGACAGTTTGTGCAAGTCCGCCTGGGAGATGGCTCCACTCGAGAAGAAGCCACCGTTGCCGCCAGCCATTTGCGGCTTTCTCGTGCTGGACGGGAACCACTTTACCACACTCATCAAATCGGTGAAATTCGAACTGGTCACCGACAATATGACGGTGGACCAAAGATCTGTGTGGTACCAGGCAATGCTGAATGGTTTCATGAAGGCGGAAAAGCTCAGGGTCGTTGCGCGGGGAGGGAAGGAGCAGGAGGTCACGAAGACCGTGGCCGCGGCGAAGCTGGAGGAGTGGGCAACTGATTGGACGAATTTCGGGGGGGTGGACGTGCAGATGCTCAAGGGTGAGACCATCCTGCCGACCTGGTGGCAGATCCGTGAACAGAAGGTAAGCCAGGTTGCGACCGCCGGCGTTTCTATAAGTGGTTTTCTTGTGTTAATTTCAGTATGCCATTAGTTCGGTCAAGATGCGACCGCCGGCGTTTCTATAAGGGGTTTTCATGTTCCACCTTAGCATGCCATATTTTGGTCAAGATGCGACCGCCGGCGTTTCTGTCAGTCGTATTCTTGTTCTCAGTTGAGTTGTGCTTATTTGGGAGGACTGTCGATGTGTCTCTGCGCGTTGTTGCCCTACGGGGATGCAGGTTACCGAACAAGTCGGCAAGATGATCGAAGTTGTCAGGCAGCTCGGGAACGCCATGAACGCCGAGGACACAGCCCAAGCCAAGGCAACGTGGGGCTCAGCGCTGGGGGATGTGCACCGGGCCTACCAGGCATATGGACCCGTCAAGAGAGGGAAGGGCGTGTCTCTCCCAACTCCTCTGTACGGCAAGATCTGGGCGATTGTGAAGCCCTTTTGGCAGAAAGGAGAGCAAGCCAAGGCCGAAGGGGACGGCGCAGGCGACAAGGCAGGAGGGGCTGAAGAGACGGACAAGTGGGGGCCGGACCAGAAGAACTTCATGCAGCGCTGGCTGTTCTGGTGTGAGGACCCTTTGAAGCCCGCTGTCGACGGCAAGCCGGCGATCGCACAGGATATCGCGGCTCGGCAAGACTTCCTTGACACGCGCCCTAAAGACAAGGCGCACGAACTGTCCATTTTCACCGCGCATCGGGAACTTGCGAGTTTCCAGTACTTCGACAGCCTGATCCAAGCGCCGATCATGTCCTGTGAGGCCCCTCCCAGCAACCTGATAAAAATAATGGAAGTCGCCAAGAATTTGATAGAGGCGGCAAAGCAATTCGCCCACATCAAGTTCCTGGAGAACCCCGAGCTGATGGCCGCTTGCAAACAACTAAACGGGACTTTCGACCCCGTATTGGTGAGGGAGCACGTGTTTGGCGTGAAGCTGAAGGGCACCTTCGCCACGGACCTCGACAAGTTCATCGCCGACTGCCGCCTGACCAGAGACTTTTGGCGGGTGGTCGTCACGGCCACGAGGGCGATCATTCTCACGCTGAGGGACCTTCCGCCGGCTAAAAGGAAAGTGGTCGACCAGAAGGACTGGAAGTTCCCGAGAGGGCTGCTCGCTTCCCACCCCCGTCATTTGTATGACGATTTGGGGGTGAAGACCAAACATCTGCTGGGTGTGCCACAGGAGGCGGCGGCGGAGGTCGAGAAGGAGGTCGAGGAGGCGGCGGAGGAGGGGACTACCAAGGCCAAGAAGGGGTGGGGACAGGTTGGAAGCCTACAGCGATTGGAAGGGGGTGAGGATGGGATCCGACTGGATCGCATACAGGACAATGACATGGAAGGAAAACGAAAAAAGAAAGGATCTGGTGGTGACGAAGGTGGTGGACGAGTTGTGCACGGGGAATTACAAAATTCCTCGGTCGCTGGAGGACCAGGCGTTTGCTGTGCTGGACCTGGCAGCTGACAGCAACGAGAAGTGGAGGAACCTGCGCAAGTGGGACCAGACTGCATTCCGGAGGAGAGCAACATTCCCAAACCCTCCTCGCATTTGAGCCCGGTCGTGTGGGATGTGGTTGACAAGATGACCAACGCCCTTTTTAGGGGACCCTGCAGAGTTCTGCTGGTGTTCGGGGAGCCCGCCCATATCCGCCGGTGGAAGCGCCTGGTCCGCCTTATCAAATATTGGCTTGTTGAAGATGGGTGGAAGGCCTCTACTTTTCCGACGACGATTCTTCGTCTGATGAGGATGATGATTCGGAGAAGGGGGAAGAGGGGGAGGCGGATGAGGATGAGAAGGAGGAGGATGAGGAGGAGGAGGGAGGAGGAGGAGGACGAGGAGGACGAGGAGGACGAGGAGGACGAGGAGGACGAGGAGGACGAGGAGGACGAGGAGGAGGATATTGCTGAGGGGCACCCGCCCGGGTGGGTGAGGGGCAGGCGGAGGGGGAGAAAGGGGATGGGGATGGGGAGAAGGGAGGAGGGGGAGGGGGGAGAGGGACGGGGGAGGAGATGGAAGGGGAGGGAAAAAGCGCAGTCGGGGTGATGGAGGCTCGCGTGATGAGACAATGGGGGGGATGAAGACAACAGGGGGGGAGGTAAGCGCCAGCGTGCTGGTGAAGGAGACTCGAGGCCTGTCGTTGGAAACGCCGGCGGGCGTATCTGTGATGAGGAGGGGGATCGCCAGCAGGAAGGAGGCTCGCGGCCTGTTACTGGAAACGCCGGCGGGCGTATCTGTGATGAGGAGGGGGATCGCCAGCAGGAAGGAGGCTCGCAGCCTGTTACTGGTAACGCCGGCGGGCGTATCTGTGATGAGGATGGGGATCGCCAGCAGGAAGCAGGCTCGCGGCCTGTTACTGGTAGCGCCGGCGGGCGTTCCCGATTTACGGGAGGCGGTCGTGTCCGACAGATGGGAATGAGGCCTCGTCAGGATTCATGGGGACCCCCGGTTGAGGGGACCCCCGCCCTCGCCTCGGTTTCTTTGGGTCTGGGTGACGATCCCGTACCGTCGTCAGGAAGGACGGTTGTGATGACTTTGCCCCCCGCTCGACGGGGATGGAGCAATGCCCGAACACGATACTGCTGAATGAGGATGACGATCCGGAGCCGTCGGCTGACACGGATTTTGTTGCGAGCACCCCACTGCAGAAGAGGGTATTGGAGGCTCGTAACGTGGAGGGTCCGCCGACAGTCTCAGGTGGAGGGCCGGCGTTTGCCGGATTGATGCGCCCGACTGAGGTGGTCGATGTTGAGGCGCCGCCAGGGACATCGACCGCACCGTTGACCGCATTGACGGATATCTTCGATCGACCAAGGATGCCCTTCCACGCTCCAACGGTACATTCGGCCGGTAAATTTCATTTTCAATAAACGAGTTTAATAAGTACCTTATATATATTTCTACATAAGTTTTTTTGCATCAGTCCATGGCTTCATTGATTTCTCACACGACCCTTCCGTATTCATGTTAATTGGCATGTGCTTACGTGCAGGGAAAGGCGAAGAAGAAACTCCAGTTCGGTTTCCCCGTGGATCCGCGTCTGGGACTGTGTCCGGAGAGGCCGGCCGTGTTGTTGGCCAGGCCGCGGTCGGCGAACCAGTTGCACAACCGGGGGCGGGAGGGGACGAGCTCCCACCCAACGCACCAACCACGCACCAGCCTTACCGTGCGGTCAGCCAGAAAAAACGTACGAAGAGTTGATGGCAGAGGCGGCGGCTGCGCAGGGGCAGAAGGCAAAACGTCGGGGAGGGGGCAGGCGAGGGGCGGGGCAGGAGACGGAGGGTGCCGACGAACCTGCACAGCCGCAGAAGGGTGGTGGTCAGGGCAGAGATGCGACGGCCGAAAACCGAATCAGGGACGTTCGGCCGGACGTCCGGATGCGCTTTATGGATGGCGCGAAACTGAGTCGCGGAGGTTGGAGTTCGAAATGGGTAGACAGGTGTGCATAAACTGGGAGCACAAGTACCCCAAGAAGGAAGATTTTCTGCTCTTTGGCACCCTCCTGGGCAAAGAGAGGGAGAAGGTGGTGATCAGATGGTTTGATGAAGGGCACGACCTCGGTTGGAGTAATGAGTGCGAGCAAAAGTTTCGTTTCCCTCTGAAGTTCGCTAGAGAACATGTTACTCTCCTGAAGGAAGGCGCCAGCTGGGACAACATTCCTTCATATCGACCTGGCAAGCGATGATGGGCGAGGACTTTGCACGAAATCGCGTTTTGCACGTAATTGCCCACCGCAACGTGGAGAAATGCAGATGTACATAGTAGTTGGATCAGTTACCGTGACTTTGGGCAGTTTAGTAGTTGGGGTGACGTGTCCAATGTATATATGGTGGGGCGCGTCCAAGGGGGTCCACGCTGATTGAGCACTTGCATGTGTTCTTTCAACATATTCGGACATGTATGAAATGAATAAATTGTTTGGACGATTGCAAATTGATTGATTGAAGAATGAGATACCATTAATAATTGAAAAATGTAAAACCTCATTGTGAATTTGTACTTCAAACTTTCACATGCATGCCCCAAATTGTGCATTTGTGCAGGTTTTAATTATGAGAAGTAGCATTTCTCTACAAATATTGAGAAATTTAGGGGCACTTGGGGTTGTTGGCCATGTTCATTCATGATAAAATGGACTTTTTATGCTGTAAAATCATATTCCACTAGTCCAAAACGCTGCTTTCATGACGTCAAAAGTACCAGCAATGGCCCTAGGTTGGAGCAGTAGATGTTGGGGACGCCCGGCCCTCCGCCGCCTCGACAGGTTCTGGACCTGTCGCTACCTGAGTGAGCGACGCAAGCGCATTCTGTTCAAGGCCCTTGTCCTCAGCATCCTCCTTTATGGCTGCGAGGCGTGGACCCTGGACCAGGCGCTGAGCCAGCAGCTTGACGGCACCGTCACTCGAATGCTCCGTCATATCCTCGGCGTCCGCTACCAAGAACGCCGCACCCGGGCCGAGCTCTACTGCGAGCTCCCTCTTGTCACCCATACCATCCGACACCGCCGCCTCCTCTTTGCCGGCCATCTTGCCCGCACAGACCAGGTGAATACCGATGTGGGCCCTGCCGGGGGGCTTAAGACGGGCCAACCAGGTAGACACCTCCTCCTATGGCAGGGTCCCCTTGTCCCATCGCAACCCACTGGCAAACTTGCGCGCGCCGGGCACCGGCGCGGCGCGACCCAGACCTATGTGACACAACTGCTTGAAGATGCAGGGCTTCTGGGACTATCCGTACTCCGCGCCCGCATGATTGACAAGGAGAAATGGGCTGCCATCTGCGATAAGCACCTCCCCGAGGGGTATGCTCCTGTTTTCTCCCCACGGGCCCCGCGGCCCGTTGCTAGCCAGGGTAGAAGTCCGCAAGTGGAGGTTATTGGTCCTGAGGATAGCCGCTACACTACCGCCTCGTCTGCCATTACAGTAGAGGACAGCTCGGATGAGGATTACATCCCCATCTAGTGCTTAACGGTTGGGGGATGATGCAGACGATATTTGTTTAAACTTTTGTGTAATTATTTTTCTAATGAGATTAGCATAGTACTCCGTGGCATGCCTTTGCGCATGACACGCAAGTACTTACTTACTTACTTACTGTAACATGCCAGCTGCACATGACACGCAAGTGCTTACAGTTTAAAGTGAGACTGCGTCACGTGGGTGCCAATAAAGGAACCTCCAAACACTATACGCAACGAGGGAGGGCGCCCTCGACCAGATTGCACTAGCTTCGATCTCTCACAAGCTGCCACAAGTGGGCAGGCCACATGCAGAGGACGCTCTGTGCATCATGGTGCAGGCCCGACTATGTGTGCAATACATAAATAGGCAGGCCGACGCAGAGCAGATGCTTTAGAGGTGAGGTGCGGTCAAGACGTAGGCTGGGGCGCAAGCTCATGGCCGCCACATGAGCGATGGTTGGTCTCATGCTGATCTAGTACCATCACATATATATTCTGATCAGGCACTCCGCAAAGGTGAAAACCATTTGCGTTCAGTGCCGGGCCGCGGAAAACGCGGAAAAACGCGATCTGCAAATGAATCCGACCGAAATCGAACTGGGGACCTCTCGTATATATGCCTAAAATTGAGAGTACTTCTAGGTGTGAAGCAGCTATTCCTGGACGCATGGCAACGTTTTGTAAATTTTACAGCAGTTGTCCAACCGCAAAGCGTAAATATGATAGCGTGCCAGAGGACTATATGCTATTGTAGTGGTGCACCCGGTAGAGCAGAACGCGGCCGCGAGCATTCCCGATCCCGAGGAACCCGCCGCCAGGGCTGCCCAAGGGCCAAGGTTGAAAGAAAGGACACCATGTGCAGAGATCCAGAACATGGCAAAAAAGCAGTCACTTGATCTATTCATTCATGCCAAAAAGAATTCACTATACACTGTAAGGATACTGGTATGCTTTCACCTCAGGAGGCTAGCAGCTGCATGGATGACCCATCCAAAAAGTTTAACTCATTGCAGAAGAGGCACCCAGTATGTCAAGCTTCAACTGCCTTGTTTGTAAAGAAGGAGCAGAGGCACAACTGCTTTCACCATCACAGAATCCATTTGCGTGCGTGTCATACTACAAACATGTGGATGGCATCTGGCATGCAAAGATGCTCTAACAGTAGCAGAAAATTGCAAGCATAGAAAAAACACACTGCCTGAAACCGAGTGCGGTGACATCGTGTTAACATTCTACTACGTTCTACTAGTAGTATACTCTAGTAGATACTGCTACACTAGCACATGACAAGTATGCCCTTACCTGAAGCCAAGCGCGGTGACGTAGTGCAGCGGCGTCCGTGAAGACGGCCAGTTGGCAAACACGGTGGCGGACGGCAGGTGAACAAGCCGCATCGCATCCGCCTTCATCCGCGACGACATGGCCAGGATCTGGGAGGGCCAAGGCCGTTGCGGATGACATATAGCGCAGGGTGTGAGGCTGCGGTGCGCATGTGCGCATGTGTGTGTGTGTGTGTGTGTGTGTGTGTGTGCGCGCGTGTGTGTGTTTCTGTGTGTGTGTGTGCGCGTGTGTGTGTTTCTGTGTGTGTGTGTGTGTGTGTGTGTGTGTGTGTGTGTGTGTGTGTGTGTGTGTGTGTGTGTGTGTGTGTGTGTGTCTGTATGCATGAAAGGCATAACGGACTGAGGAGTTACTGCCCCGGTGTCAGGCTTAGGAGTGTCAAGGGAAACAAGTGATGGGATTAAGCTTAGCAAAGTGCCCGGCAGCTGCAAACAAAGGGTGTGCTGACCAGTCGGTGACATAGCTCATATGCACGTCTGTTGCGTGCCTCCGTTAGTACTGCCTGCACGCAAATGAGACCATTCGCACAGTTACCCATGTGCAACGCATGTATGCTTGTGCACAGAATACAAACACGCTCACAGCAGGACAGACAAGACGGCCACGAGGCGGGGCCCACCTGGGAGTCAGGGCTGAACGCCAGGTGGTCCGCTGACGTCGTCAGGTTCATGAGGGCGCGCAGGGGGGGAGCGGTGGCAGACGCCAGGGCCGCCTGCCGGTCATAAATGTTTACCACGCCGCTGTCCGACCTGAAGGCGCCCACATGGGCAACCCAACCCAATAAAACAAAAGCTTCCCAAGTCGTTATTATAACAAGTTAATAATTTATAATAGTAAATGAGTATGTTATAGCTATACTGGTATGTTACTACTGTAGCATAGGGCCAAAAATGCGGTCAAGATCTGATGCCACAAGGGAAGCACCGGGCCTGTACCAGGGGCTCCCAAAGACAACTCCGAGGTATGAGCCAGCCGCTGGGAAAGGTATGAGTCAGCTGGCCCTGCACATCAACGGCAGAAAGAGAACCTCAATGTTCAGGCATGTCACTGGCAACTGCCATCTTGCCAACGGTTGCCAAAGTAACTAATATTACACAGGTGAGGGGCCAACCATGCCACCACGTGCCCACTAAGGTCCTTGGGCATTGGAGCCATGGGGGCATCCACTCAACTCAGCCCAGGTATGTGAACCTCATCTCCTTAAGTAAACGTGCTTCCAAATCGCACACGTACCATGCCTGTCTCGCATACCCTGTTTTGCGGCGATATCTTCATGCATACCCCAAATCGGGCCCAACATGCCCAACACCGGGTGTCCACGGGGAAATACTAGCTAAAAGCAGCTACATTAATCATTCGACTTCTACGTGGCTATTTCATTGTGTGTCTGTGTCTGCGTGCGCGTGTGTGTGCGAGCCCATCCTCGCGACCCACCCGGGTCGAACTGCCATTCATATTCAGTGGCTTACTCCCAATGTCCGCCTGTGCAAACGTACAGCCATGTAAAAGTTCAAGTAGTCAATCTGGTCAAGGGCATCCCCTTGGCACGCACCCGGTGGCAAACATCTTGCCCGAGGGCGCCACTGCGAGCGAGGTGCTGTTGACGCAGCCCTCGTCCACGCCGCGGTGGATGCAGCGGCGCGTGCGCAGGTCCCAGTGGTACACCTGGCCGTCACCTGGTAGGACAATGTGTGTGTGGGGGGGGATCAGGGCGTTGGGGGGATATCACCATGCAAGCAGGCAGAACCAGCCAGCAAGCACGGAATTCGCTAAGGAAAAAGAAAGCGAACAGCCCCGCAGGTGCATAAAAGTAGGCACTAGGCTAGCTAGCGAGTGACCAGCGCGTGTGAAGAGGCCAGCCGACAGGCAACGGGGCAAATGAGCAAGAGACAATTACAAAAACTTCAGGAGGACGATAAGAACGCACGTGGGCACATACACTAAAATTATAATAGCTATTCCTCAGGTTCCAACCACCCCCTGAGATGAGCACATACACTTGCACACCGTCTATAACTAAAACAGCTATTCCTCAGGTTCCAACCACCCCCTGAGATGAGCACATACACTTGCACACCGTCTATAACTAAAACAGCTATTCCTCAGGTTCCAACCACCCCCTGAGACGAGCACATACACTTGCACACCGTCTATAACTAAAACAGCTATTCCTCAGGTTCCAACCACCCCCTGAGATGAGCACATACACTTGCACACCGTCTATAACTAAAACAGCTATTCCTCAGGTTCCAACCACCCCCTGAGATGAGCACATACACTTGCACACCGTCTATAACTAAAACAGCTATTCCTCAGGTTCCAACCACCCCCTGAGATGAGCACATACACTTGCACACCGTCTATAACTAAAACAGCTATTCCTCAGGTTCCAACCACCCCCTGAGATGAGCACATACACTTGCACACCGTCTATAACTAAAACAGCTATTCCTCAGGTTCCAACCACCCCCTGAGATGAGCACATACACTTGCACACCGTCTATAACTAAAACAGCTATTCCTCAGGTTCCAACCACCCCCTGAGACGAGCACATACACTTGCACACCGTCTATAACTACAACAGCTATTCCTTCGGTTCCAACCACCCCCTGAGATGAGCACATACACTTGCACACCGTCTATAACTAAAACAGCTATTCCTCAGGTTCCAACCACCCCCTGAGACGAGCACATACACTTGCACACCGTCTATAACTAAAACAGCTATTCCTCAGGTTCCAACCACCCCCTGAGACGAGCACATACACTTGCACACCGTCTATAACTAAAACAGCTATTCCTCAGGTTCCAACCACCCCCTGAGATGAGCACATACACTTGCACACCGTCTATAACTAAAACAGCTATTCCTCAGGTTCCAACCACCCCCTGAGACGAGCACATACACTTGCACACCGTCTATAACTAAAACAGCTATTCCTCAGGTTCCAACCACCCCCTGAGATGAGCACATACACGTGCACGCCGTCTATAACTAAAACAGCTATTCCTCAGGTTCCAACCACCCCCTGAGATGAGCACATACACTTGCACACCGTCTATAACTACAACAGCTATTCCTAAGGTTCCAACCACCCCCTGAGATGAGCACATACACTTGCACACCGTCTATAACTAAAACAGCTATTCCTTCGGTTCCAAACACCTCCTGAGGTCAGCAGGTCCATAGCGCCGAGCGCGTACGCAACCAATCGTACAACAACACCAGTATTACTAGTGCCACCCGTATTGGTAGTACGCTACTACTCAGACACCGCTCACCCCCAGATGTCAGCAGCTCCATGCCGTCAGGCGTGTACGCGAGGGTCCGTGCGGTGCCGTTCATTTTCAGGGTGCCGATCAGGTGCCGCGACTGGAGCGACGCCAGCATGATGCGGCCCCCCGCACCCAGGAACGCAACCTGAACGCAGATAATGCCAGGAGAGCCAAGATGAGGTTTAGGGTTTACGATTGTTTCGTGGCAACTGGTATCAGTATTGGGCCATCCCACGGCAGCAGTGCATGGATTCAGAGCTGTCTTCATAGAAATGTATGCTCCGCGAATGCCTGCCTAAGGTCGGACATCTGCTGGTCCATCCAGGGCATAGGATGGACCATAGCAACCGATCATGCGCTAATATGCGTCGAAATGTAGACTGAACATGATCGATATTAGTTCAGACAGGTGCCAACTCTGTAGTGAGCCGCTGAGTGACCGGAGGCAATGACAGACAGGTGCCAGCTCTTAGTGATCAGTTGTGTCCACGACACACCAGTGTACAGCGGCTGAGTGACCGGAGGCAATGACAGACAGGTGCCAGCTCTTAGTGATCAGTTGTGTCCACGACACACCAGTGTACAGCGGCTGAGTGACCGGAGGCAATGACAGACAGGTGCCAGCTCCGTAGTGATCAGTTGTGTCCACGACACACCAGTGTACAGCGGCTGAGTGACCGGAGGCAATGACAGACAGGTGCCAGCTCTTAGTGATCAGTTGTGTCCACGACACACCAGTGTACAGCGGCTGAGAGACCGGAGGCAACGACAGACAGGTGCCAGCTCTTAGTGATCAGTTGTGTCCACGACATACCAGTGTACAGCGGCTGAGAGACCGGAGGCAACGACCATGACGTGGCTGCTGATGCCACAATTACTGAAATCCCCCATTCCCTCACGCTGCCAGTGTTACCTGTATTCTGCGGCTCTACCTGCCCCTACTGTTGAGGGTGCTGTGCACGCCATGTCATCTAGACCCCGACACGACTGCCTTCAAACGTCCCACACAGCTCTCCACCTCCCCATACTGCCCTCCACCTCCCCATATTGATCACGGCAACGTAAGCCACATGCGCCCGCACAGTGGAGCGCATCATCATCGTCAGTCAGCATGAGACCCCACCATGCCAGCTCAGCACCACAGACATGGCAGAAAACATGGCCATCTCCGGCGTCTGCTCGTTCCCTTTACCTCGTCCCTGGCAGGTGATGCCGCAAACGTCTCCAGACTCTTCTCCTCGCAGCCTGGCGGGGCATGCAGGCGGTACGCAGTGTGACAGGTGGCAGCTGTCAGCAAGCCAAGCAACAGCACCATGGTGGCTGGTCCCACCAGGATGCATGGGTGCACTGCGGATGGCTAGGATCATTTAAGTGAGAGCACTAGGATCTATATATAATGACACATATAGAGGGACCTCCAGCACGTTCCATGCTGGAAGCCCCATGATTGATCCGCAATTGTGCACTAGTGAGTCGATAAAATAAGTTGTCGTCGTTCTTTTTTTTTGTTGTTGTTAAAAAAAAAAAAAAAACACATCCAGACTAGTGAACATGCTGATGACGTACCCTTGGGAATCGTTGGCAAAACAGACTGCCCTTTTCTTTTCCTTTTCTTTTATTTTTTCTGTTCCACATTCACACAATGTGCAACACATTCTGTAACATATTTACTTATCACACCACCCCAATCCCACACCGTCCCGCTCCATCAAACCCGATCACGCCAACATCACCGCAATCTGTCATTCCCAGAAACGCCCACGAGAGCTTATCCGCAGTATGTCGGCAAGGTACACATCGAGTCCCATGCATATTAATTAATTTATGCACCCAAGGAACACAATGAGTCACATGCTTATTAATTAATCAATGTCCGCAAGGTGCACACCGATGAGGCAGTTGACGCGCTCCACCTGCGCCGAGCCCATGTCGAAGACGTAGTAATGCTTGCGACGGCCCACCGCGATCACCTGCGAGGGGTCAGGGGGGAGAAAGCGAGCAGAGAAGACCGGAGCTTGATGTTAGGAAGGGAGGACAAGGGGAGCGTGGATGGGGTAAAAGGGGTCCATCACGGCCACAGGCACACCTGGTTCTTGTAACTTCTCTCCCCGTAGCATGTGCATAGGGCGACCAAGGGATTCAAGGATGCATGCCTCTTCAAGTACCGAAGCGGTCACCTGCCATTTCCACGCAACTCTTGTCAAGTCGCAAGAGCAACTTGGATGCACTGGGGCTGTCCACTTGGATTTTCCATGATGGCGGAAACACTGCCATGTGTGGATGAAGATTATTACGAAATGCAAAAGCTGACACGGTGCCGATCTGCTTGACGCACTCACCTTGTCTCCGCTGGCAGAGAAGTTGGCGTCGTAGATGGGCATGTCCTCCAGGAACACGCGCTGGATGAGCGGGTTCTTGGAGCCGTCGACCTGCCGGGATCAAAGGAGATGCAACGGGCAGAATGTGAACATGTGTTTACTTTTCGACCCCCCCCCAAAACCTATTTTTATCTAGTCCTAGCCTGGAAATGTCATCCATGCTTTCTGCATGCTGGAAACGCCCAAGGCCCAGAGCAATTATCAAAACATCATCTCGATCGCGGTATCCACTACCCAAACTGGGCCAAAAGCCAACAGAGAAATGAGGCGACAGCTGCAAGCAGGAAGGGGTGCCTACAACATGGCCAAGATGCTATGGGCTTGCTTGCTCCACCCTGCTGAAACTGCTACCAGCGCAACCGAGCTCGAATGCAAGATATAGAAAAGTGCCGCAATGTCCTAGTACAGCCCCTGCCGAAACAGGGTCTGCTCTGAGTTACAGGCTTCGTCTCGCCTGATTCACAGGTCTGGCGATTGTGTGTAATCCAGCAACTATATTATAGCATGGATGTAGGTGCTCTTGGATTCCAAAACAGTTACAGCATGCCCAGGGAATGGGTGGACCAAGCTCGAGGGTACCAACGACGCTCATACTTGCAAGACAGTAAGCGCCTTGTCCAAAAACACGGGGCCTGTCAACGGTACAAACGGATCAACCATACCTGGAAGACATCAAGCGCTTTGTCCGAAAACACAGGGCCTGACTAGGGTACCGACAGATCAATTGTACCTGGAAGAAAGTGAGGGCCTTGTCCAGGCTTGCCGTCATCATGACCTGGGAGCGCTGGTGGAAGCGAAGCGCACGCACGACACCCTGCAGGGACGCAGACGGAAGCAGATTGAGATGATGATCACAGTGATGAGGACGAGGACGACCTTGACGAGCAGTAATGATAGTTGTGGCAGTGGTGGGAGTGGCTGTGCCAATCACCACCCCGAGCGCGCCACACCAAGTGCGGCCATATCTGGAAAAAACAAAATCCATACAAGCCAACCCACGACTGCAGAGCCGCTCCCGTACCTCCTGCTGCCCAGTCACTAGGGCTTCACCAGGCACCCCCTACTGTGTTATTCTAGCATGCCCTTGAACAATAGGCCACCACCCCGCCTAAGCACGTGCCTGGGAATGTAGACAACTCCCCCTCGATTACACATGACGAGACGGAACACAAAAACTGCCAACAGGGTGCCCGTCACCCACCTGGCAGGGGCTCTGCTGGTTGGCGTCCTTGAGCCTCGACACCTCAATATGGCCCTGCGGCAGCCGCCGCGAACGCTGGGACCCTGTGAGTGCCGCCGCACTCTTGAGCACATCCTCCGCTGCCAGCTCACCCTCTGCCTCCTCGTCGTCCGAGTCGCCACCTGCCCTTCGAGGGGATCGTTCGCCCTCGTCGCTGTCATCCCTGGCAGCTGCGTGTTTAAGCAGAGACATGAGGGAGTCCGCTGCGTGAAAAGGGAATGTGTCAGGGAAAACATGAGGCTTCAAGGGAAGACGACAGGACTACCAGTGTATAGCCCTGACCAACAGGACGACAGGAATACGAGTGTAACGCCTTGAACACCAGGACGACAGGACTACCAGTGTAAAGCCTTGAACACCAGGACGACAGGAACACGAGTGTAACGCCTTGACCACCAGGACGACAGGAACACGAGTGCAACGCCTTGACCAACAGGACGACAGGAATACGAGTGTAAAGCCTTGACCACCAGGACGACAGGAATACGAGTGTTACGCCTTGACCACCAGGACGACAGGAATACGAGTGTAACGCCTTGACCACCAGGACGACAGGAATACGAGTGTAAAGCCTTGACCACCAGGACGACAGGAATACGAGTGTATCGCCTTGACCACCAGGACGACAGGAACACGAGTGCAACGCCTTGACCAACAGGACGACAGGAACACGAGTGTAAAGCCTTGACCACCAGGACGACAGGAATACGAGTGTATCGCCTTGACCACCAGGACGACAGGAATACGAGTGTAAAGCCTTGACCACCAGGACGACAGGAATACGAGTGTATCGCCTTGACCACCAGGACGACAGGAATACGAGTGTAAAGCCTTGACCACCAGGACGACAGGAATACGAGTGTTACGCCTTGACCACCAGGACGACAGGAATACGAGTGTAACGCCTTGACCACCAGGACGACAGGAACACGCCTTGACCACCAGGACGACAGGAACACGAGTGTAACGCCTTGACCACCAGGACGACAGGAATACGAGTGTTACGCCTTGACCACCAGGACGACAGGAACACGCCTTGACCACCAGGACGACAGGAATACGAGTGTAAAGCCTTGACCACCAGGACGACAGGAACACGAGTGTAACGCCTTGACCACCAGGACGACAGGAACACGAGTGCAACGCCTTGACCAACAGGACGACAGGAATACGAGTGTAAAGCCTTGACCACCAGGACGACAGGAATACGAGTGTAACGCCTTGACCACCAGGACGACAGGAATACGAGTGTAACGCCTTGACCACCAGGACGACAGGAACACGCCTTGACCACCAGGACGACAGGAATACGAGTGTAACGCCTTGACCACCAGGACGACAGGAATACGAGTGTAACGCCTTGACCACCAGGACGACAGGAACACGCCTTGACCACCAGGACGACAGGAATACGAGTGTAACGCCTTGAACACCAGGACGACAGGAACACGAGTGTAAAGCCTTGACCACCAGGACGACAGGAATACGAGTGTAACGCCTTGACCACCAGGACGACAGGAATACGAGTGTAACGCCCTGAACACCAGGACGACAGGAATACGAGTGTAACGCCCTGACCACCAGGACGACAGGAATACGAGTTTAAAGCCCTGAACACCAGGACGACAGGAATACGAGTGTAACGCCTTGACCACCAGGACGACAGGAATACGAGTGTGCAATGTGGAAATGACGCTATGCTTAACCCCACCTTCCCAGCGTCGAGCCCAGATGCATCACAACATTCAAATCGGAAGAAAAAACTGCCATAATCAAGTGTCACCCATGCTAGTCTACGTGCTAATAATCAAGTGTCGCCCATGCTAGTCTACGTGCTAATAATCAAGTGTCGCCCATGCTAGTCTACGTGCTAATAATTAAGTGTCGCGCAGGCAGCCACCCAAACCCACCAAATATCTGCTCTCCCGCCCTTACGGAGGAATTCCTGATAAGATGCACTCAAATCGAAACACGAAAAGGCCACTCTCACTACCAACCAGGCCACCCATGCACACATTGCAGGCGCTAGACGCTTGCCAAGAAACATCCTTCAAGAAGGGATACTCCTAACTCATAGCGTCTTCCCAATATGCACCCAAGCATCCCAACATTTTCACAATCCAACCCCCTCTCAGGCGCAGGTGCCATAGAAAAATCCCGCAAGGTGCCACACCCACACCCTACCTTTGCTCTTGTCCACCATGGATTTGGGTTTCGCCCAGGCCACCCCTGGGTTCAGCTTTGCGTGCCTGTCCAAGGGTTTTATATAGGACATGGCACAGGCAAAGAACAAGGTTAGCCATTCGACCCATGAACTAACTAAAACCAAATGAGGCATTCATGTCGCTAACTAAATAGGTGGTCACCATCGTGGTAGCCACGCGGACCTCATGCGTTTCATATCCATGGGACATCCGGCGCAGGCAGGAAATCTGGAGAATCTCCTACTCATACAACAGCTATGAATAATATAACAGCTATATTCAATTAGTTAATATAACAGCTATAAATAATCTACTTACTAGTAACATACAATCTCATAATTCACGGCACCGAGCGCAACACCGGCGGCTAAACCTGGCGACCACGGTGCTAAATGCTAAGCATGAAGGAACAGGATCTCGGCTTGCGCGGACAAACATAAGCCAAAACAGCGTTAACAAGCAACCATTGAGCAATGTCCAGTTAGGACAGTTAGTACATGAGAGTGTGTGGCCTATTAGAAGAATCCATC
The DNA here is from genome assembly GCA_009746045.1 of Mesostigma viride. Lineage (NCBI taxonomy): Eukaryota > Viridiplantae > Streptophyta > Mesostigmatophyceae > Mesostigmatales > Mesostigmataceae > Mesostigma > Mesostigma viride. Next base: position 729,651 of record RPFO01000448.1, read on the forward strand.
ATGCGGACGATTGTACCGACAGAAGGGATATGTGCCCAAGACTTCTAGTCATGGGCCTGGGCATCTGGCCGTTAGCAACAAACTAAGGTATGCGCCTTGCATTCTTGGGAATCATACTTGGTGAGTGATGGGAATGTCAACCGAACCCTGAAGACGCTGCTAAAGCCACCGTGAGCATATATAGGTGTGCCAAGTGCTCAGCTATTATACAGAATTCATCCACTTTGCCAAGCATGCATCCCTATCAGCCCGAAAGCTAAGCTCGACTTCCGCATGATAAGCAGAATAGGCTCTGAATGCTAGTAACCCCATCACTTGGCTCAAGCCTTCGATAGAGCGACGCGAGGAGGAAGGCCACGGCCGGGGGATGCCAAAACAGGATCCCACCGTGGCTTGTACCAGGTCACGGCCAGTGGGGCCTTACGGTCCACCAACAGACTCGCCCTCTATGTGGAGACAAGGAAGGCCCCCGAGAGTTTGCGCATCATAGGGGAGTGTTCCTAAACCGTGTGTGTGGGGGGGGGGATTCAGATACCTTATCAGCATCGGGACTGCACAAATAATATTATTAGGGGAAATCCCATGATTGCGTTTCATATCAGAGTTAGCAACAGCAGTAGCAGCAGTAGTAGCGCGGGAGAAGTCACATTATTGCTATTATATTATTATCGTTAGCAACAACAGCGGCCGCCACCGCCGCAGTAGTAGTGGTAGTGGTAGTGGGTAGTGGTCGTGGTCGTGGGTAGTGGTCGTGGTCGTGGTCGTGGTCATGGTCGTGGTCGTGGTCGTGGTCGTGGTCGTGGTCGTGGTCGTGGTCGTGGTCGTGGTCATGGTCGTGGTCGTGGTCGTGGTCGTGGTCGTGGTCATGGTCGTGGTCGTGGTCGTGGTCATGGTCGTGGTCATGGTCGTGGTCGTGGTCGTGGTCGTGGTCATGGTCGTGGTCGTGGTCGTGGTCGTGGTCATGGTCGTGGTCGTGGTCGTGGTCGTGGTCGTGGTCGTGGTCATGGTCGTGGTCGTGGTCGTGGTCATGGTCGTGGTCGTGGTCGTGGTCGTGGTCGTGGTCGTGGTCGTGGTCGTGGTCGTGGTGGTGGTCGTGGTCATGGTCGTGGTCATGGTCGTGGTCGTGGTCGTGGTCGTGGTCATGGTCGTGGTCGTGGTCGTGGTCGTGGTCATGGTCGTGGTCGTGGTCGTGGTCGTGGTCGTGGTCGTGGTCATGGTCGTGGTCGTGGTCGTGGTCATGGTCGTGGTCGTGGTCGTGGTCGTGGTCGTGGTCGTGGTCGTGGTCGTGGTGGTGGTCGTGGTCATGGTCGTGGTCGTGGTCGTGGTCGTGGTCATGGTCGTGGTCGTGGTCGTGGTCATGGTCGTGGTCGTGGTGGTGGTCGTGGTCGTGGTCGTGGTCGTGGTCATGGTCGTGGTCGTGGTGGTGGTCGTGGTCGTGGTCGTGGTCGTGGTCATGGTCGTGGTCGTGGTCGTGGTCGTGGTCGTGGTCATGGTCGTGGTCGTGGTCGTGGTCGTGGTGGTGGTCATGGTCGTGGTCGTGGTCGTGGTCATGGTCGTGGTCGTGGTCGTGGTCGTGGTCGTGGTCGTGGTCGTGGTCGTGGTCGTGGTCGTGGTCGTGGTCATGGTCGTGGTCGTGGTCGTGGTCATGGTCGTGGTCGTGGTCGTGGTCGTGGTCGTGGTCGTGGTCGTGGTCGTGGTGGTGGTCATGGTCATGGTCGTGGTCGTGGTCGTGGTCGTGGTCGTGGTCGTGGTCGTGGTCGTGGTCATGGTCGTGGTCGTGGTCGTGGTCATGGTCGTGGTCGTGGTGGTGGTCGTGGTCGTGGTCGTGGTCGTGGTCATGGTCGTGGTCGTGGTCGTGGTCGTGGTCGTGGTCGTGGTCGTGGTCGTGGTCGTGGTCATGGTCGTGGTCGTGGTCGTGGTCATGGTCGTGGTCGTGGTCGTGGTCGTGGTCGTGGTCATGGTCGTGGTCGTGGTCGTGGTCGTGGTCGTGGTCATGGTCGTGGTCGTGGTCGTGGTCATGGTCGTGGTCGTGGTCGTGGTCGTGGTCATGGTCGTGGTCGTGGTCGTGGTCGTGGTCGTGGTCGTGGTCGTGGTGGTGGTCGTGGTCGTGGTCGTGGTCGTGGTCGTGGTCGTGGTCGTGGTCGTGGTCGTGGTCGTGGTGGTGGTCGTGGTCGTGGTCGTGGTCGTGGTCATGGTCGTGGTCGTGGTCGTGGTCGTGGTCGTGGTCATGGTCGTGGTCATGGTCGTGGTCATGGTCGTGGTCGTGGTCGTGGTCGTGGTCGTGGTCGTGGTCGTGGTCGTGGTCGTGGTCGTGGTCATGGTCGTGGTCGTGGTCGTGGTCATGGTCGTGGTCGTGGTCGTGGTCGTGGTCGTGGTCATGGTCGTGGTCGTGGTCGTGGTCATGGTCGTGGTCGTGGTCGTGGTCGTGGTCGTGGTCGTGGTCATGGTCGTGGTCGTGGTCGTGGTCATGGTCGTGGTCGTGGTCGTGGTCGTGGTCGTGGTGGTGGTCGTGGTGGTGGTCGTGGTCATGGTCGTGGTCGTGGTCGTGGTCGTGGTCATGGTCGTGGTCGTGGTCGTGGTCATGGTCGTGGTCGTGGTGGTGGTCGTGGTCGTGGTCGTGGTCGTGGTCGTGGTCGTGGTCATGGTCGTGGTCGTGGTGGTGGTCGTGGTCGTGGTCGTGGTCGTGGTCGTGGTCGTGGTCGTGGTCGTGGTCGTGGTCGTGGTCGTGGTCGTGGTCATGGTCGTGGTCGTGGTCGTGGTCATGGTCGTGGTCGTGGTCGTGGTCATGGTCGTGGTCGTGGTCGTGGTCGTGGTGGTGGTCGTGGTCGTGGTCGTGGTCGTGGTCATGGTCGTGGTCGTGGTCGTGGTCGTGGTCGTGGTCATGGTCGTGGTCATGGTCGTGGTCATGGTCGTGGTCGTGGTCGTGGTCGTGGTCGTGGTCGTGGTCGTGGTCGTGGTCGTGGTCGTGGTCGTGGTCATGGTCGTGGTCGTGGTCGTGGTCGTGGTCATGGTCGTGGTCGTGGTCGTGGTCGTGGTCGTGGTCATGGTCGTGGTCGTGGTCGTGGTCATGGTCGTGGTCGTGGTCGTGGTCGTGGTCGTGGTCGTGGTCATGGTCGTGGTCGTGGTCGTGGTCATGGTCGTGGTCGTGGTCGTGGTCGTGGTCGTGGTCGTGGTCGTGGTGGTGGTCGTGGTCATGGTCGTGGTCGTGGTCGTGGTCGTGGTCGTGGTCGTGGTCGTGGTCGTGGTCATGGTCGTGGTCGTGGTCGTGGTCATGGTCGTGGTCGTGGTGGTGGTCGTGGTCGTGGTCGTGGTCGTGGTCATGGTCGTGGTCGTGGTCGTGGTCGTGGTCGTGGTCGTGGTCGTGGTCGTGGTCGTGGTCATGGTCGTGGTCGTGGTCGTGGTCATGGTCGTGGTCGTGGTCGTGGTCGTGGTCGTGGTCATGGTCGTGGTCGTGGTCGTGGTCGTGGTCGTGGTCATGGTCGTGGTCGTGGTCGTGGTCGTGGTCATGGTCGTGGTCGTGGTCGTGGTCATGGTCGTGGTCGTGGTCGTGGTCGTGGTCGTGGTCGTGGTCGTGGTGGTGGTCGTGGTCGTGGTCGTGGTCGTGGTCGTGGTCGTGGTCATGGTCGTGGTCGTGGTCGTGGTCATGGTCGTGGTCGTGGTCGTGGTCATGGTCGTGGTCGTGGTCGTGGTCATGGTCGTGGTCGTGGTCGTGGTCGTGGTAGTAGAAGTAGTAGTAGTAGTAGTAGTAGTAGTAGTAGTAGTAGTAGTAGTAGTAGTAGTAGTAGTAGTAGTAGTATCACTAGTCTAGTAGTTGTAGTAGTAGAAGCAATAGCAGTAGCAGCAGCAGCACGAGTAGTAGCACTCACTGGGCCCTAAGCCGACGTGCGTATTCGGCGCCCGTCACCGTCTCCTCCTGCGCGTTCTTCCGCAGCTTGCGCAGCCGGTTCACCGCGGCAATGTTGACCACCACGCCTGCGTCATCGGCCTCGTCTGTCCAGGCAGGTACCCTGCCTGCTGGCTTCGTGCCGGCGGCCTTCCCGGCTTTGCGTTTTTTGGGCACTGTCTCATCCCACTCTGCAAAATGAACATCGAATATGCAGGGAGTTGGCGGCATTGTGTTAGGGCAGAGCTGACGATGGTGACTGATGTGTTAATCATGGCAACCCTCTAGTGACAGTGACTGGGTGGCCTGGCAGCAGCTGTGGTGGAGAAGGGAAGCCCTGCAGGCGCATCAGATGTCAAGGAGACAACCAGCGTAGGCCAGAAATCGGGAGAATCCGGACCATGGTAGCTCGAGCCTGCCGTTATCTTGTCCGCGCGTTCGAGTCGTTCAGGATGATGAAGATGAATGGTGATGGAAATGTGTATCCTTGTGCATTGAAATTATGGCTGGCTTACGTGTAGAGCGACTAGATGACCTAGACGGTGGGGCCGGAAACAGCATGCTTGATCAGGGCGTGTGTTTCGAGCATCAGATGTGTCTGTAAGTGGGAGGCTTACCGTTGGAGGAACCGTGGGAGTAACATAAAGTAGTGAAAAGCGCGCCCGCCAAAGGGATATGATGGGAAAACCGAGAAGAGTGTGTGCAGTTGCCGCACAGCTTCCTTACCGGTGTCGTTGTTGACATCTGGTCGGCGTGGTTTCGAGGAATTCCGACGGTTCTGCCGGAAGCCAACACCACGGGGATACAGGTAAATCGAGAAAAAATAAATTTCAAAATTCCACCATGGAATCTCCAGCCTTTATGTCGCCAGGAGCAAGGAAAACGTCTTACATGCAGCCTAAAGTTGTGCAAATACTTTAACCCGACCATGTACATATATTCATACACCGAGAGTCGCAGGCCAGGAGTGACCGCACGAGCGAGCAGGTGGAACGTCACGCGAGCACGCACCACGTTCTCAACGACATCGCCCAACACCTCGAGCTCCAATGCCCGCGCTGCTTCTTCGTCAAGCTCCCTCTGCAAATCATCCACTTCCCTGTCAGGTAATGCCTCCGTGTCCCATTTGTTGTCTTTTCTGGCACGCATACTCGCCTTTCCTTTGCCACTGCTAGCCATAAAAATGGACCTAGACTACCTGCACTGTGAAAGCTGAAATGGCAGCGAATGCCACCTAAAACCACACGTCACCCCAGGACGCATGAGCTACGTACATAAACGGCGTAATATCACTTTCGACAAGAAAGAGACGGGCTAGGCCCTTCAATATCTACCAACTAACAGCTCTAAGATACAGCGGAGGGGAATGCCGTCTAACAATGCCGTATTCGCTAGGAAATTGGTTACTTACTGCAGCGGCGTATATGGGTGGCGATTCCCACTGAGCTGCGCAAGTTGTGTATTTGTTATTGCCGGCACGTCTTGCTCGCCATTTTCAGATCGTGGCGGCACGTCTTTGATCTGGCGATTGTCACGGGTTGGAGCACCGAGAACGGACTCAAGTCAGTGAAGTCACTCTACTGTACAACACGTGTACTCTTACTGTAGAGTACCCTCGGTAATCCCAAGAAAAACTTCGGGGTAGACAAGGACTTCACTCCTCTTGGACTTCACCTGCAAGCTCCTGAAAGTCCGCCAGAGAAGCTCATGCAGGAATCTTGCTACAGTACTAACTTACTACTGTACTGTAACAGTCAGCAGTGTTGTCAGCTGTTACTTGGTCACAATCCGCCAGCATGATTGAACAGTATACTGAACAGTTATCATGATTGCAGACAGTTATAATGTTTGAACAGTCTACAGAGCAGAGAAGCTGAAGCATACACTTCAGCTGTATCCACTTGGAGAGGTCCGGTCAGCAGTCAGCACTCAGCACCTGCAATGCTCTTGTGACCGCACGACTTGCGTTTACTGCTCTGACCCTGCTCTGACCATAGTATCTTACCTGGCTCTAGTAGTATCTTTCCTGGCTCGAGTAAACACAACCATTCGAGAGCCCACGGCCCTATTGTATCTAGCGGTTGTCACCATCGCGGTACATGTGTACAGTCGTGTACAGTCGTGTATGGCCACCGTGATCAGCCGCGGGAACGGAGTATCCACTTTGTGCCAGCACCAGGGCCCTTATGTACTGTTAGTGGTAAGACACCGTGGCTCTGGATGACACGCTGGCCATGGTTACGGCAGGATAATGACGGAGAGAAAGATTTATCTCTTGAGTGAGCGTTGCTTAGATCGTGCCTACAGCGATGACCGAGCAGCATAATTCGTCTCCGTCTGGTTTAAAGCGAGTTGCTGTGGTGTTGAAAAACTCAGGGTTTGACACGCCAGTTATTATTGATGCGCACCCGCACTGGAACGTCAAAGCGTTGAAGGAAGGACTTGCTGTTGCCCAAAGCTATTCGTTGACTTTCCATGGCAGGGTTCTTCATGATGAGCTCATACTCAAGGATCTATTGAAGGTTTGTACCATGTCTCTGAACTTGTCGAAGCCGATAATGCCCGGCGACAATATCTTTTAGTTCTTGTCTGCTTCCTGCAGTTAGCAAGGTAAAGCCTGTAGCAGTAGGTCGCTCTTGCTTACATACTTTTCGAGCCTGCAGCTTATGGGGCATATGCCAAGGCAAGTAAAACCAACGGAAATTTCCTTTCTTACAGTCGGAAACACGGCAAGTCCTTTTTTCACGTCCACGTTCTGCTGACCAACAGGAAGACCACCCCTCACCGATTGTCATGGAGGTTGACAAGGGTGGCAAGGCGCCATCAGAAAAGCAGGCGACGGCCCCCGCCCCCGCCAGTCGGAGCCCTGCTTCGAACACTACAGCGTTTAGCTTGGCTGCCGGTTCCCGTGCAGCGACACCGAGGGAGGAACCCGAACTGCAGAAACAGGCTGTGCCGAGTAGTGGTGCTGGGAGTGCCAGGGACACTGGTGCCCAGGGTTGCGAGAAAGGGGACGCTGGTCCTGAGGGCGGCGCTGAACTGGCTACAGAGAGGCTGACTGTGGCGGGTGACAGCCTTCATATGCCGGAACACGCCCTTGATCTGGCCATTTTACAGGCAAGTTTTCATGGCGGCTCCACTGATCTGGGTTCTCTGGTAAAAAGTGTGTGGTAGGGTTGTATTTGACACCATGATGCCCCCCCCCCTCTTTCATAATCAGCGCTAGTCATGGAGCGATAGAACATTGGACAGCAAGCGCCGGTGGTTATCGGGTCAAACCGACGTGCTGTACCTGCCTAGTGCTGGCAAATGGTGGCACTGTGTTCATGTAATCCTGGTCTAGCCACTACGTGACCGACCCCTCCAAGGAGCACATGGGGGTCGGTTACGCAGTTTCTAGTTAGGCATGTTGCCTACCCTTGGCTAAATGTATCCCCTCTATCCACGTCCATGCATGTCTGCTCGCCTCATCGATATCTTGCGATCCCTCCCACGGCTCCCTGCATGCTGGCACCTCCTGCAGATGATGTACACAGACCTTATGCTATCGCACCAAGCCCTGGCCGCCTCCCACCGAGCACTCCTCGGCTCGCTATACACGGGTCAGTACATGGGTCAATTCAGCCCGTTTGGCCCTCCATACGGCAGCTTCTTCCCGCCGGGGCTACCAACGCCGCCGCCGCCGCCGCCACCCCCGAGTTACTACGACCATCTGCCCGGCTTTGGCTATGATGCCTTTGCGGGTCCCAGCTGCAGCCCGCCCCAGGATGCCTCGGCAGGGCCCCCGGGTTCCACATGGTGCGTCTGGTGTTTCCTGATATGCCTGCACGCCCCGGTAGAGGCACACAATTGCTGAACAAATAGTGCAACACAGTAGTATAGGGCCAGAAACACGTATACAGCTACTGTGAAGCTGTAACATATATAGTAATTCTGAAGCTCCTAGAGACCTAGACACTGATGGGCACTGTCGGACTGACCGGCGATATTTTTGTAAAATGGTACAACGTACGCGTGGCCATGCGTGCTAGGCCAGAGTATATTCGTGCTAGTAAATGTTGTACTGCGTGGCCATGCGTGCTAGGCCAGAGTATATTCGTGCTAGTAAATGTTGTACTGCGTGGCCATGCGTGCTAGGCCAGAGTATATTCGTGCCAGTAAATGTTGTACTGCGTGGCCATGCGTGCTAGGCCAGAGTATATTCGTGCTAGTAAATGTTGTACTGCGTGGCCATGCGTGCGAGGCCAGAGTATATTCGTGCCAGTAAATGTTGTACTGCGTGGCCATGCGTGCTAGGCCAGAGTATATTCGTGCTAGTAAATGTTGTACTGCGTGGCCATGCATGCTAGGCCAGAGTATATTCGTGCTAGTAAATGTTGTACTGCGTGGCCATGCGTGCCAGGCCAGAGTATATTCGTGCTAGTAAATGTTGTACTGCGTGGCCATGCGTGCTAGGCCAGAGTATATTCGTGCTAGTAAATGTTGTACTGCGTGGCCATGCGTGCTAGGCCAGAGTATATTCGTGCTAGTAAATGTTGTACTGCGTGGCCATGCGTGCTAGGCCAGAGTATATTCGTGCTAGTAAATGTTGTACTGCGTGGCCATGCGTGCTAGGCCAGAGTATATTCGTGCTAGGAAATGTTGTACTGCGTGGCCATGCGTGCTAGGCCAGAGTATATTCGTGCTAGTAAATGTTGTACTGCGTGGCCATGCGTGCTAGGCCAGAGTGTATTCGTGCTAGTAAATGTTGTACTGCTTGGAAGCGCTGGTGCTGGCTGAGAGTGTCCCTGAGCGGGCAGCGGCAGTGTCGTCTAGCTTCACAACCCACTGTGTTTTGGTATTACCCTAACCGATTGTGTTTTGGTATTACCCTAACCAATTGTGTTTTGGTATTACCCTAACGAATTGAGTTTTGGTATTACCCTAACCAATTGAGTTTTGGTATTACCCTAACCAATTGTGTTTTGGTATTACCCTAACCAATTGAGTTTTGGTATTACCCTAACCAATTGTGCTTTGGTGATACCCTAACCGATTGTGTTTTGGTTTTACCCTAACTAATTTGTTTTGGTATAACCCTAGTGATAATCTTTGAGCTTCTTCACAACGAGGATCTTCTTTTATCGCGGTACTCGGTACTACCAACGTATCATGGCTTTCTTTCGTGACTTTTGTGTAATTATTTTTCTAATGATATTAGCATAGTACTCCGTGGCATGCCCATGCGCATGACACGCAAGTACTTACGGCTTTCTTTGTATGGGCTGGTCGGGTGCCCATTCGATCGGCATGGTTGGTTGGTCAGTGCGTGAGTGTTGGGTGGGTTGGTTTGGTGGGTGGCTTGATTAATTTGGTGCGACTGGACTATTGCTACGAACGTACCGGGCACCCTTGCCCACGCAGGTATGGCCTCGGGGCACTCTTCTTCCCCCCTGACCAAGGCCCCCCACCGCAGTTTTTCCGGGGG
>RPFO01000448.1:744000-749000 GCA_009746045.1 Mesostigma viride
ACGTGTTTATTAATTATTGAATCAATTAATCCGCCTTTGCCACCTACTCACGAGTTGCCGGCCATTGGGCGTGCACGGACCAAGTGGATACGTACGGGTGTGGGCCATGTCGGGGGGCTGGCCAACCGGTCAGGCACATAGCTCCTCCTTTATGGCAGGGCCCCCTCGTCCACTCGTAATTACCCACTGGCCGACCTGCGCACGCCCCGCACCGGCGCACTCGGCTCAACCTGGGCGCTTCGTGTCACAATTGCTTGCGGTCCCGTAGTGGAGCCGAGGGGAGCCTCGGATTGATGGGAAGAAACCTACGCGAATCGAGTAACTGGTCCTGTTTGCCTAGCATAGGCCGCTAGCCTATGCACGTGGCCGCTTAGCCTAGCACGTGGCCTATACGCGCATGTGCGCCCATAATGCCCCCCCATGGATGATGGCCCCCCAAATGCAGCGCCGCTCATCCTTTCCCCGCGAACCGCGTTTCAAGCCCTACTCCTTCCATGCCGACACTCACGACTGGTACTTGTTACAACATTTCCCCGTGCACTGCTATTAAGTGCATTTTCTTCGGGGACTACGCCTCGCTTCTTGAGCTGTGCCTCCACCTTCACAGCATCCGCCGCCTCCTGGAATATGACGGCACTGATTTTACACAAAGCCGCGAACTGGTGCTGTCAGGCCTCTACACCCTGCCCGAGCTTCAGCATATATGCTTCTCTGCTCCCTGCTGACGAAGTCTGACGGCGAGATCTGGGCCCCCACCATTTCCGCAGCCACATACCGCTCCATCCTCACGGAAGCTTCGATCCAGCAGCATGTGACCCCCCTTGCTGCCGACATGGCAGCAATGGGAGGCACGCTGGCTACTGAGCTCCCTCACCTTTCCACCACCGTCGCCTCCACCTGAGCCACTGCCATTTCCGCCTCCACTGCCGACATCAAGTGGCAGCTCCTCGACATCGACCAGCGCATCCACGCGCCAACGCCATCGCCATTGAGTGGGCACGTAAGTACCTGCAAGACACCGCAGGCCTCACAGCCCAGGCGGTGAAGGACATCGCTGCCCAGCCGGCGTCTGCTGGCCCGGCCAGCGATGCTCCTTCCACCCAGACCTGGGCGGACTTGCTAAAAGCACCACACCACCTCTACCACCTCCACATACCATCGCGGCACATCTCAATTAGCAACAAGCACTCGACCTTCGTGAGGAGCTAGGCCGAGCTCAACAAGCGCAGCCACAATGTCATCGTCTGACAAGCACTTGGCGACCAGCCGGTAGATGAGACCTCGGAGACGCTTGTCATGCATCACATGGCATTTAAGCGCGACATTTTTGCCCCCGTGCAACTCATTGGTGAGCTGCGGATGTCGGCAGTGTCCGCCTCCCCCGCGCGCGGGGTAAGGCTGGCCCGGCACCCGTGCTCCTCACCTTTAAGTACATGGCGGACAAGCTGTCGTTCCTTAAATGCCGCAAGAAGCTCTCGCGGACGCGCTACACGCTGGACGACGACTCGACCCTGCATGGCCCAGCGACAACGGCCACGCGAGCTATGGCCTACCTACCTTCAGCTCCGGCAGAGCGCAGGGGGGAAACCGGTATACTGGAGGGGGGCGGTCATCCACGTTGACCACAAGCTAGCCCTGGCTGGCACCTCCTGCCACCCCAGCGACCTCAGTCTACTAGGGAATATATAACAGTCCTGTAGATTAGTCAGGCTTAGCCTAGCATGTGGCCTACGCGCATGTATGTGCGCCCATAATGGCCCCGGCCCATGGATGACGCCTTCTGAATTTAGCCAAGCCATGCCTGTAATGGGACCCCCATGGATGTTGCATTAAGCATTTAGCCACAATCTGCCTATGCAGAGAGTCACTCTCTTTTGAGAAGCCATGCACCTTCACTACCGTCGGTCCGGAGGGCTTGATCGATGGCCCGATCAACTTGTGCCTGCATGATGCCGAGCCAGCTTGTCATGAGCATCTTTATCCATGTCACCATGATTCGGAAGAAGATGATGGACAAGGCCAAGTGGGCCCAGGTCATAGAGGACAACGAGCCCCCCCCTGTGGGGAAGCGCCCGCGTGTGCAAACCCGCGGGAGGCACGCCAGACAGCTCCCCTAGGGCAGCGTGATGCTGCTTAGATTAATTAATTAATTAATAAGCACGTGACTGCGTCACGTGGGTGCCAATACAGAGTAAAGGAACCTTCAACCCTATATACACAGTGAGAAGGAGGGAGGGCGCCCTAGCTTCTCTCACTGCCGCAGGTGGGCAGGCCACAGAGCGCTCTCTCCACGGCATGGTGCCGGGGCGCAACACTGTGGGTGCAATACAACCAGTGCAATACCATAGGTAGGCTGACGATGACGTGATGCTGCTTAGATAGATGTTGTAGTCAGTGATGCTGTTAGATAGATGTTGTAGGTCGCTGATGTAGATAGATTAGACCGGTAGTCCTGACTGTTTGCACCCATCCATCCATCCATCCATCCATCCATCCATCCATCCATCCATCCATCCATCCATCCATCCATCCATCCATCCATCCATCCATCCATCCATCCATCCATCCATCCATCCATCCATCCATCCATCCATCCATCCATCCATCCATCCATCGGGGTTAATGCTCCGTGACTCCCCCACGGGAGCACGAGTCTAATTAATTAAAAAATTAATTAATCCATGTCACCGAGAGGCCTAGGCTCCCCATGAAGTCTGCCACTAAAATTGATCCCGGAATGTGCGGGGTCCCATTCAGAGTTTGGGTTTGGCTGCCCACGGCTGCCCCACGTCGGTGAGTCGGTGACAGCCAGGCTGAGTAGACCGTGCAGCCCTGCGCCGACAGCCCACTCGGTGCGTACGTCATTGGGGCTACCCGACGTTCCGTAAACTCGTGCTCCCGTTCCCAGGTAAAATGTGACTTGGCCCTAGCGGTCTCGCCAGGCATTGTTCCCACATTGCCGGAAAATACGCTTCTTTCCCGCTGGGGGGGGGGGGGGGGGGTGTCCTCTACTACCTGCACCCGTGCGTGGCCTTGTCCGTCCGGCACCTTTTTCTATATATCACGGAGAGGCCTAAGGCCCCCATGTCCTCTGATTTTCTCCTTGAATGTGCGGACCTTCCGGCATCCGCCGGCTAACTGAACATTGTCCGGCCCATTCCATGTCAGTGAGTTATGATATGCTCACATGGGTCTTATTGCACCCACAGTTTGCCGGATCGTTAGCCTGTCCTTTTAGCTAGCCGCGCCCGATTGCAGCTGTGGCATGCCTTTGGCATGAAGGAGACTGGGGGTCTCTGCCCTTTCTCCTGTAGTGCACACACAGGGATTAAAAGCACTTCGGTGCTCCGTGACTCCCCAACGGGAGCACGAGTTTAATTAATTAATTAATTAATGTCAGTGAGAAGTTGCCTCTACCCGCCCAAGTGATCTGGGATGTTGCCCTGCCGCCACCAACTGCTATCAAAGCTGATCGATGTTCAACCGGGTAAGCCAGATGTGCCCAATTCCTGCCCATAGCTCGTCTTTGCGCTTGTGCTTTTCCACCAGGGACGGGGACCCCGTATGGTGATTACATTCCGTGCGTACGCATCCGGGCCCGCATCCGTGCCCGCACCCGGGCGCTTCGCGCGGCATGACGGCGCGAAAAGTCATTCACGCCTTAAGTTGGGTTCGTGGTTTTTGAGGGGTCAACCCAACTTAAGGCGTGAACCCAACTTAAGGCGTGAATGACTCTACTAAATTCTACTAATTTGAAATAAAGATACTAAAACATAGTTTTCTGAACAAGAACGGGGGCTTCGCCCCCGGGCCCCCGGTAGTAACCAATATTGTGCCTGTCCGGCGTTTGTGGCCGGTCTCCGGCCGGACACGTCACCTACTCTACTACAACCGTCTACGGAACGTGTGCACATTTAGGGCCCACTGAACGCGAGCAAATATTCCAGTCCGGGCGACCAACTGGAGTGAAAATCTGTGAAAATCGTACGCTAGTTCCCGGCCAATCGGAGATTCTGGAGACATTTGCCCTTCCCATTGCGCTACGGAGATGTGCGACTGAGGCCGTAAGCATTTGTAACCGTTGGGGTAACACAGCGAACACGTCTTGCACTTTGTTCACTGTGCGATGTTCAGACGGAGGTACGTGTAAATTACGTATGCGTATATCATTGCTTGTGCGTTAGGTTTAGTTGTGACATTTATTGAGCGTTACGGAAGCATTTATATTTCATTGGTAAGGCAGGGAGGACCATGAGCGCGACATTAATCTATTCATCCATTAATTTATCACAACCGGTTATACCGTAGGACAATTTACAGTAAAGTTGGTCGCCCGGAGTGGAAGCAATATATGCATTCATTGAGAATATTAGAGGCGGGTGAGAATGGCATGCAACATAGGGAAATTAAACCCCGAAAAGAAGAACCTGAAATATATGTATCAAGGAGACAACCATGTATACCTGGCATTATATACTGCTTTACCAAAGATGCCCTCTACCTACATGCAGTTTCACCCATGGAGTATGCCCCTTAGATCAACCCCTGTCACGCAGTGCGTTACCAATGATGATAGGTATTGGGCATACGTACATGCAGCTTCACCCATGCCGTACGCCCCTCAGGTCAACCCCTGGCACGCACCGTGCCTTACCAATGACCGGACAGGTAAGGAGTACCTAGTGCAGTTTCGCCCATGCAGTATGCCCCTGAGATCAACCCCTGTCACCTTTCTTTCCAGCACAACCCTTTGGTAAGAAACCAAAGCTTGCCACAAGGCCAAATTCAATATACGCATACGCATAATGCAACCTACGCATACGCAAGATATGTATACACATAACATACAGCCTTACCAATGATACTCCCTACCTGCATGCGTTTCACCCGTGCAGTATGCCCCTCAGATCAACCCATGTCACTTTCTTTCCAACACATCCGTTTGCTAAAAATACACAAGCTGGTGAGCCTCCAAGCACAGTGAAGCCTCCAAGCACAGT
>RPFO01000448.1:754000-806500 GCA_009746045.1 Mesostigma viride
ATGGTCTTGTTTCCATGCGTGTAAGTGTGTTGCTTCGTTAAACTGGTAACCCTTCCCATTTAGGGGCTTCAATATCTATCACTATTATGTTGGCTTCCTTTATTTCCTGTTTTTGCTACGAGGCTTCTTCTATTATCTATCATTATTATGTCGGCTTCCTTTATTACCTATTTTTGTTTTGTGGGCTTCTTCTATTGTCTATCACAAGTAAAACCGGCGGGGGCCAGCCCTCTACTAGTTTAGAGTCTACTATTGGAGACTCCTATTCAAGTCCGGCTGTGCAGAGTCTGGTTTCCCGTGGCCCGGTGCCCGTGGCCCAGTACTGCTTCGTGGCCCGATGACTACTGGCTAGTGGCCTGTTGAAACTCCTTTCGCCCCTTCATTGCTGAAATTTTTTGCCCGTGGCTCGCGGCTACTGGCTAGTTGCCCGTGGCTTTAGTAGTGGCCCGTCGCCCGTCATTACTTTTTTCCCTTGCTGACATTGCCTGCGGCTAGTTGCCCGTGGCTAAGTGCCCCGTTGCCCGTCGCCTGAAATTCCTTCCGTCCCTTTTTCCTTGTAGTAACTTGCTCCTTCGCTGTGCTCCGGAGAGGAGGCCGCTGAAGCGGCCGCGCGCCTGACGGCGCGCCTGGCGCTTCGCTCATAGTGTATCTGAGATTCGTCCCTCGATCTCCGGAGTACGCTGAAACGGCTGCTTTTTGTACCACGATTCGCTACCTAATCATCCGAAATTCTGCCCTAATTATCGGACCATCGGTCACGAAGTGCGATTTATGTAGGTGTAAGGATTATTATGTTGGCGGTTGTCTTCACTTATTACCTATTTTTGTTGTGTGGGCTTCTGTTATCTATCATTATTGTGTTGGCTTCCCGAATCACCTATTTTTTTCGTGTGGGCTTCTATTATCTGGCAGCCCCAGTCTGCCAGCCACCTCCCGGCGCACCTGATTGAATCAACTCATCCTGACTGGACCGTGAACCAATCTTTCTTTTCGCTCCCTCTTCCTTGCGTTTTTGTCTGCTCTGCAATGGCAGGAGGGGCGCCCCCACCGCAGCGACGGGCGCCGCCCCCGGCTCGGGCAAGGCGGCCACTGGGGCGTACCGTAAGGTGGGCTTCTCCTACGACGATGCTGGGGGTGGCCGCTCGGCCGGTGACAGCCACCAGCATTCCTCGTCCTCAGATGACGAGGATGATGACGAGGACGAGGATCAGAACTCGGAGGATGAGGGTGCGGATGTGGGCATCAAGGAACTCTTGGAACGTGAGGCAGAGGCGCAGGCGGCAGCGGACGAGTACGGGATTGAGGGCTTTGGGGATCTGTTGCGGGAGGACATGGCGCACGCACGGTTGCTCAAGGCCGGCCAGAGCGAGGCGGTGAGTGGCGGCTGTCCGTGCTGCTCTTGGCCGGGACTGGGGGTTGGTACTGGGGTTGGACTGGGGGACTCTGGTAAGAGTGGTCGTGGCTAAGAGCAAGGTAAGGGGTGACGGGTTTTAGGTTAGGGGGTAGGGGTGAAGGATGAGGTTTTGGGTCTTTCGAAGAGCGATATATCATTATATATAAAGTAGTCGCTACATATGTTTTGGGGTCTTTGGAAGAACGATACATCATTAAACGTATGCTGCGATGTAGTCACGGCAGCAAGTCGCAGGCGCGCCTGTTTTCGTTGTGGTGTTTTTCCTGTCAATTTTTTCGCTTGCCTGCTTGAAAATGATGTGAGGCACGCGATCCATATGTTGGGTATCGTTGCTGCCATCCATCACTGCTGGCTTTTCCGTGCCCCCTGGACGCAGGGCCAGGGCTCTAGGCTGTCAAGGAAGGAGCGAAAAAAAGCGTTGATGAGCGAGAAGGAGGCCAGGTGGCAGGCTGCACCCTCCCATGATCCTTACCGGTGAGCCCATGACGCACTGCCACTGATTCATAGAATGGTGGTGCCACCTAATGCTACACTCCCTGGGTAGTGCTTCCTGCAGCGCAGGCAAAGCTTTGACTGCTCTAATCTGGCACAACAAGTGTGGTCTCAGGTGGCTTAACAAGTGTGCTCTGAAGTGGCACAACAAGCGTGCTTAAGTGGCACAACAAGTGTGCTCTACAGTGGCACAATAAGAGTGCTCTCAAGTGGCACGATAGGGGTGCTCTTCAGTGTCCTGCATGCCCATTTTGTCCTGCCCTTCGCATCGATGCTGTTGCCCTCTCTGCAGCCCCCCTCCCCCTCCCATCCCTCATGATCACCGCGCTAGGCCCGGCGGCTCGCCTAAGATCTGGTCTTCTCGGATGCATTTTGTCAGTCCGTTTGGTTAAGAGCATGCGGCTTCATGGTCGTGGAATCATCATCATCATCATCATCATCATCATCATCATCATCATCATCATCATCATCATCATCATCATCATCATCATCATCATCATCATCATCATCATCATCATCATCACCACCACCACCGCCACCGCCACCGCCACCGCCACCGCCACCGCCACCGCCACCGCCACCGCCACCGCCACCGCCACCGCCACCGCCACCGCCACCGCCACCGCCACCGCCACCGCCACCGCCACCGCCACCGCCACCGCCACCGCCACCGCCACCGCCACCGCCACCGCCACCGCCACCGCCACCGTCACCGTCACCGTCACCGTCACCGTCACCGTCACCGTCACCGTCATCGCCCTCGCCCTCGCCCTCGCCCTCGCCCTCGCCCTCGCCCTCGCCCTCGCCCTCGCCCTCGCCCTCGCCTCGCCCTCGCCCTCGCCCTCGCCCTCGCCCTCGCCCTCGCCCTCGCCCTCGCCCTCGCCCTCGCCCTCGCCCTCGCCCTCGCCCTCGCCCTCGCCCTCGCCCTCGCCCTCACCCTCGCCGCCGCCCTCGCCGCCGCCGCCGCCGCCGTCGTCGTCGTCGTCGTCGTCATCATCATCATCATCATCATCATCATCATCATCATCATCATCATCATCATCATCATCATCATCATCATCATCATCATCATCATCATCATCATCATCATCATCATCATCATCAGCATCATCATCATCATCATCATCATCATCCTCGTCATCATCATCATCATCATCATCATCATCATCATCATCATCATCATCATCATCATCATCATCATCATCATCATCATCATCATCATCATCATCATCATCATCATCATCATCATCATCATCATCATCATCATCATCATCATCATCATCATCATCATCATCATCATCATCATTGTTTAGTCTGGTCCTAATTAAATATTTTTCCGCTGCCCACCTTTTGACGTTGGTGACGTCCTGGCCACGTCGGTGACGCAGGAAACTGCGCGAGGATGAGCGGGAGGAGGCGGGCCGGGCACGAGCATCTCTGCCCTCTCACCGCAGGTGAGCCAACCTACCAACCGAGAGGGCCACCTGGTGGAGGCATTGTGTGGGTTGAACCCTGGTTACTTGTGGTCTAATTAAAACCCTCAATTACGCCTTGTTACTTTGGGAGTCACAACATTATCACAAGCCAAGCAAGGGTTGCTTTGCGAAGCCGTAGCAAGTTCTGACTGAAACACTGTCTGAAACCTAAAGTGGAATTCGCGCCCTTGTTTTTGTGACACACCGTTTTGTTGAAGCAGCTAAAGAAAGGAAGCGCAGCAGCTCACACCACACATGACAGGCCGCACGTAATGAATATAACGGCTTGCAGGGCAATGGATGTGATGGCCCCGTGCTGTAGACTGACTGTAGAAGAACATCTGCTAGCCTATGCAACATAAGAACTGTCCTGTTGTTATTACTTTTCCTGTTATTCTCCTCAAGCCCCTTGGCCTCCTTCCCTCTCTTCTTTGGTCCCTTTTCGGAGTGTGATTTCTATGCATTTTGTCTCCAAAAACAATCCTTGAAGCACTGCTGTGCCATGGCCATCATTCCTATGACCACTAGGTGCATTCCCTTCGTACTCCTTGTGCTGCCATGCCACTGGCTGCTCATCCTACTACAACTAACCTGTTGCAACACATACGCCACTGCCTCCCTGTCACGCGTGCTGTGAATGAACAGCCGCTCGCGCTCCCGCTCGCCCCGCGGTTACGGGCGCAAGCGGGACTCTGAAGATGATGGGGGCCGAGGGAAGGACAGGGACAGGGACAGGGACAGGGACAGGGACAGGGACAGGGACAGGGACAGGGACAGGGACCGCGACCGCGATCGAGGCAGGGACCGTGACCGGGATAGAGACAGGGACAGGGACAGGGACAGGGACAGGGACAGGGACAGGGACCGGGACAGGGACCGCGGCGGCGACGATGGAGGGAAACGAATCGAGTATATCACAGAGTTCTCCATCGGTGGTCACGACGATGGCGATGATGGCCGTCGGGGGAGCCGGAAACGGGGTCGCGAGACCAGCCTGGCACACGGCGACAGGGACCCTGCGAGGGCCTCTGGGAGGCATTGGGGGGCGGACGATGGCCGGTGGGACCTTTGTCTTCCATGATGCCATGACAGCCCCCCTTTCATTCTCCGTTCTCAGTTTTGCTTGGGGTTGAACCGAATCGTCCTGACTTTGTCCCATGATGCCATGAGACACCTCTAGTAGGCGTGGTGTGATATGCGTGGTCGTGCCTCGCGAGCGCTCACCTTAATAGTGCCCATTACTCAGAAGCGAATATTAACTTATGTCCTCGAACAGTGTTGTTTCAAGATAGCAAGGTTGTTTCAATGGTCCTGATTTGGCCGTTTTTTTGCTCCTGCCCCCCCCGTAGGTTTTTTCTACATCGGGCTGTTTCCAGGGTGCATCTGTTTCAAATGGCTGCATCCATGTTCCTGTGGCATCTGTTTCAAATGGCTGCATCCTTGTTCCTGTGGCATCTGTTTCAAATGGCTGCATCCATGTTCCTGTCGCATCTGTTTCAAATGGCTGCATCCATGTTCCTGTCGCATCTGTTTCAAATGGCTGCATCCATGTTCCTGTGGCATCTGTTTCAAATGGCTGCATCCATGTTCCTGTGGCATCTGTTTCAAATGGCTGCATCCATGTTCTTGTGGCATCTGTTTCAAATGGCTGCATCCATGTTCCTGTCGCATCTGTTTCAAATGGCTGCATCCATGTTCCTGTCGCATCTGTTTCAAATGGCTGCATCCATGTTCCTGTGGCATCTGTTTCAAATGGCTGCATCCATGTTCCTGTCGCATCTGTTTCAAATGGCTGCATCCTTGTTCCTGTGGCATCTGTTTCAAATGGCTGCATCCATGTTCCTGTGGCATCTGTTTCAAATGGCTGCATCCATGTTCCTGTCGCATCTGTTTCAAATGGCTGCATCCATGTTCCTGTCGCATCTGTTTCAAATGGCTGCATCCATGTTCCTGTCGCATCTGTTTCAAATGGCTGCATCCATGTTCCTGTGGCATCTGTTTCAAATGGCTGCATCCTTGTTCCTGTCGCATCTGTTTCAAATGGCTGCATCCATGTTCCTGTGGCATCTGTTTCAAATGGCTGCATCCATGTCCCTGTGGCATCTGTTTCACATGGCTGCATCCATGTTCTTGTCGCATCGCCAATGGTCATGATACGTGTCAAAGACATGTCGAACTACTGCCTTGCTGGCATCTTGCCCCGATGTGTGTGTGTTTTGTAACGTGTGTCTCCTGACTCGTCGCTGCCATGCAAGGGGCAATTTTCTGCTCTGCTGCAGTTGTTTTTTTAAAAATTCCCTGCCCACGATATCTGCGCCTCAAAGCTCTGATGGAACTCCATGTCCCTTCTGCGAGTCCATTTCCTTTCGACTTGCACCTAGATCGCCACCCATCCACACCTCGCCACCCACACCCGCATCACCCCTTTAGCTGCCTGCCCCCCTCTCATTCCACCCCGTTCCCCTGTAAAGCCCCCTGTCGGACCTTCTTTGCGGTTTCTCGTTGGTGCGCCACGTGGCACCCCTACAGAGCTGGGGAGTTGCGCAGGGGCTACGGAGATAGTGTCGGGGGGACGTCGGTGAGGGCGGGCCAGATCCAGGAGGCCCCCCTGGTGGAGCCTCTCCGGCCCCTGGCAGTGGATGTGACTGCCCCATTGGCCACAGACCGCAACTCACGGTAATGCTTACGCTGGCAACTTGGACTCTCCAGTGGCAGCGAGGTCCAGATATCTTCCCGGATTCTTTCCAAACACTTCCCAAGAATGTCCGCAAGTCTTTTGTCAGTTGGACCGAGGTTGGAGAACCAGGGCAATGGCTTCCCCTGTCCTCGATGTGCTCGCTCCTCCTCAACATTCACAAACCGGCCACAATGCACCGGCTCCTCCCGTGTGGGCACTGCATCGGCTCCTCCTCCCTCACGGACACTGCACAGGCTCCACCTCCCTTACAGGCATGACACGGGCTCCTCCTCCCTTGTGGACACTGCACCGGCTCCTCCCTTATGGACAATGCACCGTCTCCTCCCGTGTGGACATTGCACCAGCTCCTCCCTTGTGCACACTGCAATGGCTCCTCCTCCCTTATGGACATTGGACCGGCTCCTCCCTTGTGGGCACTGCACCGGCTCCTCCCTTCTGGACACTGCACCGGCTCCTCCCTTGTGGACACTGCACCGGCTCCTCCCTTGTGCACACTGCACTGGCTCCTCCGCCCTTATGGCCACTGTACCGTCTCCTCCCTTGTGGACATTGCACCGGCTCCTCCCTTCTGGACACTGCACCGGCTCCTCCCTTGTGCACACTGCACTGGCTCCTCCGCCCTTATGGCCACTGCACCGGCTCCTCCCTTGTGGACATTGCACCGGCTCCTCCCTTCTGGACACTGCACCGGCTCCACCTCCCTTGTGACCATTGCACCGTCTCCTCCCTTGTGGCCATGGCACCGGCTCCTCCCTTGTGGACATTGTGAGCGGGCATGAGCTCAGGAGCACTGTTGTGCCGTGGTCGTAGTGCCACCCCTATTGCCCATTCCAGCTGCCCTTTAAACTTTTTGCATTTTTCCGGGTCACTGGAGGAAACATAGCTTCGCCATCTCTCATAGAGAGAGAGAACTCATGCACGATAAGATTTCATTATATCTTCTCGTGCAAGTTTTCACCATCGTGCACTGAAGGACACATAGCTAAGTGAACGGCTGCACCACACGTTATTATGATGATTGGTGATTTGGCGGTTGTCCTTTTTTCCTAATCCTGTTTTTGAGGAAAGCCTGGTGTCTTGGAAGATGCCATACTTGAACTTTATATGAAATATCTCTGGAAGTCGCTATGACGCCCAAGCCTGGCAGTTATACGGAATTAACTTCTGGGCTAGTGTGAATCATTGCAATCGTGACATCGATATAGGCTTGGGCACAGCGCAGTCAGGAGCATCTGGACTGTGCTGTGCACAAGCATGCTAGGCGTGACTAGTCCGCACATCGACACTGAGCTTTTCTGCTTTGCCGTCGTTTGAATCCTCTGTGCTGTCATTGCACTGCTACCTTTGCCCACCCGCAGGGACAAGGACACAGGTGGGCCTGCCAGCGCCGGGGGTGGCCTAGATGGCAAGAACACCGCCGCCAAGTTGAGCGCCAAGCCACCGGGGGGGCCGGCGGCCGGGCCTGCTGGGCTGCCCCTGGGGGCGGCCAGCAAGGCCGGTGCGGGGGCTGACAAGGACAAGGCGGAGACTCCGGCGGAGCGGCTGAAACGGATCATGAAGAGCCAGCTCAACATTCAAAGTGGGTCACCCATGTTGCCAGTCCAATATTAAAAATCAGGCCACGTTTCCTGCTAGCACCAAATTTAGAATGGGTCGAGAGTGTCGCCGAGTAACGTGGACTGTGGGCCGTTTGTATCCAAATCCGTTGGGGCAGAGGTTGGGTCGTATACGCTGCGAGCATGCTGCTCATCGTTGGCTATCCATGCTGTCGAACCCAGCGCTGCTCCTTACCCCAGCTGACTCCGCCCGTGTGGATTGAAGACGTACCGATGTAGCTACTCATGCTTCAGGTTTGTTTCCTAAGTGTGCAAGCTGCGCCTTTTTCTTTGGGGGGGGGGGCACGGTACGCTCCCTGGCGGTTCCGCTGCGATGCGCAACCTCGCCATGCGCGACCTCGAGGGTTTAAGAATGGGCACATCCAGGCGGGCTGAGTGCTGCCAAGGGCGTTGGCGTTGAGTGTGGCATGGGTTGCTGCGAAACGTGTTTGGCGTGGAGGGAGGTATGACAGGAGCCTGCTACGTATGCTGCCAAGAAATTTTGAAGAGTCAAGGCGGGAAGGGGTGGGAGTGGATTTTTTTTGTTGGGCATTACAAGGACACGTGGGTCCTGTTTGGCCTTTCCGCCACTTAGTGCAAGTGGTAGTTATCCTGTCTGGTCTGGTCTCCTATTCCCTGGCTGCCCTCATCATGAAAGGGTATGGGCCGTCGGGCCATGGCCTCCCTGCGAAATGCCGTTCTGGTGCCTCCCACCTCCACCGCACCGCCATCCCCACCGCACCGCCATCCCCACCCCACCGCCATCCCCACCCCCACGTCCGCCCCTTTCTTCTCTTGTACTTCCACGGCCTCCCTTCGCCTCATGTCGCTGGGCTCCCTGTCCTCTCAACCGGGGAGCAGTCAAGAAGGACCTGACGACGGAGGAGCAGAAGCGGCGGGACAGGGAGCGCGAGCTGGCGGCGAAAGCCGGTGCATCGCGCCGCGAGCCGCATGGGTCCCTGGGGTCGTCCAGGCATGATAGTCGGAGCCGCAGCCCATCCCGGTGGGTAACCCGCGCACCGCCTCGCTTTGCCCTGCTCGCACACAGGGGACGCAGGTCGCCCTGGCCAGGGTCCGAGGCAAGGACTGCGACATGGTCACGATTGTGTGTGCTTGTGGCGCATGGTGGCGGCGGAATCCATCTTGCAGGGCGGTGGAACCGGTTAGCGACGGGAGTGATGGCGAGCGAGACTTGGCGATGCATTGCGCTGCTTGAGAAAGTTTTTATGCCAGCTGTTCCTTTGGGTAGCACTGTGATTTCTGCTTGGTTGCTAGTTTCCTTGTAAGTATAAATTGCATTGACTACGCTATCTTTGTGTTATTTTGCTGGGGGTGCCCCCTCTTGCTTCGCCATGCCCCCCTCACCACACCTTGGTTGTCAAGGGATAGAAGATGACCATGTCTTCACTTGACGATTCCTGCTTTGCTTGCCTACTTTTCCTGCAAGAAGTTCGTTTATGGAAGTCCCAGTCAATTTTTTGTCCCTGAACCCTATTCGTGCTGCTTGTGGCATCATTTACCCTCGCCCAGGCAATTTTCGCTTTGCTGGCATTATGTTAGTCGGGGAGTGATTTGGCCCACCAGATGTTTGAACATTCTTAAGCACAGCCATTTGCAGGCGCACACACAATAATTGACTTTTTGCACACATTGGGTGGCCATTCTGGTTGAACCACCATTATGTGGGAGATCACAAACGCGAGGTATCAGGATACTATCTTAAGTGAAGGCAACTATTCCTGGATGCATGGCGTTCCAACGTTGTGTAAGAACTAATGATCAGCACACCATCTATTCACCAAGTCAAACACTAATTCTGGGTGGGTTCAGGAAGATGAGCCAGGGGGGGCGGGGGGTGGCGATAGGGTTGCAGCTTTATTAACAAGTTTCATGTGTTTGACTCTTTGCTCAGTCCAGGCAAGGGTGGAGAAACACAGTGCCACTTTTTTTATTACCTGCAATATCCTGTGTTCCTAGTGCTGGGTAAGTTGTGGGCACCATGAAAACTGGGCAATTCTTTCTTTTGTTTACATGTGAACTTTGCATGTGCCCGTGCGATCTGTTCTCTTGTGTGGTGATGTTGCAGGTATGGTAGCGGCAGCCGTAGCCGCAGTCGCAGTCGTAGTGTAAGCCCCTCTCATTAAGGGCCCCCCACATTCGTGTCAATGCGCGCTGTCTCGCGGATGAGTGGCAGGAGTGTCTCTTATCTATTATGTAATCTCTCCGGATGGCTAGTAATAGGTGATTAAGTCTACATGGGAAGTATGTTGCAAGGGGCTTGTAGGTATTTAATTGAGACAACTAAACCTGCACGCAGGGCGGTCCAGTGACGCAGTTACGTGTAAATTAATTAATGAATGAATTCACGGCGGTTCAACGTCCTGTAAGGACTAGGGTTGTCGTCTGAGAGGAAGAAATGTGGCACGTCTCTAGAGTCAAGTGTGCGCTTGAAGTAATAGCACGGAAATAACCAAACTTTGTACACGTGTAGTAACTTTAATTTAAAGTAAATTATAACATGACTCCGTTGGGAGATCATGTTGCACATATTCCCTTGCTGGATGGATGGAGGTCGGGGCGAAGCCACGAAACCGAACTAAGCTAACTCTCAGCTAATCTTATCTAGAAAACCCTAACTACTCTACTCAGCAAAGCGCCCCTTCCCGTCTTAATTGGGGGGAGGCGGGGCTTGCCCACAGGGGCTGGCGTGTGTGCTGGACAATCGTCTGCCACCTCTTCTAATTGTTCTGCATAGCAGTCCAAGCAAGAGTGCCTCCTGTAGTCATGTACTTTTTGTGTTCGAGCTTCAGTTTGCATTTGTGAGGTCACTATCTGAGCCAAATTATCCTGAATCGATCACATGCATGCAACCATTGATGGAAAATCTGTAAACCATGTATGTGCAACTTCCTACCATCACGTACTCAACGGCCTACTTGTCAATATTCGCTCACCTATAAAGGGATATTGATGAGGACATGAGCTCACGCCCACATGGCCCACAATGTTTCAACTTCCACGGGAGGGGCTTGTGCATGCCCCGCCACCTGTCCACCCCGACATGCCCGTCCGTCTTGGTGTAATTGCTGGACCGGCCCCCCGGCCGCCCACGGCGCCCTAGCTGGATCCTCGGCCGCGGATTACCAAGCCCCCGCCTTGAAGGAGGGCTGCCTTGCCAGCAACGATGTCGTCCACCCCTTCACTTTGATTAAACTAGACTGAAGGCGCCCTTGCTCGTTTGCGGTACGATGCGGCGGTCGGGGCTGACCACCTCTCGGGCGAGCTGCTCAAGACCCCCGACCTCCCGCTGCAAGAGCTTCTGCTGGCGTTCTGCAACCGCGTTTTGCTCTCCAATGCATGAGCCCCCGCCCGCTGCTCCTGGCCACAGTCGGCCGACCATGTCCGAGTCTTGCTGTACAAAAAGGGCGCTCTGCTGCTGACCCCGGTAACTATCGCCTCCAGAGCGCCCCGCTGAAGGTGTTCATGTGCATGATTAGCCCTTGTACAGCCATGCTATGTCCTGGCTATGATCAGATTACTTGCCCACGCTCCTAGTTATGATATGCTCACATGGGTCTTATTGCACCCACAGAAAGTGCCGGATCGTCTATCGTGTCCGATTGCAGCTGTGCCATGCCTCTGGCATGAAGGAGAAAGGCCCGGGTCTCTTCCCTTTCTTCAGGACTGTTATGCACATACAGGGATTAAAAGCACTCCGGTGCTCCGTGACTCCCCAACGGGAGCACAAGTTAAATTGATTAATTAATTAATTCATAAATGTGCATGATCAGGCCGGTGCACGTACAGGCTAGCTCCGCGCTGCGCTGGACTCTCACCTGGGTGAGTCACATCTGGATGGTTTTCCGTAGTACGTGGCCGCAACACTGTCATGGCAGAGCTTTGTCGCGCGCCGGCCGGCTGGTGGAGGAGGTGCGCCGCATTTGCCCTGATGAATAATTAATTAAAATCATGCTCCCGTTGGGGAGTCACGGAGCACCGGAGTGCTTTTAATCCCTGTATATGTCAGCACGACAGGAAGATTCAAGGGCAGAGACCCCCCGTTTCTCCTTCATGCCAGAGGCATGCCACAGCTGCAATCGGACACGATAGACGATCCGGCACGTTCTGTCAGACCTGCATGTGGTGGGGGCGTTTGTCAGAGGGCGGCCGTCTTCCTACCGCCTCAACCAGCTGGTTCGGCGCTACTGCGCTCTGTCACTGCATGGCTGGCGACATGCAGAGCCACTGGGTCTGGGTGGCTACCGACCACGACCCAGCTGACAAGGCCAGTCGGCGTGGCGCTTTGATTCCTGACTTGACCCGGTGTACGTGGTGACGTGCATCCCAGCCCTGGGCCTGAGGGGGCGCGACGCCCTCGGGACTACACACTTTTGGAGGGCACAGTCAACCCTGTGTCTACCTTGCCAGCCGGTACCGGCGCGCGGCGGCTGTTTACGTGGCGTGGGCGCCACCTGCCCCCTGTCGACCCAGCTGATGCGGAAGCCATTTTCTGTCAGTGGATTTCTGCTGCCCGGCTACCATGCCAGAGGCGGGCGGGGGCGTACCTTATGCCAGCACGCCAAGGCCTGTCTGCACCTGTACTACCTCGACATTGTTCGGAACTGGGTACTGGCGGACCGCCTGCTAGCAGGTTGGCAGCGGCTTGTTCCGGCTGTCAGCCCTCCGGCTATGCCCTGGCGCCTTTGCCGCTATTTCACTGCCCTGCTGCTAGTTTCACGTCGACAGGTGCATTTGAGTGCGTTGATTATTATTGCTTTCCAGCAGTATTTACGCATTAGCGAGGCGCTAGGGCTGCGGGTTCGGGATGTGGCTCATCCTGGCCACCCCCTTCTCGAGCCAGGGCCCACGGTCGGTGCCCTTGTGCTGCGCAACCCCAACTAACTGCGCAGGGGGCGGCCCAGCACGTCCTCGTCCGGGATCCACTTTCTTTGTGGCTCCTGCGACGCCTAGCTGACGGCAGCCTGGCCAGCCCCCGGATGCACTTCTTTTTCGGGGTTTAACGTACAGCCAGGCTAGGCAGCCGGCAGTGGGAGGCTGTGCAGGCCCGCATGGGCATCCCGGGGATGTTTTCTGTTCACAGCCTCCGGCATGGGGGCCCGACGCAGGACGCCATCCCTGGCGAGTCGCCGGAGGCCATTCAGCTGCGCGGCCGGTGGGCTTCGGCCCTCTCGGTCACGCGCTACATTGGCCTCCACCGCAGCCTCCTTGGGCGAGACATCCCGCCCGCCCTCTGGGCTCAGGCCCTGGGTTTTGACCCAGTGGCTTTTCGGCGCCACTTCGGTGGACGGCGTCGAGTTTTGACGTCTTCCCGTTTTCATCTCTCGTCTTTCAGCTATCAACTGACCTCACCTTTGTGTGGGAGGTCAGGGGGGAAATGGTTTAACTAACCCGATGGTGAACCCTGGGTACGTGGTCCCGACTAAGTACCCCCATAGCTAGGTAGTTTCAGTTTTCTTTTTTGCATGTCCTACGTATTTTCGGCTGTTAATCATGTAAGGAGATGTGGGTAGAGCAGGGGCACAGCTGCTGTGGGCTGGCCCTGCAAATTCACATAGTGTGCTCACCCTAGCATACAGATGGCCGTGTCGCCATCTGGTAGACATGTCTGTGTTATTCCACCGTATAGAGCTAGCACACATATTGTAATAAATTTGATGTTTTGTACGCGGTGATGCATGCAAAGCAAAGCAAGGCCAGAAATGGATTTGGTGAGCTATGCTCATTTTATCTATGACTAACCTGCTAATTATTTTTCTAATGAGATTAGCATAGTACTCTGTGGCATGCCTTTGCGCATGACACGCAAGTACTTACTTACTTACTTACTAACCTGCTGAGCGGAGAATGCAACCCCGTATAGCACAAAAGAAAAAATAATTTTCAGAAAAGAATATTTTTTGTGCTGGCACCTGTACCCCAGCCACCCACGTAGGGGTTGGTTGGACAGGTGGTTGCTATAAAAGGTGGGCTTCCATTCTAGGGAAGCAGGTTGTTTCTTTTGCCTCCCACCCACCCACCCTGCATGGCAAAAGGGGGTAGAGCAGGGGCACAGCTGCTGTGGGCTGGCCCTGCAAATTCACATAGTGTGCTCACCCTAGCATACAGATGGCCGTGTTGCCATCTGGTAGATGTCCATGTCTGTGTTATTCCACCGTATAGAGCTAGCACACATATTGTAATAAATTTGATGTTTTGTGGTGATGCATGCAAAGCAAAGCAAGGCCAGAAATGGATTTCTCGTTGTGTATAGGGTTGAAGGTTCCTTTACTCTGTATTGGCACCGGCCCACGTGACGCAATCACGTGGTTACTTTCATTCATTCATTCATTCATTCATTCATTCATTCATTCATTCATTCATTCATTCATTCATTCATTCATTCATTCATTCATTCATTCATTCATTCATTCATTCATTCATTCATTCATTCATTCATTCATTCATTCATTCATTCATTCATTCATTCATTCATTCATTCATTCATTCATTCATTCATTCATTCATTCATTCATTCATTCATTCATTCATTCATTCATTCATTCATTCATTCATTCATTCATTCATTCATTCATTCATTCATTCATTCATTCATTCATTCATTCATTCATTCATTCATTCATTCATTCATTCATTCATTCATTCATTCATTCATTCATTCATTCATTCATTCATTCATTCATTCATTCATTCATTCATTCATTCATTCATTCATTCATTCATTCATTCATTCATTCATTCATTCATTCATTCATTCATTCATTCATTCATTCATTCATTCATTCATTCATTCATTCATTCATTCATTCATTCATTCATTCATTCATTCATTCATTCATTCATTCATTCATTCATTCATTCATTCATTCATTCATTCATTCATTCATTCATTCATTCATTCATTCATTCATTCATTCATTCATTCATTCAGCTCTTTCTTTGCTCGTTGTCGTTGCGGCGGCAGCCGCAGCTATGGGTGCTGCGGAGCAAAATCCCAAAAGCACTGGTTGCACTGGCCACTTGGCCAGTGGTGAGACTTCCAGTTGTTAACCGGCCAGGCGTAGTTCCTCGCCCGGTTAACTAAAAGAAAAGAAAAAGATTACCTCCGGTCCGCACCTTTTCCCCAGCTTGGGGTCTTTGGTGGGCCGGATGCCGTGACAGGTGCTCAACTGTCGCTTGGTCGGCCCAGTGCGCGAGCTGGTGCTCCGTACCTGGGGATGCTTGCACCCCGGGTTGGAGCCGGATGGCTGGCACTGGCGACCCGTGTCTCGGTCCGCGGCCTGCGGCTTTTTCTTCGGAAATTGCTGCTGGCCAGCAAACTTTGCAATTGCCTTCCGCCGAGGGGGGGTGGTTGGGGCTGGGGACGGCGATGGGAAAAGCGTCTAAGCTAGAAATTTTTTCCCCACGCATAGAAACCTCGGGGGGAATGCGGTCTTGGCTGAACGGACTCTCGTTCAGCCAGGTGCCTGGGGCTGTGGCCTCGGGCATCCGGGCTGGCGGGGCCTGGGCTAGGTCCACGTTTTTTCTCGAAGCACCCCGGGTCTATGGGGAGACGGCCATAGCGGTACCGACTCGGGGCCCCGAGAGGGGTCATGATAGGCTGGCCGTGCGCAATCGCAGTGCAAATGCGCTGGGCCTTTTTGGGCCTGGCCATGCATCCACAGCCGCCGGGCACACGCCTCCCGATGTGGGGGGGCTCCCGTTTTGCGGCAGGGCGGTCACTTGTGACAACGAGCAAGGTGGAGTGCGGCTTCAAGGGAAAGCCAGGGCGGGGGTGATTGGGCAACGTACTTCATGAAGGGCCTTGAACGGCGTGCCTCCGGGCATGTCAATTAGTGTCACATGTATGCTTCCACTTATTGTTTTAATGAAGATGCTGGTTTTTGTGGGAGCTACGTGGGACATGAATCGGGGTTCTTTGAACGGAGTTTCTTCTATACGTGAATGCGGGAACAAGAGGCCGCTGGATGAGCGGCTTATAGGTCGCAGTGTTTACTCGTAGCCGTTTGGCTAGAGCTTTTGTGATTAGTAGATGCAATATAGTGCATGGTTGAAAAATGAATTAAATAAAATGTGCGTTCCGCGCTTGGGTTGATTATACCCGGGCGGAACGGGGCGTGAGGTGCAGTGCCCCTGAAAAGAACAACCTACGCATTATTTAATACTAGCCGTGCAGATTCGGGATATTCTACCCCCGGTCTGTACGGTTAGCGTCTTACTAGCATCCACTAAACATAAGGGTTTAATGACGTCAGTTAGCTAGGGATAAGGGAGGTTTTGCGACTAAAAGCCGCTCTGGCTGGTTTTGTCGGCCTCTTTCTTTGCTCCCCACCCACCCACCCTTGTCTTGGTTGCCTCTAGGGCAACGTACTTCATGAAGGGCCTTGAACGGCGTGCCTCCGGGCATGTCAATTAGTGTCACATGTATGCTTCCACTTATTGTTTTAATGAAGATGCTGGTTTTTGTGGGAGCTACGTGGGACATGAATCATTCATTCATTCATTCATTCATTCATTCATTCATTCATTCATTCATTCATTCATTCATTCATTCATTCATTCATTCATTCATTCATTCATTCATTCATTCATTCATTCATTCATTCATTCATTCATTCATTCATTCATTCATTCATTCACTCACTCATTCATTCATTCATTCATTCATTCATTCATTCATTCATTCATTCATTCATTCATTCATTCATTCATTCATTCATTCATTCATTCATTCATTCATTCATTCATTCATTCATTCATTCATTCATTCATTCATTCATTCATTCATTCATTCATTCATTCATTCATTCATTCATTCATTCATTCATTCATTCATTCATTCATTCATTCATTCATTCATTCATTCATTCATTCATTCATTCATTCATTCATTCATTCATTCATTCATTCATTCATTCATTCATTCATTCATTCATTCATTCATTCATTCATTCATTCATTCATTCATTCATTCATTCATTCATTCATTCATTCATTCATTCATTCATTCATTCATTCATTCATTCATTCATTCATTCATTCATTCATTCATTCATTCATTCATTCATTCATTCATTCATTCATTCATTCATTCATTCATTCATTCATTCATTCATTCATTCATACACCCGTTTGCTCACCATAGTCACCAGCATCTTTGTTAAAACAATAAGTAGATGCATACAGACAGGTAGCGGTTACAGAACCGCTATTAAGAACTCCTTAGGCATGGCTCGCGATTACCCGCGCAGACCAGGCCACCAAAGAGGGTGGGTGGGTGGGACAAGAAAAAAGACCACAACAATGTCACTACGCCGCCAAAGTAGTCAAACTGCCCTAGCACGGGGCTGACATCAGCAACCGAGCTTAACTTAACACGCCAACCTGAGAATGTAGCGACACCTACTACCGTACCACAAAAACAACAACCAATCAAATACCCTTTCCGAAAGGTTCTAATTATCATTCAACAAACCGGTTCAACAAACCCGGCCCTGTCAAACTTTAAGCATAAGATTGTTTCGAGATTGTAGCACAATAGGGCCACTGCCCCTACTAACAATTCCAGGTCGCCAGCCATTAGCCAAATCCGGTTACATCTGCCAAACCCGCCCGGTTCAGCCGACCATCCAGGCGGCTCCCGTGAGCGGCCTTATTCCCCGCCTCACTTCGAGAAACTCTTTTCAAAGAAATCCGATTCATACACCCGTTTGCTCACCATAGTCACCAGCATCTTTGTTAAAACAATAAGTAGATGCATACAGACAGGTAGCGGTTACAGAACCGCTATTAAGAACTCCTTAGGCATGGCTCGCGATTACCCAACCTCCCCTTCCTGGCCCTCCGGTCCGCTAAAGAAGCACCATTTCCTTTCCCGTCAAAAGCTGTCCTGTCGCGATGGGCGCTCTCCGTTGCCAGAAAACAGATTTAATTCCCAGCGACTGTGAATGCACAAAAATTCATGCACTGTCAATCGACACAGCTCGCATTTTTGACCCCACTCGGGGGCCCCCGCTGACCTCGTTGCCGACCTCTTCTCTGGTCCGCTAAGGGGTGCTGTCGCGGAACACAAAGTCAAAGCAAAAGCTGCTGACTGGCGCCGCTGATTCCAGCCGACGCCCAGTTTACAACTTTTTTGAAGAGCAACCAACCTAGTGCCGAGCACATAAACACTCCTTCCGTACAAAAAAGTGGAAATACCACTGATTACGAAATCAAGTTGGCTTTCAGCCCTTGCCTCCTGCGCCGAGGCTCCGTGTCCCACAACGGTGACTTAAATTTTTTACCCCCCCGAGCCGCGGCGGCCCTCAAGCCAAGCCCAACCCGGAATGCAAGCATTTCCAGGTACGAGACAACTCAAAGGCAGGCCAGCCTGCCGACAGCCCAACCCGAGGCGCAAGCATCCCCAGGTACGGAACCATCAAGCAAGCTAGCCCTTGCCCAACCCGGCCAGCTGGCCGTTTCTTTCAAACAAACCAGCCATTAAATAATGCATCAGCCCCCGCTTCGCATTTAAACCCCGATCACCCGGACATTAATTCCGGGCCAGTGGCAGCCATGAATCCCAACCGCCTTAAGCAGCCAGGGATCATGGATGCCGGAAATTTGGTTAACAAATTTTAGCCCCGCACCCATGCTGAGCGCAAGGCTGGTGAGGCACTTCTTGTACCGCCATAGCCTCAGCCGTCGGCGCTCAGCCAACGTTTACAAGAAAAAAGACCACAACAATGTCACTACGCCGCCAAAGTAGTCAAACTGCCCTAGCACGGGGCTGACATCAGCAACCGAGCTTAACTTAACACGCCAACCTGAGAATGTAGCGACACCTACCGTACCACAAAAACAACAACCAATCAAATACCCTTTCCGAAAGGTTCTAATTATCATTCAACAAACCGGTTCAACAAACCCGGCCCTGTCAAACTTTAAGCATAAGATTGTTTCGAGATTGTAGCACAATAGGGCCACTGCCCCTACTAACAATTCCAGGTCGCCAGCCATTAGCCAAATCCGGTTACATCTGCCAAACCCGCCCGGTTCAGCCGACCATCCAGGCGGCTCCCGTGAGCGGCCTTATTCCCCGCCTCACTTCGAGAAACTCTTTTCAAAGAAATCCGATTCATTCATTCATTCATTCATTCATTCATTCATTCATTCATTCATTCATTCATTCATTCATTCATTCATTCATTCATTCATTCATTCATTCATTCATTCATTCATTCATTCATTCATTCATTCATTCATTCATTCATTCATTCATTCATTCATTCATTCATTCATTCATTCATTCATTCATTCATTCATTCATTCATTCATTCATTCATTCATTCATTCATTCATTCATTCATTCATTCATTCATTCATTCATTCATTCATTCATTCATTCATTCATTCATTCATTCATTCATTCATTCATTCATTCATTCATTCATTCATTCATTCATTCATTCATTCATTCATTCATTCATTCATTCATTCATTCATTCATTCATTCATTCATTCATTCATTCATTCATTCATTCATTCATTCATTCATTCATTCATTCATTCATTCATTCATTCATTCATTCATTCATTCATTCATTCATTCATTCATTCATTCATTCATTCATTCATTCATTCATTCATTCATTCATTCATTCATTCATTCATTCATTCATTCATTCATTCATTCATTCATTCATTCATTCATTCATTCATTCATTAATTTGCGCTTTAGCCAACGCTTGTAGCCCACCTGACCTTTTATAGCATAAGCTATGCGTCAGCCTACCTGTGGTACTGCATGGTTGCGGTATATTGCACCCACAGTGTTGTGCCCCGGCATTATGCTGCGGAGAGAGCACTCGATGTGGCCTGCCCATTTGTGGCAGTGATCGAGAGGGCGCCCTCCCTCCAATCTCATTGCGTATAGTTGAGCTTAAGGTTCCTGTACTCTGTATCGGCACCCACGTGACGCAGTCACGTGCTTAATTTAATTAATGCTCGGCCCTGCTTGGTGTGCATCAAACAGATCGAGATGAAAGGTAACTACTCAAAAAGTCGGTATCCCGTGACTCCGCCAACGGAGGCGGGTGAATGACTGAATGAATGAATTGCCTATAACCATGAAAAGTCTTGCCTGTAACAAAATCAAATCGATCTCTGACATTGAGCACAACACATCGATAGGTGTAATCAGCGCAGTCAGAAGCCTGGATGCCCTACATCCATAACATGTTTGCAACTTGTCAGCAGGCCGGACCTTCAAGGAGGCGAGTGAATGTTCGATCAGAAAAAGTTGATGCAACTCAGGATGTAGGCAATTTCACCTGCTTACGGAATCTCGAAAGGGCACTATACCCACGCCAGGATTAAATGGCATCAAAGGACAGGAAGGCTAGAAGCAGCCCACAATCTCCTCAAATCCCCATGACTTCCCGGTAAGAGGACCTTTGCACTGCATGCGCGAGCATGATAAAAAGTTTGTGCTGGAATGTCTGTTGCGGATTTTAAAGGCAATTGAAGGTCGGTAGCACCGTTGTCATCAGCAGCCACCTGGCCACCATTAACTCTTGGTCTTCCATCGCTCATTTCCAACAGAAGAGGGATCCTAATCTGTCCACACAGCAGCGGTGACGGCTGGCTTCGGGTAAAAGCCGATGTCTGTGACTGAAAAAAAAGAAAAGAAAGAAAAGAACATTTGCACAAGAGAGAGCACACAATGTCAGGTCCACTTCAGCTTGCCTCCATATATTCACTTTAAATTCGAGAGCCTGGGCTACGCAGCTTGCTTGGATACAATCACCCTCCAAAGCTACTAGTGATCAAACTAATGAGGTTTTAGGATGTGCGATCCAGTGAAGCGCAACAAACACCCATCAGTACGGTTCATCTTCCTGGGGTGCAAAGTCAGCACTAGTCAACAGCAGCAAGTAATCAGCAACATTTGACGGTGCCGTACATACATTTATGAAAAATGGACACATGAAATCGACAACTGTGCACCACCACCAGCTGGAATTATTGTCAACAGCACATTTCCCAACAATGCTCAAAATGTTATGCCGTTCCTCCATCCATGCACTCCATCCCCCTACTAAGCACATTTGATATCACATTCCACACTCCGTTGCGTGTGCTGAGAATACCGGGAAGAGGAAACATTAATGTAACAATCCACAAGCACATTTGCCATGCACATCACATGAATGCAAGGCAGAAGAAGCCAATGCAACTGTAAAGTAAATACTGCACTAGGAAATCTATAGGTTTCAGTGCTACAAAGCTACATAAGCGCTTTGCTAGTTCCTGTAACTTGAATGTCTACATTCTCTGGTACCCTTTGGCACTGATGTGAACAACCATCCTTCGACCCTGATTCAAACAAGCATCCACAACAATCAGGCAGGGAGGCGGGCAGGCAGATATACATCCGCCAACCAGCAACGGGGCTGCCACTTACCGCGGATGCCCCGACCGATGATCTTCCCAACGCCGCAAAGGGCCCAAACCCAGCGGCCCCCATTGTCCCACGGCCCCCAACCCCCTGCTTGCTTCCGCCCCCGCTGCCATCCCCACCCATCGACCCTTCCTTGGCGCGCACCCACGCCCCGACCTGGTCCAGCACACGCCGCGCACGCACGTGCTGGGGGCTGACACGATCCAGCTCCCCGAGAAGCGAGGATGGGGAGGCGCCGCTTGCAGACCCCCCCAGGGCAGCACCACTGCCCCCTTGGCTCGATTGGTCAGTGGCCAGTCCTGGCAGCACCTGGCCCGTGCCACCCTCGGCCAGCAATGTCTCGACCTCGGGCTCCCTATCTGCCACGCTGTCCACAGCACCGGAGACCTGTGCCCATCCCTCGGTAGAGCTTGTCCCTGGCAAAACGGCCCGCAGCGGCTTTTCGGGGGGCTTCTTGTCAGCCCCTAGCGGCCGCAGGCGTGGCAGCTGCGCATAGTCCAGGTCCTGTCACCAGCACCGGAGGACATGGGCATGGGGGGAGTGGAGAAGAGATGTCAAAAGGAAAACAAGGGCCGGCAGGAAAGCACTCCAACATATAGGGATTGGCCGACAGCATGTTGTCCACCAAAAGCCATTGGCACAAAGCAAGCCACCGCGATAATGCTCAACGATCTCATTACTACTGTCTTGCTCTTTCGTGTGATACAACCATCATAATCTGATCAGAGAGATCAGGCAGGAACTTGAATCGGACGGCAAGCCTGGCATGAATGGCAAATGCAAGCAGAGGAGGGAGGAAGGCAGATGAGCATAGGAGGGCGAATAGCATTGCCAGTGCCTAAAAAATCAAGAGACCTTTTTAGTCCATTCCCGGGGCATCTGACTGGGCAGGTGGGCAGACAAGCGCATGGTGAACACAGTGCACACGCACTCACTCCATAAGTTTCTTGATTTCGTAGGTGCACCGCCAGGCAACAGCGGCCATAATCCCAAACACCAGCGTCCGCTCACCTGCAGCACCTGCTGCAGCGCCTCCAGCTGCTGCCGGTACTCGGCCCCGCTGACCAACAGGCGGGCGGCAGTGGGGGCGCCCGCTGCAAGCCGCCCCTGGGCTACCAGCGGTGGGCTAGGCATGAACCTATTCCCCGGCACGGAGTTAGTCAGAAGAGCCGAAGCCTGTAGTAAGGATGCTGCGGCGGGGAGGGGTGTGGTGGGGCCACCGAAGGGGGTCAAGGGGGATGCCTCTAGCTCGGCCAGCTTTTCATCAATCTCGGCCGCCAGCTGGCGCCCCACAAAGGCCTCTGCGTTGGCCAGTGCGCACCGCAGGCTGTCCACCTCGGCGGCAGATGTGGAGTCGCCCGCGAAGAAGTTCCTGCCATTTTCAACGTTGAAAACAGACATCCAAGCCAAGAGGTATGGAACGAATGTGGTTTTAGCTTGGGAGCAAAATCAGACATGCAAAGAGATCGGAGGTATGGCACGCACGTGGTTTGACATGTGACCGGATGCAAGCATGATTCACACTTGTCTGTGCACAGCACATGCCTAGGTGTGGTATTTTGCAAGGCAACTACATCAACATGGCCTTTTGAATAGCCCTCTTATACTATTACTGTACACACGCATCGGAGCAAGTCTGGGAGAGAGAGCAGCTGAGCGCGTGGATTCATGCTAAGGTGGTTAGTGGTCGAATGTGAGGCAGTGGTTTTCATGGCAGTCGATAGGAAGCAAATAAAAACAAAAGATAGCGAAAGAAAGAACAGCAGAGCACGAGCAATCGACCAAGCAGCATGCATGTAAGGCTGACCGTGCCAACCACCAGTGTGAGCTTCATGCAAAGAGATGACCTGGCGCGTACAAATGCAAGCCTCCCCTCCTACTACAAGCAACAGGCCACCTTTCCTCTTACAAGAAAAAAAAAACTGTGCCAACATCGTGGACGCTGCACGGTGGCTGACCCACGGGGGGGTGCAACCATCCACTCTTCCCTGTGAACATCGTCATGGTCCAGAATGTCCCACTAAAACAGCGTCACTCTGTAAACATTAGCATGGGAATGTAACCATTCACTCTTCCCACTATTAATACCCAACAGAGAGCAACTGGTGCCTGCCTCGTACAATCATCGGCCAAGTACTGGTCCTCGTACAGCACACAGCAGTATGTCGTGAAAATGGAAGGGTCACGAGGCAGCCTCCCGTGGGGCAGAGATAGCCCAGATATGACACGCCCGGCGCACACTTAACAGATATACTACGATGGCCCAGATATGACACGCCCGGCACACACTTAACAGATATACTACGATAGCCCATCTAAGACACGCCCGGCACACACTTAACAGATATACTACGATAGCCCAGATATGACATGCCCGGCGCACACTTAACAGATATACTACGATGGCCCAGACATGACACGCCCGGCACACACTTAACAGATATACTACGATGGCCCAGATATGACATGCCTGGCGCACACTTAACAGATATACTACGATGGCCCAGACATGACACGCCCGGCGCACACTTAACAGATATACTATGATGGCCCACATATGACACGCCCGGCACACACTTAACCCATAGTCCGTAAACTACCCGACCTGTCGGGTAGTTTGACTAACGGTCGAATTTCGCGCCGCGCCGTAAGCACCGCGCCACCTGTGACGGATGTCAGTGGTCCGGTGGGTCCGGGAACACTTAGGGACGAAGGTGATGCATAGGTTTGGGGGTAATATTCGCCATAGCCTGGTAATTACAACGTGCATTGAGCATGTATCACGTGACTTTGGCGGGAAATTTTCGCTCGCGCGCGCGCGTAATGAGATATGGCTGCCAACTTGCCGCTGTCACGAAATTTTTGCGTCTCACGGCTTGAAACGGTTCAGAATGTTGCTCAGAATGACGATGCATGATTTTCGTAGGTCAGGCACCGCCAGATTTATAGGGTTAGGAAAATACAGGTAGGAAAATATGACTTTCCTGGTCGTCAGTTCCAGATGAGTCATAGCTTATCATAGGTCGATTTTCTCCCTATGGCCGGGCAATCTGCGCCAGCCCGGGCATCCAGTTTGGGTAAGGGACGTGAGCTGCAGCGTTTGCTGAGAATGCGGACTAGTTTAGTGGCCATCTTTGCACGGAACATCGACCTGGTAGCCATGGCGGATCATGAAGTATGCGGCTATGGCGGCCTTTGCCTGTAGAGCATCAGTATGTGTGAGATATGAGGGTCCCGGCCAGCGGAATCCGGGTAGGGCATGAACGAGCCAGGTACGACAACGTATTTGCGTGTTGTTTGCAGCGGAATACGTATCCCATGCATTATGAATGACGATTTTATCCATGCATATTTCAGCAAGTTCCATGCCTGTTGTAAAGAGTGGTATTAGCCCTGAAAGTGCCCAGTTTTGGGCATTTCTTTGGAGTATACCACTCCGTTAGTGCAGGTAGGCAACGTGTTTGTATTCCAGCACTTTTGGCAGCCTGTGATAGCTTGTTATATTGCATTATTGTGCTGCATGTCATAGATAGCTGTTTACACGCGCGTAACCCACACACATGTATGAGCACGTTATGTAGGGGTAATGGGTTATCCGGGTGGTCTGACCCAAGGAAACCCCCATTGGACTATCCACCTAAGTTGTCCAATGTTGGTATTGAGATTCCCTGCCCTCCCTGGGAAGTTAGGGGGGGGTAGACTTTTCCTTGGGGAAAAAAGATCGTCTTTTGGCCAGCTTTGACTGGAGCTATCATCCAAATGCTTTGATAAAGCCAAGGTATTATTGCATATTCTGAAAGCCCTTGAAGTGTAGATACTCCTAGCATCTTGGTTGGGGGTATTTGGAGTTGTGGCCTGTGAGTTATGATTTTTTTCATTTTCAGGGGTATGAAAGTGTCAAAAATGGGTCAGCGGACTATGGGTTAACAGATATACTACGATGGCCCACATATGACACGCCCGGCACACACTTAACAGATATACTACGATATTCCATTTTCCTTTGTAAGCATCTTCATAGCCATCACCTGTTTAACATTTATACATTTGCACACTAGATGTGCAGTCTCCTCTCTGCCTGCCTGCCTGCCTGCCTGCCTGCCTGCCTGCCTGCCTGCCTGCCTGCCTGCCTGCCTGCCTGCCTGCCTGCCTGCCTGCCTGCCTGCCTGCCTGCCTGCCTGCCTGCCTGCCTGCACGCTCACCTGGCTCCCCCCTTGGCTCCGCGCACCGACTCGGAGGGGCTTGGCGGGACCTCGTCAAAGGCAGAGCTCGGGCTGACGAGCGACGAGTCGTGGAGCGGCGTGGCGGTACCCCCTCCGAGGGAGCCCATTGCGCCCTTTTGCAGCTGTTGGGCTGCATGTGGGGTATGGCAGGCCGGCACAGGGCACAGGAATGTCAATGGAGCGCGTCGGGTGTAGTAAGATCACGGTAGCTGTTAAGGTTTAATTATTAATTACTGCCATCGTCTTTGACACCGGTGTTTTTGCCGACAGATTGCTACTCCCAGAATAAGCACTCGGGCTTTTTTTTTGGGACAGCCATTTGAGGCCCGCCATTGTGGCTGGAAGTAGTACAGACAAGCCATTCTTCATCTGCCTTTACAAACTAATCTTTAGTATAAATTATATGCAAAAGTGCAACTGCAGGTATGCATGATCCTGTGAACACACACACACACACACACACACACACACACACATGCTTTTGTCGAAACATTGATGGCCTGCAGAGGTGTCAAACTTTCTGTAGTGTTTCGCCATCTTTGCTGCTGTTCGATTTTTCTGCTTGTGTCTAGGACGCGTGATTTGGTCGCTGGTAGCTGGATAATTTCTTTAACGGGGGTTAAATTAGGAGTGCATCACTATAAGTTGCCTCCGCCCGCCAAATTAGTTTAAGTCTGTTTATGGGTCCTGTCTGAATGTGTTTATTCTGGTCGCTGCTCCGGACCTATGGGAAAATACGCGCTTCGCGCGCATATTACAGTGCTGCCCTGGAGGCGTGGTGCCGTAGCGCCCACATACTGCCGTGCGTCACAATAGCACCTCCTAGGACTTTGTGTGCCATGCATGTCTGTTTGTCAAACTTTTGGTACTGTTTCGTCATTTGCTGCTGTTCGGTTTCTTAGCTGCGCCTGGGACGCATGATGTTTCTACGATATTCCGTACGCTGGTAGCGGGAACATCTATTTGTCACCTTAGCAATTAGGATGGAATTCGACATACTTTTGGGTACATTCTGCAATACTTTCTGTAATATTCTGTGCGAAGTCCGACGTTTATATAAGTCAGCATGATTCTGATTTGGCACGCCGCAAAGGTGAAATGATGTTTGTACTTTTCCGTATTTGTGACACGAATCATGGATCCGCACTATGTGCCTAGTGTACCGAACAAATCTGCCTAGGATGCGTGACGTCGTAGCACTCACCTGCTGTACTGTTGGTCCCTCTACTGTCGGACTTGAGCAATCCTCTGATATACAATTACAGTGCGTCACTCGACGCTGCTGCTGTCAACGTCAACGTGTATCCAAGACCTGGCTCATCCTAGCTGAGCCGTAGATTTTTTATCAACGGCTGAGAGTAGTGAATTTGCTTTGTAAAAGGAGCCGCCATATTCGTCAATACCTCACCTAGTTGGTCGGCTTGAGCCTGGGTCGTAGTCAAGGCGTCGTTTTATGACCTAGTTGGTCGTGTTTGGTCTAGTTGACCAGGCCTAGTTGGCCACCTTGCTGACGCCTAGTTGGCTCAGTTTTCCGCCTAGTTGGGCAATTGTCACCTGCAATACGAAAAACTGATTACATTGGGAAAAGATCTTCCTCCAATACACATTTTATGCAAGAGATATATAAATATTCGACACTGTTGTCCTATGCCGTCAGATTTTTTACATCGGACGACCCTAGTGCTTCTTCCCTCTCACAAAGGCGACGTTCCACCCTCTTGGCTGCATCGCCAGGACGACCTGGATGAGACGGTCTTCCATA
Organism: Mesostigma viride; assembly: GCA_009746045.1. Taxonomy (NCBI): domain Eukaryota; kingdom Viridiplantae; phylum Streptophyta; class Mesostigmatophyceae; order Mesostigmatales; family Mesostigmataceae; genus Mesostigma; species Mesostigma viride. The sequence goes on from RPFO01000448.1 coordinate 781,122, forward strand.
AGACGGGATCTAAGGCCAAATCACGGGCCCGGACGCAAGCAGAAAAATCGAACAGCAGCAAAGATGACGAAACGGTTGAGAAAGTTTGACAGACCCCCGTGCTGTGAGTCACGGCGGCAAGAAGAAAAGGCTGAAAAAACAAAGCCCTGGGGGAGCTCGTCTGGCTTTTGGTCCAGGTTCAGCTTCCCGAGGCTGAGGGTGGCATTGGCCACCCTCTTGGCCTTCTTGAGTTCTGGGTGGAGGTTTCAACATCGCTGCTTGGTGTGGCCGCTGCGCCGACAGTGCGAGCAGGTAGTGACCTTACTTCCCGCGGTATGGAAGACCGTCTCATCCACGTCCTCCTAGCAATGCGGGCATGCCACCTTGGTGGCGTAGACCGCACCACCTGGGGTGCTGGTGGAATCACCTGCGCCAACTAAGGCACGGTGGACCCTCAGGTCGTCCGCCTTGAGGACAGCGGCTTTGTAATCCTTCCAGGACAGGTCGACTGGGAGGTTGTAAGCCGCAAGGACCGGTCCAAACTGGGCAGGCAGACGGCGCCTGTGGCTTGTGACGAGGATGGAATCGTGGAGCTTGTTGCTGCTCAACTTATTGTATTCTAGATACTTCCTCTCCATCCAGGTTTGCCGCCACTTGTCTAGCGACACCTTTTCCGTGGAGAGGAGCTCCTCCAGCGTCGCAGCCTGGTGCGTGGAGGTTGTCTGGTCATGGCCTTAGACGTCCACCAAAATGGCCCAGGCTTCGGGAAGAAGCCGGTTGGGGGCAGTGGCGGCGGTCCCGTTCACCGCAGACAGCAGGGATGCATAGCCTAAGCGCTGCTGTTTCTCATTGATAAGCCCAGTGCCTGCTAGAGCCTCCTCGTAGCCAATGGCCCTGAGGGTGCCCTCCACCTTGAGCTTGAAAACGGGGAAGTCCTTGGGTTTCTCGCCGTCAAAAGAAAGATGTTTCAGAGTGCTTAGCACGGCCCCCTCCTTGATTTCGCGAACAACAGAGGGACCCCACATGATAAAAACTTGAAAAGTCCGCAAAAGCTGGAGGGAAAAAAGAGTCGCAAAGAGACTGGCGATAAAAAAAAAAACTACGCCCTTGGAACATAGTGTAAAGCAGTAGCAGTCCGAACCAACTGCCGATCATTCAGCATGTCGTTCACAGTGCACCAAATCCCGGCATCATAAAGGCAGGATGCCAAAAGACGAGTCGACAAAGGTGACAAAAGGTGCAGACTCAGGGTCGAGTTGAGGACGCCCGCGCGTGAGGAGGCGCTCAGCCTTGCCGTAGAGGAAACTGACGTCTGACGATGTCACGATGAGAACACGGATTCCCCTTGTAGACGACGCTAGTGGTGAGGCCACCGAATTCAACAGCTGAGAAATAAACTTCGACGGACTGATTTGGGGGCGGAATTTGATGGGAAGCACCTCCTATGCGAATATATCTGAATGGCTGACTCACGAGGCTGGTGTTCCCCATAGCCTAGCCTTACCTAGTTGGTCGGCTGAGCCTGAGTCGTAGTCAAGGCATCGTTCATGGCCTAGTTGTGGTCGCGTGCGGTCTAGTTGGCCAGGCCTAGTTGGCCACGTTGCTGACGCCTAGTTGGCTCAGTTTCCGCCTAGTTGGCGACCATTTTCATCATTAATACGAAAAACTGTTTACACTGGACAAAGATCGTCCTCCAATACGCTTTTATGCAGTTTATATATAAATATTTCAGAAAAGGTATTGCGGATTTCTATTATGAAGGGGTCGCATTTCCGAAATTTGGTGAATGCGCGCCTGGCCGCCTGCCCGCGACAACCGGAAAGATATCTTCACCCAGCCGTACGGACATCAAATGACTAGCCAACCTGGGTAATGACTGCAAACGTAGATGGGAGCGCAGGCACCCACGCACCATATTTCTGAATCCTCTGCCGGAACGACGCGTTTTCCCGCTTGTACGATTCCACCGCCTTGGCCAGCTGCTCGGCCCGCAGCCTGGAGGCAGCGGTGGCAGCAAGGACAATGCCAAGTGCACAGAGGAACGACACAAAAGAAACCCATGGGGAACCGAAGCACCACGGAGAGACTGTCCACAGCAAATCTCAAGTGGCCATTCCACCGACCAAGATGTAGGTCGCATAGCATCAAGCAGCCTACCCAACATGGGGCCCTTCCCTGCCTACATCCAGATGTGCATTTTCATGTATTCAACAAAGCTCACAGCCTGCAAACAACGGCCAGAGCGTTCCCAAGGCTAATGTATCGCCGTAGCACCGGGTGGAGAATGATTCCAGTGCAACCACCTGGTTGCGTATTATATTTTGAAACGTCAATGTACTATTTTTTTTTTTTGTCATTGCTATTGCCTGGTTACATGTCCCGATGGCTCCACGCCAGAGAAACTAGAGTGAAGCGGTCACACCTAGCCATTCAATTCCCAATAAGGCTGGTGGGATACACAAAAACTCGGTACCTCCCAGATGACAATCGGAGAAAACTTAACTTTTCCAGTTGTTGCTTCGGCAGGCTTTGTAAGAGTTAGCGACCCTACTGGGATATGGCCTCCCCAGTAACAACAGAAAAGATCAAGTTCAGCAGACTAACCACATAAGCCCCCACTCACAACCAAGGAACAGGAAGTGCCAAGGAGTAAACTTCTGAGTGGACTGCTTGAGCTCAACCGAGGAAAATGACGCGAGCGGGCTTACCTGGACTTCTCCTCCTCCTGCCGCAGATCGGTGAGCTCTGCCAGCATCCCTGCGATGGTCTCCGCCGCCGTGCGCGCGTCCGCCCTGGCCGCCTCCACGTCACGCGCCAGCTGGGCCTCCCGCGCCTGCTCGCATCGTTGCGCAATACCATAACACCATAGCGATCTGGGCACGGAAAAACATAAGTATATTCTCGATGAACTAGTTCCTGTGCATGGCGCGCCTGCTCGCACCATCGCGCAATAAGACAACAGCATTGCAACCTGGTTGAGGAAAAACACAAGTCTAACTACGGAGGAATTTAAGCTTTCCTCTGCTTGATTCACGGAATGCTCCTGGCTCTCCCGTGCCTGCATTCACCAGATACGTACAACTGCGACATAAAACAGCCATGCACAAGGACCCAAAAGATGGGATCCATGCAGATGTAGATGAAGTCAATGCAGATGTAGATGGAGTTTAACCACAGGCCTTCAATGCAGTAATGGTGCCCGAGTTCCCGGGCAGGGTAATACAACTGGCAGTTTTATCCAAACGGTGCTGTATACATTTCATTGCGCGCTGAGAAGCTGTCGCATAATAGTGTGAAATAGTCACTGTGCGATAGACAGTGGCCCTCGTTGTGGGAGTTTTCACCTGCACAGCAACCTTGCAGCATGTGGTTTGCACGTCCCATTCACACCATGCCAGGAGTCTTTGCTACAAGATGTCCCATGTCAACATGCGTTCGTAGTCAACGCCTCCACATGCGTTCGTAGTCATCATCGGAACATGGGTTCGTAGTCATCATCGGAACATGCGTTCGTAGTCATCATCGGAACATGCGTTCGTTGTCATCATCGGAACATGCGTTCGTAGTCAACACTTCCACATGCGTTCGTTGTCATCATCGGAACATGCGTTCGTAGTCAACACTTCCACATGCGTTCGTAGCCAAAAGACGGTTGTCATGGGTCCCCGCGCATCTCTGCACCTATGTCCTTATGGCCCTCTGTGTCCTCATTCTCTCCTGCCCTTTCACCTTGGCCCCTTTGGCTCCCAGCCTCCCCAGCGACTGGGGTTGGGGTGGGGTGGGGTGGGGTGGGGTGGGGTGGGGTGGGGTGGGGTGGGTTGGGGTGGGGTGGGTGGGTTGGGTTGGGTTGGGTTGGGGTGGGGTGGGGTGGGGTGGGGTGGGGTGGGGTGGGGTGGGGTGGGGTGGGGTGGGGTGGGGTGGGGTGGGGTGGGGTGGGGTGGGGTGGGGTGGGGTGGGGTGGGGTGGGGTGGGGTGGGGTGGGGTGGGGTGGGGTGGGGTGGGGTGGGAGTTGGGCGGAGGGGGGTGGAAAGGGGGGTGGACAGAGTCCATGTGGAAAAGGGAATGCCAGCGCACCACCGACAAACTAGCCACCCACAAAACATCATGCACACATGACATCACCACCCACACATGACATCACCAATACAAACAATCGAAATGCACACATGATGTCAGTGCAGTACATTACCCACACGTCATCAACCGTTCGAATGAGCCATGAATTGGCAAGGGGGCAGGGGCATGATGGGCTGATTGACAAGCAGGTGCGGGCTGGCTCGCAGCTCCAATGGGTCGTGAGTGGCAGCGCTGGACGCACTCGGTGCTGAAGCACATGGTCCACAATCACCCCATGCTGGACAGGCATCGGTGGCAACAGCACGCACGATGGCCTATCCACCAGATATGCCTGTAGCCTCTTACTACTGGCACCTCAGTGACCAGGCCTTGAACCAGGGTCGCTACGGTGGGTTGATGAGCAACCCACAAGTGCCTATCCCAGGATGCCTGTCCTAGTGAGGTGCACCCAGTTACAGGGTAGATCGGAACCCAGGTATGTGACTTGTAGGGACCCAGGCACTGCAGATGCCACACTGGCCTGTGGTGATTATGCATCATGTGCGTCAGCTCCAGCGGGAAGATCCTATGGCTTGCCATGCACGGACACAGGAAGCAGCGACTCAGCCCGCACGTGCTTGCCAATGAGCCCATTCTCAGCACCTCCAGTAGTACGTCTCATTCGGGAGGTTGACGTCAGCATGTGGCACGTCCGTCCGTCCGTCCGAAAAATCAACGTGCATGATCTCAGCGTAGCGATATGTGCACACCAAGCCCCTGCGCACAGCCCCCCAGCAATACGCGCGCACAAAGCTCCTGCCCCATTCCCCACACGTCCCTTCTTCCTGACCAGTTGCCCCCCCCCCCAACCCAATTAGTACGTCCACGTGCTTGTAACCCACTCACCCACCTTTCCCAGTCATCTCCTCTTCCCCCCCCCCCCCCCCCCCTCAACGGCCCGCATCCTGTTCGCCCAGCCCCACCCCCACCAACCCAACCCAAGTAAGCTAGATAGTTGACCGGATACACCAGCAAGGTGACCCTCGACCGCCCATGTGTGCATAAGGGCACAACCTTTCTGTGCATAGGGGTTCAGGGTTTAGCAGGATTAAGCGACAAGCTATTCTGTTAGGGTCAGGGTCCAGCAGGATTAAGCGACAAGCTATCTCACCGACGCCGAAACAAGGCACCCACCGAGGCATGCATGAGCGCGCGACCTTTCTCTGCCACGGCCGCCGCCAGCTTGGCGATCTCTGCCTGTGTGGCCTCTTGCGATGCCGCCAGCTGGGTGCCCTTGTCAGACGCCTGGTCGACGTGAATAAAAGAAGCAGACAAGCGGAAGATGCAGGAGAAGTTGCTTGCTTCCTGTAAGGGAAATGGACATCTTACTATTTGGCATTCATGGCAGGCCTGTTATACTTTCTGCTGTGTACTTTTTGCTGTGTATGGCATTGCACGCGCATGTCACTGCTACGGACAGAAGCTGCAAGTGAAATCCTCATCCCCAGTGTCATACGACAATGCTGGCTGTTGATGTATTGCTAAGAAGGAAAGCCGTTCCAAACGAAACTCTTCCAAGAGAGCCTAGCTTGCTCCATGCACCATCTCACGGGACACCAGTTGGTTGTAATTGTACCAGTATATCTTTGATCGGAATATCAAGTCCTAAAGTCCTAAATACTCACCAACCTCCATATATATAAGTCCTAAATACTCACCAACCTCCATATATATGACAACAAAACGAGGCCATTTCGCGATGCGTGAGGAGCGAAGCAAGCAGGCAGATTTCTTCCCAGCAGCCCACCAGCCAGTCAGTGACAGATAAGAGCTTATAGACACGAGCTTAATCACAGAGGCAGTAGTAGCACCTGACCATAATCACCTGACTAGAATCACAGAGGCAGCAGTGGCACGCCAGGCCAAGCAAACAAACCTCCCAAGCCAGGCATCTTGGCCCTCCCTATAACCTTCCCCCGTCTTCACCCTTGCCCTGTGCTCCTTAGATACCTTGTCATTCGTTTTTGTTGATTGACTTGGCTGGCTGCTTTAATTGACAAGGGTTTCTTGCTCCACGATCCACTACTGCCACTCTGGCTTCAAAAAAAAAAAAAAACTTAGAATAAATGACTTGTCGACCTCAATAAACATTTCGTCACCCTCACTGAACATACTAGTATGCATACACATACTTCACGTTAGTAGTATACACTGGTTGTCTCCTTGATACACTTGCCACCAAATACTACCACGGAGTAAATACCTGGTTGACAGAAGACCACTGGCGCAACAGGAACTCAGCCCGGTCGACCCACGGTGGCCGCTTGGTTGCTCCCGCCCGCTGGCCCGCCGACCCCGACCGGACGAGACCGCCGGCACTGCTGGCGGCCCCTGGGCGCGTGCTGGTATCTGCAACGGTGGCGACGCTAGCAAACGGCGGCACGAGCCCCGCTGCCCCGGACAGGGGCGATATTGCGGTGTCCATGTGGTCCAGCGCGGTGGCGATGCTTTCGACCTGTTGGGTTGGATCGTTTTTTTTTTTTTTTGGTGTGTGTGTGTGTGTGTGTGTGTGTGTGTGTGTGTGTGTGGTCACTACAGCATAGTATTGTGTGTGTGTGTATACCCGGGTGGGTTGTGTGAGGTGCATCAAGGCGCGGAGCTTGCAATAAGGTCCTACGCCGCCGCCAAACATCCAGCGTGAACTGGTGACACACCCTTAGCACCTCCCTGGCACAACACCATGGAGGATGTCCAGAGGACCCGTGCTCATCCCTTGGGATGACACAGTTGGATGAAAAATGCTAATCTTACTAGACTATGCTACACTACCTAATATGACTAGGCTGCACATAGTAGAAGAACGAGCGACAATGGCAATTTACGGTAGTCACCCACAGATATGATAGTGGCTCACAAAACAAACGTGCCCTACCACAGTGTATGAAGTCACCCAGAGAGCCGATGGGACCATAGTGGCTCACAAAAGAAAGTAGTTCTGATTTTGGACAATGCCAGGAGAACCAAGGATACCAATTGGCAAGCAGCCAGATGTGCTACTAGCCAGACACGTGAAGTGGTGCAGGCTCAAACTACGGCTTTGCAAGGCACCCCCGCCCCCCCCCCTTGAATTGTGGAAATTTTGAAACAGAGGGGACTACCCAACCCCCCAAAGGTACTGTCTTGGAAGCCTGCATACTCAGACAGCCGGCTGGCGATGATCACATGGAAAGAAGCATGACTTCACTGGATGACTATGCTGCATATATAGAGAGACATGACTGCGATGATCACATGACTATGCTATGTAAATAAAAAAAATATATAAACATAGACGCCAATATAACTAGGCTACATAAATAGAAACGCACCAGTGCGTCCACCTGCGTGGACAGCCGGGTGCCTGCGGCCGCCATGCTCTCCATAACGCCCTCCGACGAGCCCCCGCCACTCGCACTTGCGTCCCGCGGGGGACCAGCGACGACTTGCACCAGGTGGTCCCACGCCCTCGCTCGCATGTCCGAGGAACCCAGCGCCTTCACTTTAGAGATGGCGGCGTCCAGGTCGGCGATTAATGCCTCTACAGTGGGCGCAACCCAGCAACATGAAATACCAATATTTCGGACCCGTGTGTAATTATGAGTGGGGGAAATGAGGGTAAGATAGCGGCCGGGAGGTTATGGTTCAAAATATCATTAAGATCATCATCATCATCATCATCATCATCATCATTATTATTATTATTATTATTATTATTATTATTATTATTATTAGTAGTAGTAGTAGTAGTAGTAGTAGTAGTAGTAGTAGTAGTAGTAGTAGTAGTAGTAGTAATAGTAGTAGTAGTAGTAGTAGTAGTAGTAGTAGTAGTAGTAGTAGTAGTAGTAGTAGTAGTAGTAGTAGTAGTAGTAGTAGTAGTAGTGGTAGTAGTAGTAGTATGGTTAGCATGGGGAAGGAAGGGGTGAGAAATCGGGGCCGAAACTTATACACGTACGGTTGAGAAAAGTAAAAGAAGCCCTTCCCGCCTTGACATCAAGCTTACACATCTCCAAACATTCCTTACAACATCTCCTACGCCACAAGTGAGAAACGACGAGATCCTTGAGAAATGGGCAACAACCTTACCTAACCACCTCATTTCTTACAAAGGTACTCGCACTGCCTGCTATACCATCCCCGGGAAAAAAACTCCTTTCTCTGATCACTACGGGGGCCAGCCTTGAAGCGCACTCACCTGAGAGCGCCAGGGACGTGGTCACCATGCTCCCCAGCGTGACATCTGTCACGCGTCCAGCGTCCGCGTCGTTGACACCCTGGCCGCAATCCTGGCACAATCGGGACGCACGGCCCTTGAGCCGCCGTGCCAATGCCAGTGCGCGCCGCAGGTGGGGCAGCCAGCCCGCACTCAGCCCCGCATCTAGGGAAGATGCGTCCTGCGGCGCCGATAGCCACGCACCGCTGTCTTCCCGCGAGTCCTCGAGCGTGTCAGCTGAAAGAAGGGGAAAAGTCGGCACAGGAGCAACACGGAGTCAGAGGAGGACATTAAGGTAGATATACGTACAGTGGAAGAAGATTTGCAGCTGAAGACAGAAAAGAAGAAGAATAGCAACCTGTCCTCCAAGGATATCCAGGCCAGCTGGGGCCAAGCTTCTCACTTCTCAGCATCCAAATTAAAAGCACATGCTCCTCAGCATGTCTGTGAGCAAATAGCCACACCACATGAACGTGACTTGAAAAAACCTTTATGTTCAATCTTTATGCTCAACCAACAACTAGAAGAACGAATTCAGTTCAACATTTGAATCAAGACACATGCCTAGCCATCAAGCCATGCCATCAAGCGCAACACGCCAGCCGCTGAATCACGCCGTGCAACTCATGCCATACCGCCAGAGGGAGCCGTGACGGAGGCCCACGAGAAGGAGCTGTCCCGGCGAGCCATCTGGCAGCTGCCCGCGCGCACCAGCTCAGCCGCCACCTGGCACCTCCCCTCCAGCACGCGCACGTGCATCTCCAGCTGCGACACCGAGAGCACGCGGCCGTCCTCGCGTGCATGGAACAGGGACCGCAGGGGCTGGGAGCCGTCGCCCTTGCTCGCAGGCGTGCCGCTCCAGGAGTCGCCAGTAGCTCCGGAGGTCATGCCACGGGCTGGGCTGGCACCAGGGGACGTGATGGCGGTGCCGGTCGCAAGAGATTGGCGCCTGGAGGGGGTGCCGGCATCGGCGGCAGCCTGCGCGGCGGACGTGGCAGTGCTCAGCTCGGCCATGAGGGTCGCCGCAAAGTGCCGGAAGTCAGCAATAAGCGATGGTATCTGAGCAGCCTCCATGTCTGTCGTGTGTAACAAGGTTGAGGATCGGGGAGCGACGAAGAGCCAGAAGTAGAGGGATTTGAGGTGGCAGGGGGTAAGGGAGGGAGAAAAGGGAGGGGGGGGGAAATTTAGATGGGGAGAAAGGCAAGGTGACGTTTGCAGCAATCCGCAGGAAGAGAGTGAAGTCATGGCACGCCTAATCCATAACCTCTCGCTCTATTTAACCTCCATGTCGCTGCGAAGCCACAGAAAGGACCGTTGCACCCACGTTGGAGACAGGGTGTATGGCCAACACCTGGCCACACCTGGGGTTGAAGTTACCATAAACACGTATGGCTGGGTGGCAGCCAATGCGCAGGGACACAGCGACAAACCCACACACTACAGCATGTAGCAGCAGAGGGTACACCATCCCATTTCCATCACACTTTGGTCCTATGCTCACGCGGCACAGTCTTAATAATCGATGCATCAAGTACACTACAGGTGCGCTGTTGTACAATGCTTGTGATGTAGAGCACCATAGTTGCACCGGACACACACAGAATCCTTTAAAAGGCAAATACAGACAAGGCATGACAGCTACGTCGGTAAGCTTAAAATGCTACCGCTTTGGTGCTCCAACCAGACACACAGTGCACTGGAAAGCAATCCTGCAACAATCACAGCAGGCAGCGCACGAGCGGCCCAGCGGGCAAACACAGGGCAAAGTAGGCAAGCAAGTACGGGTGGAAGCAGCAGGAGCAGCGCACTCACCCGGCTGCAACTTGTCTAACAAGAGGTGCAACGAGGTCAGCAGCCCCTCCCACTCCAGGTGCCTCCCGGCGGCCGCAAGGAAATGCTCCCCGCCGCAACCCTGCCACGGAAGAGGCGCAGCAAGGAGGATCAGGAAAGAAGGGTCAGGCTCTCAAACGGCGATGGCAAGGGATGAAACCAAAGATTCATCAACACAGTTGGGATGACAACGCTAGCTGATGACAATTGCATGGAAGTGCTGACTTCAAGATTGGCCAGGCGCCTATCATGTCGGTGGCCGTGCTCCATGCAAGGCTTGCCAGTGACCAAGATGAGGATTACGAATGGCGCCATGAATGCTGCTATATTGTACGCAACACACCACCAGCGTGATGCAACGGTGCCAGGACAGGCACATATCCAAACAGCATTCCCATGATCTAAAAATGTCGATTGCCGACTCTCTATCGTGAATGACGCTAGCAACAGCGTACCGTGAACAACAACAGCACATCGCGGGCGGAGCACTCAGCCGAGAGGACACGCTCCTGGATGACGGTAAGGGAGTACAGGTACGCCCGCAGGGAGGCCGGCACGCCTGCAATCGCGTCGCCGGAAGCACCTCCCGAGAAGCTGCTGGAGCTCCTAGCGCCAGCGACCGCGGCGGACTGCCGGCTGATCAGGGCGGGCAGGACCTGCCGAGAGGCAACCTCCAGCTGCCACGTGTGGGCACGAGCAAGAGCCAGAGCCACAGCTCACACTCATTTGTTGGAATCGTACCAGACCAACTGGGGCACCCAATGGCTGCATACAGAAAGATCATGTCCAGGGCACTTGGTTCATGTTGTTGTGTCTCATGATAGGAGACGACGATGACACCGTGTCCTGACACCTGCGAATGGAGAATGGCAAGCGTTCTTCTTCGGGCCTTTTCAGATGGGAACTTTGCCAGGCTGCAGTGTACCTTCTTGGCAGCCTTCAGATATCATCCGGTGCCGCATAGTAAAGATGAATCGATTAGCAACAATAAAGATAGCTCTTTTATACCCGGCTGATGAGTGCATCTTGCAGACAAGCTAGACCCATTCAACGATATACTCTCTTTGTCGAATACATCTGTTAATAAGACAAGAATCCAGCAACCCCATTAAGCCCACATTGATGACACTTGAACGAAAAATGCTATTTGCAATGGATTAGGAATAACGGCCGGGAGAACATGATTCCATGACAGCAATGCCCACACAGAAGGCATTACCAACCACAATCAGCCGTGACGTGGTTCGTGAAAAGGTCAAAGGGAGCATACCTGTGCAAGAATCCTGGTGACGGCGGCCATGCAGCGGAGCGCCTCACAGTCGGCCTTGCAGGACTCCTGGGAATACAAGGACCAAGTAGGAAAAGATGTATTAACACCAACAAAAATGGAATGAGCCACAAGGCTACATGATCAAAGACAAATATAACCAAAACATTCCTTTCAAAACTAGGGGGAAATGAGCACGTAGGCGAGGATGGGACTTCAGGCAGAATGGGAGGAATCCGGAAGGACCAGCTGCTACATATATCGAGCAGACGCTGTGCGCGACATCCAGTCAGTAGTTGTCTCGCTTCAACAAAACAGTTATGGGTCAAGTGGCATGGACGCGATGCCACTTGAGAAAACAACTCTGGGTCAAGGGCAGATGGCATGGACGCGAGACAAGCATCGACATTTGAGGCGAATATGTACTATTAACACTAGGGAAGTCCGAGCCTAGTTTCAGCTTCCTAAAAAGCTGCCTCACAAGAGAATGCTTCGCTCGCGGCATCCGAGGACTTTCCTACTATGCAAAGAAACCCTGTTCGCGAACAACTCACCTGAGGCAAGCCCCCAAGATCCCACAGTATTGCGTATACTGTTAAACTGCTATACCCTTACCCTTATTCTTACTCTTGCCCTTACTCGTAGTGTAACATTGATAGATTTTGATGTAAATATACTAGTATTATTTTCACAACATACACGGCACGAGGCACGTATAGTTCCACCACATGGGCACACATCCCCTGCTCACCTGCGGCAGGAAAGCCATGAGACGGTCCGCATGCTGTGCCTGGCATACGGCCTCCTTCTTGGCAGCTTGGACCTGTGGTGAAGGAGTCCATCGGAGATATCAAAGACAAGGGATAGCTCAAGGTTAGCAAAGTACTGGTGTTCATACCATGCCATACGCACACCCTTCAAAATGCAGTGTGCGCCAAAGCGAAATTGATGGCCCAAAATTAGCTAGTTACTGCTGTTCATAACATGCCACATGCACCCTTCAAAGTGCAGAGCGTGCAAAAGCAATGCCACTCCCCCAGTACCAAATAGAATAGTGGTATAACATACGCCTGATACCCTGGAAGAGGGAAATGTTATGGATTTACGGTTCTCGAGCCGCACTTCAAAACCTTTCTGCCCGTGAGGACAGGAGCCCAAGAGGGTCTCCCATGGAGGCAACTACGTGACACAAAGGGAGCTACGGCCCTCGTGTGCTGCTTGCTAAAGGAGAACCGCGTTTGCCACACTATGGTGATTCTCCGAATTATCGGCATCATTTCTTGTAAAAACACTTTGCCTGCTCCCTCCCTGTACACGGGTTCACATGCAATGAAAGAGGTCATCATTTCGACTGCAGCAGAAAGCCAGACAGATCTGCGATTCAGCGGCAGCAGCAGCAGGTGTCAATGCCTCCTCTTCAATACAGTAAACCACAATGCCGACGCAATTTCCGGTCATTACCTATGAATTTCATATCCCAGCACATGTACAAAGCAACCAAGCAAATGTGCGCCAGAATGCTTCATTACCGGGCTTGTCTCAGGATGCATAAACCCCATATCCCCCATCTATGCAAGACCTGAGCCTTTAAAAAGCCTTTATTGACAGACCATGCATGCTTACGTTGCCTCCATCTCTGTCCCATCGCCGCCGCAAAACATACCAATGGCATGCACCCACACAAGTGCATGCCCGTGCATAGAAGCGCACGTCCACACACAAATCTACTCCCCCGACGCAGCCATGGCAGACGGCATGGCGGGCGCCATCTCTCCTCTAAGGCTCGCAACCGCTCCTTGAAACCCCGATCAAACTAGCAAAGAACAGATACCCGCGCCATGAGCGCCAGTACTACTCTTCGCCGCCAGCAGGCACTTAGCCAGGAGTGCACGACACTTAGCTAGGGGTGCACAGCGCTTAGCTAGGGGTGCACAGCACTTAGCTAGGGGTGCACAGCACTTAGGTAGGAGTGCGCAGCACTTAGCGCCATGCTCACCCTGGCTGCCAGAAGCGCGCCCTGTGCCTCCAGCTCATCTACTCGCGCGCGCACGCCCTGGTCCTGCGCCACCCCCTTGCGCGCGTCCTCCACCGCCGCCTCCCGCTGCTCCAGCCGCAGCAGCAGCGAGCTGACGTCAGCGCGCCGCTCCGCCAGCTCAGCGAGCGACCGCGCCAGGCTGCTCTCGGTGGCAGCCAGCCTGCCCGAGGGGGACCAATCCCACCAAACATGGGAAAGGGAATCTAAGCGGATGCTGTAGCTCTGTGGGCAACTGCCATGCCATAACCCAGACATTGCTTTGACTCATTTCTCAAAGCGAAGAAATGCTCCTTGCGGAACCAAGGTGGCAGCGCACGACTGCACGTCTAGCGATTGATAGCAACCTTTCCGGCATGCTGTCCCTGACTTCGCTATGCTCTGATCGCTATTCGCGGTGTTTTGTATCGCTTACTTAGCCTGCAGCGCGGTGACCACCTCGGTCTGCTTGAGCAGCGCCTTGGTCTTGCAAGCCCGATTGGGGAGACTACAGGGCAGATGCCACAAATGCCATTGCTTACTTTGCCTGCAGCGCGGTGACCACCTCAGTCTGCTTGAGCAGCGCCTTGGTCTTGCGGTTGATGTCCTCCTGGAAGACGACGGGCAGACGGGAGGTTAAGGGCAAAAGGAAGACAAAGAGAGCGAGTGGGCATCCAAGCACAAATGAGAAGTCAAAAGAGAAAAAAATCAAGTCAAATGAGAAGGACAAAAGAGAGAGCAAGGGCGAGTGGGCACGCAAGCAAGGACGAGTGGGAAACAAGGCCAAAAGAGAGATAGAGAGCAAGGACATTTGGGGAATGGAGGAGAGCAGGGAGACCAAGGGCAAATGCCCTGCAGAAGGGCACAGTGTCGGCGATACACCCACGGACATCCGTTCCAATCCTGCAAGCACGAGAGGAGCAGGTCTGAGGGTACTCCAACGTCCTCTGGCCATCAACTACTGTTCTAGATGGGCATCTGACATGATTATTCACGGGCATCAAAGCAGAACATCTACCTCTGCCTTTATAGTAGAGTCTTGAGGCCATGGCGACATGGGACAGCCGATCCCTAAGCCATGGGTGAACCAGGCTCGACTATAGCTCGCTTGGCTTTCGTGGGAAATGGTCGATTGCCTTACGAATTGTAAACCCAAGAAAAATAGTTATTCTGGAGGAATGCACACTTTTGCGGGGGGCGGCTGTTACTTTGGGCAAACAAAGATTGACAGGTAAGGAGCACGTCACCACGACCATATCAAATCAACAAATTAATAACAGGTTATGATTTCAATAGAGCCTGAGGGTGCTAAGTGCAGACTTGCGGGGCAAAGTACTGGAGTAGGGGGGTAATATAAGACGGAGAAACAGGCATGAAACCACAGCTCGCTACTGATCCCACAGTATCTTCTCTCTTATCTACCTCCATGCAACCTACATACTGTCAGGTACATGTCGTAACAAAGCTGCAGTAGCACAGGCCCACCTCTTGTCAGCACGTGCAGGTCATCCGTCATTCCCATGTGTACACCCTGCCCTGACTCATCCTCACTACCTATCTATTACTAGGTTTCACTGCAGCTCCTGCTGCATTTATTGATAGGCTTCCCTGCAGCTCCTGCTGCATTTATTGATAGGCTTCCCTGCAGCTCCCGCTGTGTTTATTGAAAGGTTTCACTGCAGCTCCTGCTGTACTTATTGATAGGTTTACCTGCAGCTCCTGCTGTACTTATTGTTAGGTTTCACTGCAGCTCCTGCTGCACTTATCAGTCCGTTTACCTGCAGCTCCTGCTGTGTTTATCAATCCGTTTACCTGCAGCTCGCGCTGCATTTATCAATCCGTTTACCTGCAGCTCCTGCTGCACTTATCAATCCGATTACCTGCAGCTCCTGCTGCACTTATCAGTCCATTGACCTGCAGCTCCTGTATTGATCAATCCGTTTACCTGCAGCTCCTGTATTTATCAATCCGTTTACCAGCTGCTCCCGCTGTATTTATCAATACATTTACCTGCAGGTGCTGCTGCACTTATCAATCCGTTTACCTGCAGCTCCTGCTGCACTTATCAATCTGTTTACCTGCAGCTGCTGCTGTATTTATCAACCCGTTTACCTGCAGCTCCAGTATTTATCAATCCCTTTACCTGCAGCTCGCGTTGTATCTCCAGGTGGTGCCGGTCCATCTCCTCCGTCAGCGCGTGAAGGTCACTCAGCTCTGCCTCCGCCTCCTCGAGTCGAACCAGCCGCTCCTCCGCCGCCAGGTTCTGGTGCGCCAGCAGAAAAACAAGCCAGCACAAAAGTTGCCAGCGTGAGATGTGCTGGGGCTAGAGTTGCCAGCAGGATTCATGACAGCACGCAAATTTCCAATGCAAATCACGCCAGCACAATATAGGCCAGCATGAAGATGTAAACCATGTTGCCGTGGGGGCCAAGAACTGGCAACAACAAGCACTGTAGTACTACACTTGGCCACCAGATTCTGGCACCAGCACGGTGGAAGAGGTGCCACCCCAAGACATGAAACAGTGCGCAGCAGGGGCTAGCAGTCGTGATGAACAAGAAGAATCGGGCTAGGCACTGAAGGTCTATGAGGCCATAAGGAAAGGCCTGAGTGCCTGGTATTGCATCAATGCTGCACATGTCAACAAACAAGGACAACACTATACTCTAACATGAGAACACTATAACATGAGAAAAGAATGCGGGGGCCCTGAGAAAAAGATAGCAGCAACATAAGCAGTTCATGCTGAAGGCAGCGAGAGATGTGCACCTAAACGGATTGTGCTTCCACCCGCCCCTACAGCATAGCAAGGCAACAAAACTGATGTTGGGTGTATGCCAATGTCACAGTCCTGGCCAAGCGACACGCTGGGTCACGCACGACGGACCTAACCATGGACACCAGCAACTGCTAATTGAACAGCAATTACTAATGCACCAGCCTACTACTACTAGCGGCTCCATCCACTGGTAGATCGGTCATACCTTCGCTGTCAGATTCTCCACCAGAGATCCCAGCCCTGTTGTTGCAAGGGAAAATGATGCAGGGGATGCAGGGCAGCAAACCAGCCATAAATATAGCAGACGTGACAGGGGCACGCGGGTCAGATGCAAGGAGAGGCTCCATGTCTCTCTGTAACCTAATTTCAAAGATACATACTACTACTTAATTCATTCTTTACATAGTTACAGTCTCAGTTTCCCAGATGATGGTATACCCTGGCGTACGAACTGCACAAGCGTGCCTAGGTCAACTGCGTTGACTATTAGTGTTCCCGTAGGAAGAAAAGTGTGACTAAGTCAACTGTATTGACTAGCAGTGTTCACTATTACTGGGTTATCAGTTTCTTTTTCGTAGAAAAGGAAAAAGCTTGCACAGAGCAGCATGCATAGATTGGGACAGCCCAGGGAGACATCAATTTCTGTTAAGACGTCTGGACGATGTGTAAAGAATGCCTCGCGTCGAAGTGCTGCAGCGCGGTCGTCCAGCTGCGCTCTCGTTGAATTAGCACATGTGAAGCACCGAGCGCCTCAACAGGATAAAGCAACCGTCCAGCTGCGCTCGCGTTGAATCTAGCACATGTGAAGCACCGAGCGCCTCGACAGGATTATAGGATTATAGGATTATAGGAGTATAGGATTATAGCATTTTTTCAATAGGAAGCAAATCACCTCGGTAGTCATCGATGGTCTGTTTCAGGATCTCGATCTCTGCCCTGGCCGCCTGCAGATGCATGCAACGGAGAGCAGGCCACCGCGTCACGCAAGGAAGCACACCACACCTTCACGCTCAGGTCAGGCATCCTACGGCCCCACCAGGCAATCCCCCCAACTAAGGGGGGTGGCTTGCAATAAAGATATCATAATGCTGACCCCTCCACTCCCCACTTCCAAAAGCTCTGCCGGGTGCACAAGAATGATTTTCTGACAGGTAGGGGAACGGCATGCGGTCACTTATCGCCATGCCACAAGGTTATTGCGAGCCAACCCATATAATTTACAATTTACCAACTACTGCATGATACTATTTGAGCCGAGGCCCTTGAATGGACTCCTCGTGACGATATGCCTTGATAACTTTACCTCAAAAATCAAAAGAAACTATTTTCAGAGAAAACTCCTAAACCAGGAGAGAAAAAAAGAAAACGGCTCTATTGGAAGCAGATAACAGACTCTTCTATGATAGGCCATACTATAGTATGAAAGACTCCAGTGTGATAGGCTATACTTAGCCACGTCAGTTACCCCCAACTTGATAGATATCCTATCCATAGAGTGGTAGCAGCATGATGCCACTAGGCTCTTATTACCACTAGTTTGACGGGCTCTTATTTGCTCTTATTTTCCTTTTAGCTCCAACTCGGTATGCTTCACTTTGGCGGCCCCCAATCCACTAGGCTGCACTGACAAGAAACCACCCACCTCCAGCTGCTGCGCCCTCGCATCGCCCAGCCCCGCCCTCTCCATGGCGAGTGCCAGCTCCGCGCGCACACCCTGCAGCTGCTCCTGCAGGGCCAGCTTCTCGCCGGAGGAGACCTCGTGGAGCTGCCAGGTGGCGGCAATAAGAGCGACCACCCACAAGCGTGACGAGCGACAATTAGCCATCATCCTAAGAATCCGCATCATTAACGCTACTAGCGTCACGGACATTGCCAACATTGACAGCATCGATGACGTCATCACTTATACTGTCATGATGCACACTACGAGCACCCATTGACGCCATAGCAGGCAAGTGGCACTCCACATCACCAAACAAAACTGACGCACTAACAGGCAAAATGCTACATTTCGCCCTTGGAACTACTGCCCCCGCTCAGGCCAACCTAAAGCATGCACGAGGTGGTGGACACCTGGATGCTCATGTGATTGCCACCTATAACTTCATCGCTGCTAATAATTGTTGTACCCACAGTGTCAAGCCTAACCCATGCGGAATGTATACGCCCTGCATGGTCACCAAGTGGTATGCTATTAGAGCAGGTGAACACTAATCATTACAAATACAAGCAATTAGTCTTGGGAATTAGAAGGAAAAAATGAATTGATTTCTTTGGCAGTATGAAGAATTCATCCCGTACCCATCCCCAACAAAAACGGGTAAAGATAATTATGACCAATCTATCTAAGCACACCAATATATGCACACCTGACCAACCTCCCGCCCCCCTCTCCCTTCCCCACTCTCCACCACCAAACCCAGTAGGCTGCAAAAAGCAACCTAACCAAACTGAATAGGCATACCTGCCGCAGTGCTGCCCGCAACTTGATGTTTTCATCGCGGGCCTTGATGACATCATCGCCACCGCCTTGGAGCGACTCTGTGTGCCAGGGAGGATCCAGGGTTGCCAGGTCGTGCATGGATGACGCACCACCCCGTCAACTTACAGAGCCACAGGCGCGCATCATCACCGCAGGAGGAGGATGAAAGAGCAGTGGAAATAAAAGGGCAGTATGCAGCCCCTTAGGTGCAGCATTACTGCATGTCTGGTACAGGTTGGTGAGAGACGCGTGCACCAGGCAGGGTAACATGGGGACTCCATGTCACGAACTACATGCGGAGCGGGTGGCTGCATTTCCCATCTGTGCCTGCAACGAACAGGTACACACATGGCAAGTGCAACCCCCAACTGCGGACGGCCCAGGGAGGTCAGGCGCTACCTGACCCGACCGTAATGTTCGTTGCGGCAGCAAGCGATATTGCGCATACGGATTGCTGGCCGAGTACCGTGTCCTCAGACAGCTGCAGGGGGGAGGACAATGCATAACTCGATCAATAGCAATGCTTTGCTTGTGAACCCATCCACACGAGCCCACTGAAAAATGTCGTGACTGCCCTACACACTTAGTTGGTAACGAGCAAGCTACTACAGCACGTAGTACAACAGGATTATAGTAGAAAGTGCTGCATTATGGTATATGCTCCATAGCATAAGTGCTACACCAGTAGTGCAAATGTGCCAAACTTCCCAGGTTCACCTAGGTCCCTGCAGAGCATCGTAAGCTTTGAAAAGGTTAGCAAGGTGAGAGAGAACCCGTGTGACCCTGCCCCTTACGAGACAGCACTCTCCATGGGACTGAGGACTTCTGCTCACACGACGCAGTCTACGTGTAGAATGAATGATTAATTAATTAATTAATGAGACAGCACCAAGCATCCCTATTGGCCATGACCTGGTGCGCTGCCTCTCCATGCCCTCCGCTCCCCCTTCCGCCTCTGTGCGCTTGGCAAGCCCACGATCGCCACCACGCGCTCACCACTGGTACCAGCTGGGGACAGTGGTCAACCCCCCGACCCCGAACCGCTACGCCCACTTCCCGCCTCCCCCTGCCCCCCCCCAACCGCCCCTCGCCCCAAGAACCTTACCCAGGGTGTGCTCCAGGATTTCCTTGTCGATGGACAGGGACTCCACCTGCTCCTGCAGCTCCTCATTGGCCTGGCCAGGCGAAGGGGCGCGTGCAAGGCATGTGCGCATCAGGCCAGGGACCCAGGAGACGAAGGCAATGCTTTCAACATCGTTCTTCTGCCTGATCGCTGGTGTACACTAATGCTTGACGTGCGTCTGTCTGGCCTTGATCGCTAGTGTACACTAACGCTTGCCGTACGTCTGTCTGGCCTTTATCGCTAGTGTACACTAACGCTTGACGTACGTCTGTCTGGCCTTGATCGCTACTGTACACTATGACGTATTACACGTCAGTGAACACCCCAAGTCTGTCGGGTAAAATACATGGAGCTACGGCAGTGTTGGTCGCTACGAGGCCCACGACCAACGTTTAAGACACCAAGGGGGGGGGGGGGGCTCTCTTGGAGGGGGGGGGGGGGGGGAGAGAGAGAGAGAGAGAGAGAGAGAGAGAGAGAGAGAGAGAGAGAGAGAGAGAGAGAGAGAGAGAGAGAGAGAGAGAGAGAGAGAGAGAGAGAGAGAGAGAGAGAGAGTGTAAGTAACAGCCAATAAAAGAGAAATAGCTCGCGCGTATCTCAGTGGAGATCAGAAACCCATGCTGTCAAATGTGGCTCTCCACTCTAGCTGGGCAGGACAAGTGTGCCAAACGCTCAAGTGTTCTGAAAAGAGTGAGCTTCAGCTCAAGAAGAAAACAGTCACAGCTGGACTGCATAATGAATCCCATAGCACCACCCAAGTGTTCTGAAAAGAGCGAGCTTCAGCTCAAGAAGAAAATAGTCACAGCTGGACTGCATAATGAATCCCATAGCACCACCCTTATGAGTGGGTACTTGCCTTACTATGTGTCCCATAGCACCAACCTTATGAGTGGGTACTTGCCTTACTATGTGACGTGGTGGTTCTTTCCGCACGCGGTCAATTTTGCAGCACGTCCCACATCGCGGCATTACATGCTTCGTGTTCTACCCACCTTTGTCAGCTCGGCACATTTTTCTTGAAAGTGGACCTTTTCGTTTCCCAGCTGCTCTGCCATGTTAACAAAATCCTCGAGCTCCTTAAGGGCGGCTTCCTTCTCCGCCCTTGCCATTTTTTCGTTCTGGACAGCAGATTCCAAAAAAAGAGATTTCAGGCATAGTAAATATCAGGCAAGCGGATTCCACTCCGCTCCAGTCAGTGCGTGTCTTTTGGCCCTAACAACACCTGGCAGAATATCTCGCTCAGCTATTGGCTGCATGCTTCGTGCACGAGAGGCCCGTAAATCGCAGGAGAGAGCGAGATGCAGCAAATTTGACAAGGCTATACCATAGCCGAGCTCTCCTAGTGGTATGGTACCTGGCGAGCAGCTGCCAGCTGAGCTGCCAAGTCGAAACCAGCGTTGGCATTGTCAAAACCTTCATCAGGCAAGGAACCATCCTGCTCATCAATAACCTGCGATGTGGGGAAAAATTCCTCCTCCGCGTCCTCAAATCCAGGTTCACCAGCCTCTGCCATGGTCACGCTAAACTCGACCCTTTAGATAGCTGACCATGGAATTAAGTGCACACGACGTGCATGGAGGACATGAGGTAATATTCCACTCCCCGTTTGAAGTTTATTGTCCCATTCGTAGTACAAATCTGGAGTTGACTCATAGACCTGCTGCAAGGTGTTCAAATTGACGACTGTCCCACATGACAATGACCCGTTTGCTCATCATATTGTCATAGCCAGTTCGCATTATGAAACAACAGGGAGAAATTGGACGAACAATTGCAACATTGCTGTAACCTACGTTGCGCTATCGCACCTCATCAGTAATCAGATGGGTTTAATTTACTTCCGGTGGCCCGTAATACTTTACGGGCTATCTAAACATATGAAAGACCTATTCTCTATGTACGATGCCTCATCTAATTCTAAATTCGCTGACCGCTGTCTATGATGGCTATTGGATGCGTCTTCCGCATCTGCGGTATAATATTTCTTAGAGCCGCACCGTACTGATACACGGCGTCGCTGGCTGGTGGGAACTCGTCGGGCCGAGCCAACGTGTGTGAGTTGGCAGCAGACACACGAAGGTACTGTAATTGACCTTTCCTGGCATGCCCTTCGCTGGCATTTCTATGTTGCGCCATGCCTAAATAGCTAAGCACGGAGTAATTTTGCTGGCTCAAGCCCATCGTCAATTTGTCACTAGTCTGTACGATAGGCAGAGGAAGTCATGGATAAAGTCCGTGCCTGGTGGTCCGCAAATGCCCCTGCGGTGCCATTAATGGAGGGGAGTAATCAGGAGAGAATTCAACAATTCACCAACATCGTTGATGTTGCGACGAGTTCGGTTGATGCTGCCACCGACGCAGCGATCGAGCACTCCCGCTACTTTGCTGAGAAGGTTACGTCAGCTGTAGCTGAGGGATTGGAGACTGCCAAGGTGCGATGATAAAACTATGTAGGAGCAATGCCTTGGCAGGTTGCATTCTGAACGCGTTGAGAATGCAGGATGCGTTGCGTCTGCCTCTTGACAGTTTTGTCTGTTGGTTCTTGTCATTAACTAATGCTGAACAACCGTTCAGAGCGATTTGCACGCGTCATTGCCATGATACAAGTATTACTTGGCCTTTGGAGGTTGTACACGACAAGAGAGAATTGCAGCAAACGTGTCATTAATTCACGTGTGCGATAATTTGTCAGAAAAGGTGGTGTCCTGACGAATTTGAGGGATGTAACCACCTCTAGAATCGCCCATGACATAGAAACCATGATTAGGTTTTAAGTACATTGATGTGTAGCTGTGCGTCATCAATCATCCAGGTTGCAAGCACCATGGAAACCTTGCCGGATTCACAGTTTGCGCGACTTGCTTGGTTTCGAACCCTTGTCGCTTCTCTGCAGGTCCACCTGGATGTCCTGACGGGAGCTTACAAGCAAGTTGAAGATACTGCTATTGGCAAGATGAAAGGTAAGGGAGGATTGTCCTGGTTGGAGGTATTCACATTCAGCTGCGCAGGGATTGTTGCTAGAACGATGTAGAAATGGTATCGAAATAACGATGTGGAAAGGAAAATATAGATCAGTTTAGTTGCTTTCCTCCTTCTGGAATGCTTCCGTCGTCTTTCAGCTCGGGTCAGCTACTTTCAAACTGGCCATCACCAACGGCTCTGGGGTATACGGTTGTTCCAACATACTGGCGCCAGGCAGGCCACCGTTTCTGACTGCATGTCCAGTTATGTCTGATGGAAAGGGTGATAAGGAATCAAATAACTGCTATGATGGTACCGATACAGTAGTAGAACGATATATATATGTGAAATCCGGTGCGTTTCATGTAGAGCAACCACCACATGTTGACCTTAACCAAGGTAGCAACCATGAAATGCGGGTCAAGCTATCCATGCTGGGTCGCATTGAAGCCTAATCACGGCAATATCCCTTATACGCTGCTGAATTGCTCACGCTGTCCACAGGGAAGCAGTTCCAATTGTTGTTGCACCGGCGCCTGGTGATGTGCCGTGCAACTGCAAGTATCATGGCGACATGCTTGGTGGAGCATGCTTGGTTACAGCTCTCATGGCTTGCTAGAGCATGGTGAAGCGTAGATGTGCTGTACCCAAGGGAGCCTCCTGTTACTGTGTCAACGTGGCAACGGTGCATGGCGCAAACGACCTGAAATCACGCCCCGTTGTAACAGCCCACTGAAGGAGCCCCCCCCCCCCCCCCCCTTGATGTGATTTGAAACTCGCAATACAGTAACCGGCTGTAATACAGTTAGCGTTGGCCCTTGCCATTGCTGTGGCTATTTCCTTTTTTTTCCCCTGGCCATACTCTTAGGCCTGCCCCCGTGTCCCGCTGCTTATTTGACATTCACGGCACGTGGCTTTGCCCATGCCGTGCCGTGCATGCGCATCTCGATCTCTGTCCTATGGCTTTGCAAGGCAATCCCCTTGTCATAATAATTTTTTTTATCTTATGTATGATTAGCGGCTGTTTTCCTGATCCTGTTGTCTCCTGTGCCTATGCTTCCCCTCCCTCCCAACTACCCCGCTGCAGAGGGGGTGTACGCGGCCATCGACAACCCGCAGGTCTCCCTACCCATCCTGGGTGCCGCCGTGCTGCTACCCATCGGTGAGCCGGGGGTGGAACACTGGTCTTTAAAGAACTGGTTCAAACACTGATTTTAAAATGGTTTAAAATGTTTTTTTCTCGGGAGTATTATAGGGTGGAAGAGTGTTGACAAACCAGGGGGTCCACAGCCTGGTGCGCATGATGCATGTAGGCGGCAGCTACGCAGCGTGGTGGCCCCTTGGTTATGTGAGCTGTGATTGTGTGCGCTGTGATTATGTGCGCTTTCCATCGCAGGCCCCCACTGGTAGGGTGTTGTAGATGGTACCAGCTGTAAGCGTGTATCAATCCATCTATCAATATGTAGTCGTATATATAGTCGTTTGTGAGTAACAGGTCATACAAATCGGAAGGTACTGCGTGTGCATCCAGCCCACCCCCCGTGTCCCCATGGAGGTCGCACGTATGCTGCCATCCCGTGGCATTACAATTGTGTGTGCATACTTGGCCGGCCCTTGACGTTGACGCACACGTATCCTGCCTGCTGGTGGCGCGTGCTCACATATCCTAAACGCTCACATTCCCTTGCTTGCGAATGGGGCGGGCTCTGGGTGCCGTCCGCCAGTCCCCCGCCGCCTGCTCTACCGCGCCACCCTGGGCCGCTTCCGTAACCAGCAAGCGGTCCTCAACAGCGCGGAGACGCGGCTCAAGTCGATGAAAATGACCGCGTCCGAGTACGAGCTGGAGAAGAACAAGCTCATGGTGGGTGGCTTGAAGCTGTATTATGAGGTAGATAATGATGGGGCAGTGCGTTTTTGTCTTATTGCAAGTAACTGGCCGCATTTGAACGAG
The DNA here is from genome assembly GCA_009746045.1 of Mesostigma viride. Classification (NCBI taxonomy): domain Eukaryota; kingdom Viridiplantae; phylum Streptophyta; class Mesostigmatophyceae; order Mesostigmatales; family Mesostigmataceae; genus Mesostigma; species Mesostigma viride. Next base: position 805,807 of record RPFO01000448.1, read on the forward strand.
CTGGAGAAGAACAAGCGCATGGTGGGTAGGTGGTGTCTTGACCATGAGGAGTGGGGAAATGGTGGCATGCTGCCATGGCTGTCAAGGAACTGCGGCATGAGTAGGAGCTGGTGGGTGATAATGGAATGGGATGGTACCGCACCCAGCATTATCAACTATATGCCTTAATCGATGGAGGAAGGGATGGTACCGCACCCAGTAGAATCAACTATATGCCTCAATGGATGGACAAATGGGGTGGTACCGCACCCAGTATTATCAACTGCTTGCAACCCTAACACGGACTGGAGGAGCTCATGGTTAAAGAAGGTGGGTGCAAGGGGCAGCGAGCAACGATGGTACAGCCTTGTGTTGTATGATTTGCCATGCACTGCGGCGATATTTTTCACTGTGCACCTGCTTAAGTGACCCCCAGGTTGTAATGACCAGGAAGCGGAAGGTCAGAATGCTGGCCGGCTGCCCGCCTGCCCGTTTTCCCGCCTGACCCGTTTGCCTGCCTGCCCTCTCGCCCGCCTGCCCGCATGCATGCATGCATAGCTTCATGGCCTGGCGGCTGTTCGACAACACCTTCGTTCATATCTTTTCCTCGTTGGGTGTCTCCAGCCATGTTTATCATCATATTATTTACTAATTTGCTTATCTGTTTCTTCGCATCATGCCTTGTCGTTCACCCGCCAGGAGCGTGCGATTGCGG
>RPFO01000448.1:809000-896500 GCA_009746045.1 Mesostigma viride
TGTGTGTGTGCCTATCAGACGGGACATTGCATAGCCACCATGCTGGTGTTGCGCCATGGCAGTCCAGGGTTGGGATGCATAGCATCCTTGCTATATATGCGTGAGAAGCGGATGATGACGCAGCCAGTCCGCCTATTGTTTACAAGGATGTGCCCTAATTACAAGGCAGTGACGGCCCTGGATGGAGTTCACTGTTGAGATTGAATCAGAGGTCTGCAAGGCAGCAGTTGGAAGATCCTTGCCTCTTATGCGACTAGATCATGTTGCCTTTTCTATGACTAGCACCTCTGAGCACGTCAAGTTCATATCCAATGCTTGGCATCCTGACAACCTTGCAGGGCATATGGTTCTATCTTGATATAAATTGCACACAACGTGTGGATGTTGTCATGCATATGCATACATGCCAAGTGGTGAACTTGGCCTACATGCAACAGCCGGCCTACATGCAGGCCTGCAACAATTAATTAATGAATTAAGAACATAGCTCCGTGGGGAGCATGTGTAATTCATAGCCCTGAGAAGGGGCATCCATGGGTTTTTAATACAGTCTGGGCTACAACCTGCAGGTGGAGGATGTAAACTGTCACCTGCTCTGGGTGCGCAATGTGCACCTGCACCACCACGATGGATCATGCATCCCGATCATGCACGCACGGGGCGGCTTGGGGAGATGGCCTAGAAGGCTTGCATGACACATGGGGTGGAAGATATGTATGGGTAGGCTATAGCTGGTGCATGGCATCGATCTCAGCAGAGAGTAACTCTCTGCATGGGCAAAGCATGACTCATAATTGCTACAGCTATTGCAAGGTCTGGTGTACGTGGGCCCATCACGTTGACATACATGGCCACGTCACTAAGCTTTTCTAGTCTACACTACTGCTATATAATCCCCAAGGCTGGGGTGGCTGGGGCGGCAGGGGTCGCCTGCCAGGGCTCGTGGGCGACGTAGATGTCCGCCCCCCTCCAGTAGACCGGCTTCTGGCCTGCCGTCTGTCGGAGCTGGATCGAGGTAGGTCGGCCATAGCTCCCGTCGCCATTGTTGCTGCGTCAATGTCAAGTCGTTGTCCAGCGTGTACGAGGTCCCCCCAAGCCGCTTGCGACGCTTGAGGAACTCCATATTATCCGCCATGGTGAACGCGCCTGACGGCCCACTCAACACTCTCTCGGCCAAGGTCAACAACATTGAAGCCAGAGTCGCCCTTAAGCTCCAGCCTCAGTTTACTGCTACGCAAGAGCACATTGCCACCAAAGTTTCCGAGGCCACAGCCACTGTGACCACCCGCCTTAACCAGGTGGAAGGCCGAGTCGGCCAAGGCACCGTGAAACTTGAGGCAGTTGCCGCCAAGGTAGACGCCCTGGCCACGCAGGTCCCCGAGATCGCCGAGCGAACGGCCACCATCGCCGCCCAACCTGCTGGTAGGGCTAGTGATGACCCCTCGACTCGCGCCTCCTGGGCGGACCTGCTCAAGAGCCAGGCATCCTCTACCACGACCGCCATCACCACCAAGCTCCAGGAGCTGGAAGACACGCGCCGCGAGGCCGCTGACCGCGACCGTCGCCGCTGCCGGGTCATCCTCAGGCGCTTCGACATGCTGCCGGAGGAGACCCCAGACTCTCTTCTCGACGAGCTGAAGAAACAGCTCTTGGCGCGCATGCAGCTGCCAGGTGCGATACTGCAGGGCGCCTACCGCCTGCCCCATCCACGGGCCAAGGCTGGGCCCCCTCCAGTGGTCCTCACCTTCAGCGACATCACAGCCCGAGTTCGGTTCCTCTCTCGCCGCAAGAAGCTGGTGGACACCTCCTGGTCGCTTGACGACGACCTGACGCCAGCCCAGCAGCAGCAACGCCGCGATCAGTGGCCCGACTACATCCGCCACAAGACCAACCCCGAGAAGCCCCAAGTGTACTGGCGGGGCGGGGACCTCTACGTCAACAAGAAACTGTGGAAGCCCCCCCGGGCTTCCCCGGGATAGAGCACTCCAGCTAGTTGTCTAGATGGGGGCAATCGATGATGGGATAGCTTAGGCATTACAGCACTTGAAACGATATTAGCGCACAGCGTTATAGTACCTTCAATTAGCTCTGGCACCTTGTGGCCATCAGCTTGCGCCTTAATTAGCCGACGTCTTGAGCCCACCTCACATTTGTAGCATAAGCTATGCGTCAGCCTACCTATGGTATTGCACTGGTTGTATTGCACCCACAGTGTTGCGCCCCGGCACCATGCCGTGGAGAGAGCGCTCTGTGGCCTGCCCACCTGCGGCAGTGAGAGAAGCTAGGGCGCCCTCCCTCCTTCTCACTGTGTATATAGGGTTGAAGGTTCCTTTACTCTGTATTGGCACCCACGTGACGCAGTCACGTGCTTATTAATTAATTAATTAATCCGCCATGGTGTCAAAGGTGAGGAGCAATGGGGAGGGGCCAGCCTTACCCCGCGAGCGGGGGAGGCGGGTCACCCCCCGTGGCTTGCCCTTACCAGTGAGAGCCATGGGGACAAGGATTTTGTTCTCAAACGCCGTGGCAAGGGTCTCGGAGGTCTCGTCCTGCAGCTGGTCGAAGTGCTTGACGATGACGTTAAGGCTGCGCTTGTCGAGCTCGGCCTCCTCGCGGAGGTCGAGCGTCTGCTGCTTGAGCTGGGCGGCGATGGCGGCCGGAGGTGGTGGTGGTACGTGGTGGTGTGGTTCATCAGCATATGGATCAGAATATGGCTGCCCAGGTCTGGGTGGGAGGTGCGTCGCCGGCAGGGCCAGTGCAGGGGCTGGCCGGGCGGCAATGTCCTTCACCGCCTGGGCAGTGATGCCTGCGGTGTTTTGCAGGCATTCGATGGCGATGGCGTTGTCCTGGAGGGCGCTTGTCGATGGCGAGGAGCTGGGAAGTGAAGGCGTCAGTGGTGGTGGCGGTGGAGCGGAGGCGAGGAGCTTGGAGTTGGCGGTGGTGGTGGAGGAGAGGAGGGGAAGCTCGGCAGCCAGCGTGCCGCCCATGGCCCATTACAATGGCCACATCTGCGGCGAGGGGTGTCATGTGCTGCTCGAAGGCCTCCTTGAGGATGGAGCGGATTTCGGAGGTGGAGGAGGAAGTGGGGGCCCAGATCTCGGCGGCAGAGCGCCCGAGGAGGGAGCAGAGGTCGATGAGCTCAGTGAAGGCGGGGGCGAGGAAGGCTGCGCAGATCCGGCGTGTACGTACATAAGCACCGACCACGTGGCCAGGTGGAATGAGGCGACCGATGATGTAAAGGTGCTGGCACAGGGCAAGAAGCGAGGTGCGCGACCCGTAGAACAGGGCGTGCATGAAGTGGCGGCTGGGATCGGCTTGACAGAGTTTCCACCATGTGACTGAGGTGACGTCAAAGTTGACTTCATTCCAGCTAGCTCGGCTCGGCAGGGGGCGATTCCTCAGGGCGGCTGCGTTTAGGCTCGGGTAATGCAGCAGATGGCGATCGAGGCAAGCCCGGCCCGGGGGGGCTGGCCGGGCAACCACCAGTGCTTGACTAGTGGCACCGCTGCCTTCCGGGCCTGAGGGCGAAGCTGCAGCCGGGCCGCAGACAATGGCCCGGCCTGCAACAACGGACCAAACATGGATCGAGGCATGCGACCAAGCATGATCCACTAATCTTATTATTAGCATATTGTGCAGCGAGAACAAATCATTTTTCCATATGTTCACGCCAGCAGTCTAATTAATTAGCACGTAACAGCGTTACGTGATCATAAGTCCTCAGTACAGTTGAGTGGGATCGATGGGATGGGATGGGATGGGATGGGATGGGATGGGATGGGATGGGATGGGATGGGATGGGATGGGATGGGATGGGATGGGATGGGATGGGATGGGATGGGATGGGATGGGATGGGATGGGATGGGATGGGATGGGATGGGATGGGATGGGATGGGATGGGATGGGATGGGATGGGATGGGATGGGATGGGATGGGATGGGATGGGATGGGATGGGATGGGATGGGATGGGATGGGATGGGATGGGATGGGACACATCACCTAAAAACGGCCTTTTTTGTTACATGGGGTCATATCTCCCACACATATAGTCAGATCGGGGTGCCTTTCTGGACTTAAGGTCCCCCTAGGACCCTGTTCACATCACATAAATTGGGGGGCCAACTGACCTATTTTTAGCATCAAACCGTGACGTGGAAAAGTGCAAAAAACGATGTTTTCCAGGCATAAGGAGGCATAGCAGCCACACACAAGTAGTAAATGTAGTCCAATTCAGCTGGAAATGGTCATGCTTATTAATTTATATCCAAATACAAAAACCACCCTTAAGTATGCAATGTAGGACCAAACTATGTGCTATAATTCTGGCATACATGAGCCAAAACACCGTTTTAGTGCATTATTTTCAAACTTATGAAGCCCCTGCCAGCACATATGCGGCCCAATCATGCCAGAATTCGTCACATTAATAGCACAATACTTGAATTTACACTAGAACACAAGTTGGACATATTAGGACCACTGCCGGCCCACTAAAAGTGACGGATGCAAGCAGAAATAGAGCGATTTTTGCAAAAATACTCCATATTCTGCGCCATTGTCTTGGAAAACTTTGCATTCTTCACTCAATTATCGTCATGGCTGTCATGGGATTCATATACATGCCACTGGGGCTGGATACATTAGCCAACACAGACTAAAAAAGCGATCATCAAGGGACAAAATCACCATCAATCACAGTAGATGCTGGCATTCGGAACAAGCACCATAGTGCCTACAAGCCTCAAGAAGGGGAGCTTGGCTGACCAGTCGTGCCTGTCGGCTGACCAGTCTCTTTTCTAAACGGGCCCCGCTCGGCAGCACACACAATCTCCTTTGCAGTACTTGGCCCACTCTGCTGGGCACCCCTGCTGTGCGTGTCTTATAGCAGCTAATCCAAATATATATCTGCCAGGTGCCTCTCTGCTACATGGAAATACAAAGCGCAATCAAGGACAGCAGTGGCTTGGGCTGCTATTCAATTGAGCTCAGCACCTAGCTGCTGTACAACATAATTCTGCATCAGTGCCTGTCCTAATTGCGCCCCCCCGCCCCCTTGCCATCATCGTCATGCTCATCATAGTCTTTGGAACGTGCACTGAACTCCAACCCTTGGACAGTCCATAGGTCATTAGGAATCTGTGCATGTAATGCTAGCTCTTCTCAGTTGAACTCATCTACCACCCTCTCATGGTCGTGTCATCTCTCATGTAATCCACCTAGGTTTATCGTGGCCACTGATCTTTCAGCCCCTCCTGACATCAAAATCTGGGCAAACACACTGTTGACATCGCCCTTCCGTTTTAGCCTGCATGGCTCCTCATGTTTACCCTTATCTCATCCCTCAACACACCTATAACTGTCTATTCATCCCCCTTGCATAGGCGGTGCATAACTGCGGCATGATGGGGGATTGCCAAAAATAGGTGTAAAATGCATAAGATGGCACGGGGAGGCTCACACTCATCGGTTTACAATCACACTCATGTGCTAACAATGTCCCTCTCTGCTTTTGACACTGCATGCACATGCATTTCCTACCGGCTATATCAAGCCTTTAGTGTGGTTTGGTGCATCAAGAGAAATGGCAGGTCAGCTGAGTGCATCAGACCACATTTGTGTTAAGTGTACGCTTGCAACGCTGTTTGCCCACCGCATGGAGCTCCCCTTTCGGACAGTGGCGCAAGTAGCACTTACACCTTACTCCCAGCCGCTCACCCTGCCCATGCTAGCAACAAGAACAAATGCATGGTCCCCATCCCAACGTAAGGTGCATCACATGGATGGCCCTGCCATCACCTAGCAGTGTGCCACCCCTCTCCACCTCAACCAACTCTGAAATGCCAGGGCCCCAACAAACCTTTCAAGACATGGCACTCCTCAAAGAAGGCAACCCCTCAAAGAAGGCGAGGCAGTTTAGGTCTAGGGGGGCTTTGGGTAAGTTAAAAGATGATAGAGTTCACTAACACAGGCCACGGCAACGACAACCTCCCTCACCCGCTGCATCCATACATCACAAGCCATAAACTGCACAGCCTGGCATGATTGCCTAAGGGTCACGTGATCCAAGGTGCCCTTCAGGCTCACCCCAGCACACCGGCCCATCCTCACCACCCCACTGGTCATAGTCATCTACAGTGGCATCAAACTCCTCTAGGACAGAGTGCAGTAAAGGCAACATAGACGTCCTGACACAATTGAATAAGAACGTGGCTGCTACCTACTGCCCTTAATAAAAAATGTCCATGGCTTGCACAAATACGCATTCAATTCTTCAAGCAAGCATGCTAACACCTTCACATCACATCCCAAGGTTTATATCCATCGAGCTTTGTCAACAAGCATGACTTCCTGATGCAAACTTAGCTGTCAAGCTAGGAGGAGGAAAGCTAGGTAAAGAGGTGAGATAGACCCCCCCACAGCACCTTCCTGCACCAAAACCATGACAATATCATCCAGAGCTTGCTAAATACGTACAGCTAACCGGTATCGGGCGACCTTGCAGTCCAGGTTCAGCGCGAACATCTCGTTTCAGCACCCGGCGGAGATGGCGGACGCGAACCCACAATGCTATAAAAGCGAGTCATAAGACTATTTCGGGGAGCGGTGAACGGCTTGGAACACCGAAGGTATGCCGCGACAAAAGCCTGAAGTTTTTCTCGGAAATACACGCCTGGATGTGGATTAGGGCACCGTTGTCGTGCTTGTGCTTGCGTTGCGAGCAGGCAACCAGTGTTTCTTGCAGTGTCGAGCAGTAACAGATGGTGGCGCGAGAGCAATATGTGACTTTTAAATCATGGCTACACAGCTTACACCTCCGCAGGCATGTTGGAACAAGCCCCGCCATGCCGTGAGCCGAAAAAAAGGAAGAAACGCATCAAGCAAGGACGGTCGTAAACGTCACTGAAAACAGCAAAATCTGACCTGCCGGCAGGTAATGCGACAGCCTGGAAAATGTGATTCGTTTCTCGAAAAACTGATTAGCGCTCGTGAAAGTAGACTTGAAGCCCATTCGGATTCCACCTTTTGGGAATTGTGAGCTTCCAACAAAAAAGTTTCCCCCACAATTAATAAACATGCATTTTCGCTGCCAATTCCAGATCTGGCCGACACAAAAAATCAGCGTCTCAGTTTGCGAATTATTTTGACGCATGAACATACGCGAATAATATCTACCATGCATCATCGCAAAGCAGGAGAGTTTACGCGTCGTTTGCATCCATCGCAGCGACTTAACATGCATAATTGACTTTTGACTGATATTCCGGCGGACATAGGGTCGACAGCCATGCGAGGTGGAATTTTTCTGGTCCCGTCGTCCTCAACGCGACGCGTTCGCGCCAAAATTCCCAGGATCTCATGTAACCGGACGGACCGATTTTAGGTGATGTGTGCGGGATGGGATGGGATGGGATGGGATGGGATGGGATGGGATGGGATGGGATGGGATGGGATGGGATGGGATGGGATGGGATGGGATGGGATGGGATGGGATGGGATGGGATGGGATGGGATGGGATGGGATGGGATGGGATGGGATGGGATGGGATGGGATGGGATGGGATGGGATGGGATGGGATGGGATGGGATGGGATGGGATGGGATGGGATGGGATGGGATGGGATGGGATGGGATGGGATGGGATGGGATGGGATGGGATGGGATGGGATGGGATGGGATGGGATGGGATGGGATGGGATGGGATGGGATGGGATGGGATGGGATGGGATGGGATGGGATGGGATGGGATGGGATGGGATGGGATGGGATGGGATGGGATGGGATGGGATGGGATGGGATGGGATGGGATGGGATGGGATGGGATGGGATGGGATGGGATGGGATGGGATGGGATGGGATGGGATGGGATGGGATGGGATGGGATGGGATGGGATGGGATGGGATGGGATGGGATGGGATGGGATGGGATGGGATGGGATGGGATGGGATGGGATGGGATGGGATGGGATGGGATGGGATGGGATGGGATGGGATGGGATGGGATGGGATGGGATGGGATGGGATGGGATGGGATGGGATGGGATGGGATGGGATGGGATGGGATGGGATGGGATGGGATGGGATGGGATGGGATGGGATGGGATGGGATGGGATGGGATGGGATGGGATGGGATGGGATGGGATGGGATGGGATGGGATGGGATGGGATGGGATGGGATGGGATGGGATGGGATGGGATGGGATGGGATGGGATGGGATGGGATGGGATGGGATGGGATGGGATGGGATGGGATGGGATGGGATGGGATGGGATGGGATGGGATGGGATGGGATGGGATGGGATGGGATGGGATGGGATGGGATGGGATGGGATGGGATGGGATGGGATGGGATGGGATGGGATGGGATGGGATGGGATGGGATGGGATGGGATGGGATGGGATGGGATGGGATGGGATGGGATGGGATGGGATGGGATGGGATGGGATGGGATGGGATGGGATGGGATGGGATGGGATGGGATGGGATGGGATGGGATGGGATGGGATGGGATGGGATGGGATGGGATGGGATGGGATGGGATGGGATGGGATGGGATGGGATGGGATGGGATGGGATGGGATGGGATGGGATGGGATGGGATGGGATGGGATGGGATGGGATGGGATGGGATGGGATGGGATGGGATGGGATGGGATGGGATGGGATGGGATGGGATGGGATGGGATGGGATGGGATGGGATGGGATGGGATGGGATGGGATGGGATGGGATGGGATGGGATGGGATGGGATGGGATGGGATGGGATGGGATGGGATGGGATGGGATGGGATGGGATGGGATGGGATGGGATGGGATGGGATGGGATGGGATGGGATGGGATGGGATGGGATGGGATGGGATGGGATGGGATGGGATGGGATGGGATGGGATGGGATGGGATGGGATGGGATGGGATGGGATGGGATGGGATGGGATGGGATGGGATGGGATGGGATGGGATGGGATGGGATGGGATGGGATGGGATGGGATGGGATGGGATGGGATGGGATGGGATGGGATGGGATGGGATGGGATGGGATGGGATGGGATGGGATGGGATGGGATGGGATGGGATGGGATGGGATGGGATGGGATGGGATGGGATGGGATGGGATGGGATGGGATGGGATGGGATGGGATGGGATGGGATGGGATGGGATGGGATGGGATGGGATGGGATGGGATGGGATGGGATCCGTGTTGGTCCGTACGGCAACTCGGGTATGAAAGTACGCCGTATTGTACGGTACCGACGCTTTCGACCGCGTACGCCGTACGATTTTCGCTGTTTTTCACTTTGGACTTAGCCGATTTCGGAGGTCGCGGAGGGCGGGGGGGCAGGTGTCACGCGAGATTGAGGCCCAGGAACCTGTCCGCGGTGCTGAGATAGCAGAAATTGCAGCGAGTGCATAGCTACTCCCTAGTTACTACGCGCGTGACAGTGCACCTTTTTCCTTTTTGACAGGATTTTTTATTGCGTGGGAGAAAAGCTGTAAGGGGACAGCCTGGCAGAATCATAAGCGTGCAGTTCTAGAAGGACGCAATTAAAGTAGCAAGGACGCGGAAAATGGACGAGGAAAATGGACGATGAAAATGGAGGGTGGTGCGACGGTTCATGCATTGTGCACCAGGCAATCACCTACTAAGATGCGACCATGGCGCTGCGTAGAGCCCCAAACGACAGAAAAGTAGAGGAGTATCAATACCTCCATGCATCTGATTGACGAGGTGGAAAAGACCGTTCATGGGGAAGAGGTGGTAGTCGGCCAGAGGTGGGCGTGCAAGCTGTGCGATTACAAGTTCGGCAGGCCTGGCAGCTTTAGCAAGGATCGCGCTGTCGGCCATCTCGGCCACATCCCCAACAAGGGAGCCGCGTTTTGCAAGGACTCCGGGAATGTAGAAGGCCTGATCGGGAGGCTTCAGGCGGCTGAGGCAGCCCCGTTGGAAAGGAGAGAGCTGAGGGCAGCGCTCGGTGCCCGCGTTGCCAAGGCCCTTCTGTTTATTATGGCGTATTGCGTATTGCCGTATTATACGCGTATTATACGCGTATTATACGCCAAAAAAAAAAAGTGGTTTTTTGACCGGAAAAGTGGATTTTCAATTAGGATAAAATATTCTAAGGTGTTTATCCCATGGGCGTGCCTCTCAAAAACTCTAGCTAATGTCTCAATCTTGATGAAAAACAATACAATGCACGTAGAGGTCGCCGGTAGCCGTTTGACACTCACTTGGTTGTCTCATCAATTGTATGAAGTGTAATTAATTAATTAATTAGTTAATTATCACGTGACTGCGTCACGTGGGTGCCAATACAAAGTAGAGGAACCTTCAACCCCTGTACACAATGAGAGGGAGGGAGGGCGCCCTAGCTTCTCTCACTGCCACCGCCCACCAGTCGGTGGGCAGGCCACATCGAGCGCTCTATCCACATCACGGGGCCGGGGCGCATCACTGTGGGACAACCATTATTAACGATACCAGAGGTAGGCTGAAGCATAGCTGATGCTGTACAAGAAAGGTGAAGTGGGCTCAACGGGCGTCTGCTAAGGCATAAGCAAATGGCCACGCTGAGCCATGGCTGGGCTAATGTGATTGCGTTCATGCCACTCTAAACCGTTGGGGCTACTCTAAGCCGTTGGGGCTAGATCAGTATACTATGCTCGAGAAATACATGGCAAGTCATGCTATAATGTAAAAGCTATGTCGATTGCCCTCTTCTAGACAGCTGGCTAGAATCTATTCTGGGGGAGCCCTAGGGGGTGTCGACAGTTTGTTGTTTACATAAAGGTCATGAAGTGTGATACTCATCCACTGCATGGTATATAGATTGCTAATTGAACTAATTCCTTATTACAACCATGAACTTATTGATAGGTATACGATTCGACCCAAAACCTTGATACAGTATGCAATAAAACGTGAACAGGATAGCACATACCAGATCAAAACCGCAGATTAATTACCTTCCTTGCTGGAGCTAGCCGGATGCCCACCTCATCGATGTAGCTGCGAGCCGCTTTCCTGGCCGTCGTCGCCAATAAAACATGTCAGAAATATATTTTACACATCTATCCGCGTACAAACGTATCGACTTATTTCCCGCCTAGTAACAGTTAGCACATGCACGGCGACCGACCTGGTCGCTGATCAAACGAGGTTGCTGCACCGAGCATAGGGTCGAGACATATCTGCGCACACCCAGGCGTTGCCTGCCAATGATATACGCTGTTTAGGACCTATGGATCATGCCTGCAAAATTGCAGTTCAAAATGTCAAGCCATGCTCCCATACCAGTCAGATTTCTGCACCTCCATGGCCGCGGAGGTCAACTAACATATTTATGCAAGTCGGTCTCGTTTTGCCATCGTTTACCCACGCCGTCAACTGGCAGAGATGACAAGCGGGACCAACCGTAGGCCCGTACTCCCCAAGTACGGTTCAGGCTGCGTACCTGCCTAGGTCAGCAACGCCAAAACTAGCTCTGGCGCCAAATTCCGGAGCCGGGCGCCGTATAATACGCGAAAAATACGTATTATGCGCCGTATTGGCGTTGAGAACGCAATACGCCGTATTTCTAGTACGTTAGTACGCCAAACCCCGCCGTATTGTATAATACGGCGTATTTACCGTATTATACGGCGTATTGGCGTTCACTGCCTGCCGCTGCCCCGGGTGCTGGCCCTTGTGGCTCTGGCAAGGCAGTGCAGAAGACGATTCCACAGTGCTTTTCCAGGCATATCCTTGGCAGTTGACAGCGTTATCTGGGCATGCCCAGATAACTGCAGTTTGCCATATACTTTTCTCAGGAATGCCCTGGCAGTTGACGGTGTGTTTTCTGGGCTACTTGCCACTTCGTATTTACTTTTTCGGGCATTTCCTTGGCAGTTTATTGTGTTGTTCATTCTGCATGGGTTGATTGCCATTTTATTTTTCGAATTTCAGGGATTCATGGCATGCACTTGTTGTCATTGTGCAGCAAAGCTGCCGATTGTAGTGCTATCACATCCACTGCATCAACTAGGCAGAGATCTGGGTGCATTATACCATATTCAATAATGCATTATATTGAGTTGATGGCATTCATGCAAATTTTGTAAAGGCTGATGCATTATAATAAAAGGGTATTATAATAAAAGAGACCGGTGTTAAATGGTCAATAATTTGCATGACCACAATAAACACATGTACTTGAAGGATGTATTGCAATGTAAATCCAAGTGTGGCAGGTGGCAAGTCACTGCCACTATATGTTCATTAATGAATAGCATAGAATAATTATATAGTAGTAACATTTGTTGGATGCAGGGTCACACATCCTTGGAATACCCCGTACTTTTCAGCATTCACCTCAAAAATACCCCGTACTTCTTAACTACAACTTGAAAAATACCCGTACTGCCGTACTGCGTATTTTTTCCCGTATTTTTTACCCCTCCTGAAAATACCCGTACTTTTGCAGTACGCGCGGGTTTTACCGAATACCCCGTACTGCCGTACAGACCAACACGGGATGGGATGGGATGGGATGGGATGGGATGGGATGGGAAGGGATGGGATGGGATGGGATGGGATGGGATGGGATGGGATGGGATGGGATGGGATGGGATGGGATGGGATGGGATGGGATGGGATGGGATGGGATGGGATGGGATGGGATGGGATGGGATGGGATGGGATGGGATGGGATGGGATGGGATGGGATGGGATGGGATGGGATGGGATGGGATGGGATGGGATGGGATGGGATGGGATGGGATGGGATGGGATGGGATGGGATGGGATGGGATGGGATGGGATGGGATGGGATGGGATGGGATGGGATGGGATGGGATGGGATGGGATGGGATGGGATGGGATCGGATGGGATGGGATGGGATGGGATGGGATGGGATGGGATGGGATGGGATGGGATGGGATGGGATGGGATGGGATGGGATGGGATGGGATGGGATGGGATGGGATGGGATGGGATGGGATGGGATGGGATGGGATGGATTGAGCTAGCTATCTAAGACCGGCCTTGTTACAGGGTTGTGGGCACCACGGTCCGAATCACTGTAGTAAATGCCATACATACTTGGTCACACGCGGAGCCCCCGCTGACTTCGGGGTGGTCTCCTTCATTACTACCTGCCACCCATCGATCCTTGCGAACCATCTGCCTCTAGATGACAGACATGCCAGCAGGGGGCTGCCCTGGCGTGAGCCCATTGCGACGCACTGTCACATATATCCATGCCTAGCCTCTAAATGTGTTCCAAGCCTATCCGTTAACTGTGGGCTCTGGACCTTAATTGGGGCAGCCTTTAACTGCATCCGCTATGAGTCAGCCATGCATTGCCCATGCAGAGAGCCACTCTCTGCTGAGAGGCCATCATGCCCTATATAGCAATTGCTTAGCCATGATCATCTTCCACCCCATGTCCGCAACTTTGCATAGATGCCTGGCAGCTGGAATGCAGGTGCACCGGCCTCAGTTGCGCACGTACCCGAGTATAGGTGCCAGGAAGTTTACACTAAGGTTCCACCTGCAGGTTGTCGCCTAGAATGTATTGAAAACCATGTATGCCCCTTCTCAGGGATATGCGTTACATCAGCCGGTATCCTCCCCACGGAGGTATGTATGTAATTAATTATGTAACGTTAATTAATTAATGAACCGACGCCCCGGGCCTGACCGGGTGGGCGTCGGTTACGCACCCCACTCCGGCCACCCAGAACCAGATCGCAAGGACTTCTTTGCTACGCGCTGGAGAACCTGGCCAACGGTACCCCTGGTCGCAACTACCTCGCTCTGCTACTGGACGCCAACGCAACGCTACCACCGGGTACTGGCGGATGTCAGCGGCGCCCCCAACGGTACGGTCTCCAATGCCAACACTGAACTTTTTGCTGATTTGCTTACGACATGCGATTTGGTCACTGCCAACACCCGCTTTCCACATAGTCCAGATGCTTTGTGGTCACACACACCTCGCCAACTGGCACTGAGCGCTGCATCGACTATGTTGTAATGCCGGCGCAAGCGCCATGAAGGATCTGTACTAGCCGGCTCGCTCGCACGTGATCCCCCTGGTGCGCTCCGATCATCGCATCGTCACCCGGCGCCCGCATCCGCCTGCGATTCCCCAGAGTGGCTCGCACTTTCGTAAGCACGTGGCACCACCTGATTTAATTGCGCACACTGCAGTTGCTTGAGAAATCTGACGCCGCTCTGAAGGAATTCCCTGAAAAACGCGCCCACAAGCGCGCGGCAGAGGAGTTCGTCGACGCGCTGGACATCCCGGCCAGCCACGCCCAGCTGCCAGCTGCCGGCCCGCCGGCATCGGCCCCTTGGCACCTCGCTGCATGGCAAGCTGCCCGCAGCAGGGGCCCTGCTCCCCCCCGCCGCCCGCCCCGCTTCACCAGCCTGCACCGGCTCCCCGCCGTCATCCAGGCCCCGCAAGCCCTGCGCGACAAACGCGACCCCGCCCGCTATACGCCCGCCTCAAAGCCGATTACCACTCGGCCATCCGGCAGGCGACCAAGGAGCAGGAGGACCGAGCCATGTCCGCGAGTACTTCGCCCACCTCCAGGACCAACACGGCAAGTACGCCTGGACCCGCCTGCGTCACGCCCAACTGCCATCCGGCGGCGCGCGCAGCCGGCGCCGCGGACGCTCTCTGGCTCACCGCAGCAGCAGCTTGACCAGACTGGTATTCCTCCCAGTCCCGGCTGCTCACTCGGCATCCCCCCGCCGCCTCTGCCGCTTGGCCCTCTGGCGGCCGCGCGCCTGGCAGTGGCGCCTGCGGACGTCCCTGCGCCGCCCACGCCGCCCGCCGCTGACCAGGACTACACGTACGTACCCGGCCCTGACGGAACCCCTGGCCGACCCCAACGAGCTACCGCCGTTCACCGAGCTCGAGCTGAGCACCGCCGCGCCAAGCAACTCCGCTTCTGCGCCGCCGTTGGACCTGACCAGCTCCCCGCCCCGGTGATTAAGCTGACGGCGCTCACGGGGTTCCTGCTTGACGTCTGCAACCGGCCGGAGCCTGCTTGCCGACGCGCCGCCGATTCCTGAGTGGCAGCACAGCTACCGTATTATGCTGTACAAAAACAAAGGTTCCCCTGACGACCCCGCCAACTATACCAAGGAGTCTGCATCCAGAGCACCGCACTCAAGTTGTTCATGCGCGTGATCCTCAACCGCCTTCGTTCTGCTCTCGACCGTCACCTACTGAGGGGAAAGTCAAATGGGCTTTCGTCCTGGGCGCAACACCGTCATGGCCATCTTAATTCGTCGCGCGTCGCCTCTTCGAGGAAATCGCTCTCCTGTGCACAACCTGGTGAGTTTCCCGCCATCCTGATCTTCGTCGACTTCATCAAGGCTTTTGATTCTGTCCTCTGGGACGCTCTATGGGCTGTACTTGCTCGCGCTCGCGTCCCCACTCCCCTGATTACCGTCATCCGCACGCTGTATGAGGGGTCGACCACTTCGGTGCACACTCAACACGGCTTTACCCCGCCATGCCCACTGCAGACCGGCGTCTGGCAGGGTTGCGTCCTGTCGCCGTACCTGTTTATTATTGTAGTGGATTATGTTATGCGCCAGGCACGTGCTCGCTTTGCGCTAGCATTGCAGGCCGTGCCCCTGGCCTAGCGATCACGAACGAGCTTGGGGAAGGGGGGCCGACTAACAATTACAGAATTTACTAGCTGACCTCATTTATGCCGACGACATCACGCTCATCGAGAAGCCGGCCGGAGTCTGCCCAACTTTGGCTGGACTGCCTGGGGCTCGAGGCTCGGGCGGTTGGTCTAGAAATCAGCCCCAAAACGGAGGCCCTGGCCCTCGGCATGGCAGAGCCCCCACCCACACTCTGCCTCTTAGACGACACCGAGGTCAACTACCCTACTTCAGGCCGCTTCAAGCTGCTCGGCAGTTGGCTTCCCGACTGCGAGGACGACCTGACGACACGGATCGGCATGGCGTGGGCGCAACTCCATGACCACCGCCGCTTGTGGAGCAACCGGCCCCGCTTGCATGCGGACATGACTATAAAGCAAGACGGCTAGCTGGAGCAACGACTCGACGGCAACGTCACCGAGATGCTGCGCAAGGCCCTCCCCTTTGGTTTACACATTAGTAATGAGGATTTGTACGCTGATTTGCCCTGTGTTTCCCACATTATTAGGCACAGGCGCCTGGGCCTAGCCGGGCACCTGGCCCGCACAGATCAGGTAGACACATCAGATAGACTAGCTGGCACCAAGCCCGCCCAGCCTGGGCAATATGCCCTCACCTGGCGTGCCCCAGGGCGCGCGCGGCAGGGCCGGCCGCCACCCGTGGACTTTTCGTGATAGACTCGGCCTGGACATGTGCTACACTAGTTGTGACGGTCTCACACCCGCGGGAAGCCTCCTGGTTTGTTTGTAATATTGAGGCAGATGGTACGCAAGGATAGATGGCAAGTAGTGATGAAGGAGACCACCCCCAAGTCTGTGGGGGCTCCGCGTGCATGTGACCGCGTATGGCATTCAAAGCGATTTGGGCCACGGTGCCCACAACCCTGTAACTAGGACCTAGATAGCTTACACCATCCATTCCATCCCATGTTCCCCTCCCACTGAGGACATACATGTATGCTCTTACATGTATGCTCACGTGACGCAGTCACGTGTCTATTAATTAATTAATTAATTAATTAATTAATCATCCTGAACAACTCGAAAACGCGGAAAAGATAACGCAGGCTCGAGCTACCATGGTCCGGATTCTCATTTCTCCCGATTTCTGGCCTGCACTGGTTGTCTCCTTGATAGTGCTTTTCATTGAAAACTGCTAATAATTCAGCACGCTAGCTACCCACTTTGCACGAAGACAGCACCACATAATCATATATTCTGATCATATATAGCTGTCTCATAAGGTAGTATAGAGACTGGGGGTAATGTCTTAATCACGTTCACCTCTCAACAAGAGGCAGGCCATCGATTTTCATTGGTGGGGACAAGTTGGAGCTACGTAGCGTAATCGGGCTGGTCATCATCATTGCATCTTCGCACACCATTTTCAGACGTGTATTCCTTCAGCGCAGCCCATCAATTCAAACTGCACTGCCGTAAATAGCTTCCGTCAGACTTTGCTTTGTCTAACTGTTGTAATAGCCATGCCCTATCATGGCAAAAAGCAAATCGACTGCATAGAAAAATCCCATTTATTGCGACAAGCAAAATCACTTTCAGCTGGCTACTGCAAGCACTGGAGTCCTGCTCACTTCTTTACTGCCGCGGCAATGCGTGCGCTGTCCAGGAACGCCGCAAACGACGCATACTTGGGCGCCCAGCCGAGCTCCTTGCGCGTCCACGTGTTGCTCATGCGGCGGCCCAGCGGGCCATCATGCCCCAGGAACCCACAAAAATTGGCCTCGTCGCCAAACAGTCCACTCTTCATCGTCAGCTGCATCATGTGCTCGCGCGTGAGCGGCGCGTCATCCACGCCCAGGAACACGTCACTGCGCCGGTGCGCCTTGAGCGCCGCCGCCACCAGAGAAGCCGCGTCGTCGTAGTGGATCAGGTTGAGCCAGGCGTCGCCGCGCGAGTTGACCTTGCCAGCCTGCACATGGGTTGCATGAGTTGCATGGGCAATTACAAGGGTTGCATGCGGCAAAACTACTGCATGAGATGCGTGCGGTGCATCGAGTGCCATGGCATCGCAAGAACCAAACAATGCTGATATTTCTCGCTATCATCTTGGCGTGGCGATGTCGGCAGGGAAGAAAAGCATCTAAGGAAGCTTGAGACGTTGTTATTCATTTGGCAAGCATACGTAAAACCGGGGATGGCCTGCTGCTAAATTAAACGGAGCAGCAGTCATATCAATTAGACAACCAGCACAGGCCAGAAATCACAAATCAGAAGTCATACAGCTGCTTGTAGAACTGATTGTAGCAGGGGGGGGGCACATTGGCCATGACAGAGCGACACGGAAGGGAGAGGGGGAGGGGGGGTGAAAGGCAGACAGAGACTAAGAAACAGACAAGATCGAGGGTTTCGGGAGTTAAGGAAGTTTACTAAATAGACAGTTAGGTTATCTCTATGAAAGTCATGCATAACCAAGCAAGCAAGAGTAAAGGGGGGAGAAGGGCCCCACCTTTGCCCAGAATGTATGTGCGCCGCGTTCCAGCGTGTACAATCCTGCCAGCCGCACCACGCAGCCGCCAGCCGCCAGCGCAGCCTTCTCACCTGCGCTCGGGGCAGGTGGGTTGAGAGAGGTCGGCACCGCGAGCCACAAAACCGATGAGGACAAGGATTTATTCAGACCCCTAGCTAACAACGGTCAACGACCTACTACTCAATTTGACCGGGGAGACAAGCCTCCACATAACAAAGCCCAGGTCAAGAGCATCAGATGGCAGTTGAGGCCAGGGTGAGGAAAGGGACGAAACCAGGAGGATTATGAGCCAGCTGAAGCAACCGCTTGGAGCGGTGGCCAGCCAGCATAAAAGCAAGCAAACGGTACCTCAAGGTGGTGGGGACATCAACATTAGATCAGGGCTCATACTTCTGTTGACGCCTGCGCTCCGCGCTGTTGACGCTCCGTGTATAAATGTATAGTAGTATTACAGTGTATTTTATAAAGGTATATATCTGCCTAGAATTGTGCTACTGTGCTGTAGTATATCCACGTCCCCTGTGGTTGCCCCGCGTCCCCCGTGGGCCCATGCTTAATTAGCAAAATTAATATCCACAATACACTATCATTCTCAACTGGTACCACTCAGCCCCGAATCCATGCGGCTGACCATCCACCTACCCTTGACTTCACTGCCACGTTGGCATAATGTCATGACGTACGTGCCGGCTGATAATCCAGTTATCACTTTGTGACGGTCTTATTAGCGGCCTCATTAGCGCTCGTATCAGCGGTCTTATAAGCGGCCTTATTAGCGGTCTTCACGACCACTTGGTCTCCTAACATGCAACAGCCTTTTCTCCGGTAGATAGCGCCCCTACGCTACTGGCCGTCGTAACAGCTACCCATCCAATGCGTTCCCCCCAATCAACCCCCCAACCCCAATCGAGCCCCAAACCCAACGCCACCTCCAACTCCACCCCCACCCCCACCCCATCACGCTGTGCTTACTCTGCAGCATGCAGTCGGCGCGTGGGTTGGCGCCCAGGGCAAACGTGGGCGAAGTCTCGTTGGTCTGCTCGCCGCTGTCGGCCGCATACACCGTGCTGCTGGACGTGAAGACCATCGCGCCCTCCCCATTCCACCACAGCGCTGCCGCCTCCACCTGCGTACGAGCAAGGCCGTCACCACGGCGGCGACGGCAGGAATGGTGGTGACAGCAGGCACGGCGGTGGCAGCAGGTAGTGTTAGTGGCACGAGACATGGCCACAGCATGAGTGGCCCCCTAGCCCATGACGTAGTGTATCCCGGTACGGCGTATATACGGGAAAAATACGGCGAAAATACGGGATTTGTGAGTTTCCCGTACCTGCCGTATTTTTCGGTCCGAATTTGCCGGACTTAGACAAATTTTCGCCAAGGCATAAAAAATGGTGCGGCGTGCGCGGGGCAGTAAAAATTAGATGGCGGGAAGCCACGTGGCGCTCACAAGTGCTACGCCTTGCAACTTGTGAAAATGAGTGGGCACACAGAGCTAACGAGGAAATTCTGGGAAATAGCGGCTGCTTGCACTCGGCAGTAGGCAAGGCTTCTAGGCGCAATACTTTGCAGGCCAGCCTACGTTTTCAGTGTCGTGAATTCTTCTTTGTAAGGCCTCAGCCTCTCTTGCTTGGTTTTGACAGGCTGCCATCAGCCAACAGCCATGTCAGACAGTGAGCTTGACGATTTTGACCTTAACGGGGAGGATGTGCAAAAGGCAAGCGCAAGGGCTAGTGAGCATTCGGGCAGAAAGTACATTGACAAGATTGGAAAGACAGCCAAAGGAAGCCAGATGGTGCAGTGTAAGTTTTGCAAGAAGAAGTTTGCATCCAACGTGTCCCGTGCGGTCGGTCACCTGATTGGTGACGATAATTCTGCACTCAAGAGGGCGATCATGACTGTCCAGAAGTGCGACAAAGGGCCGGAGTTGATAGCGTATCTCCGGGGAAAGGAGGGGAAGAAGTGCATGGCGAAGGACATGGACGCCACCATGGTACAGGCCCAGGAGGGGAGGGGTTGTGCATCAGGGTCGGGCTCTTCACGCGTGCCGATGGTTGTAGAGGATGCCGGCCCTGCACTGCGTCAGCCTACCTTGCCCGAATGCTTGCCCCCCAGTGGATACGTGCACCATCCATGATCACGAATAGACCCCGATCTGATCAGAATGTGCATGCCACTGTTTGAGCAACAAATGATAATTTTTGCACACTTAGTAATAGCTGATTTGTGCTTCCTTGATGCATAATAATAGTCATTGCAACTAGTTGACAACGTGCAAGTGTTACCTAGACTACTTGTAATGTTTTGCATGCCTGCAATGCATTCGGCATGCTGTGCATGTATATTCATGGCCATTTCTTTTCATCCAAAGGCTTATTATGCTTCATGAGTCCCCAGCGACCGGGACCGCGTGTCAATCATTTATTAAAGGCAGATTGTATAGGTGACAATAGACATGGGTGATGTGTCATGGATTAATGAATTATAATGTCGTGCACATGTTATGCAACATGCAACCATGTTTTGCACACACACTATAGTCTCACTGAATACACACCCGTGCACACCCGTGCATACACACATTCACACACGCGCATTCACATTTAACAAATCCCTGCAGAGCTGAAGAGTCAAGCCATGCTTAGGTAGATTCAACCCAAGAGTGTTCTCTACCGCTACTGCGAGAAGCTTATAGCCCTTCCAATGAGTGAATGGGTGCAGATGGTGCTATTTTCGAGTAGCAATGACACAGACCAGCTAGGACATCAGAATTCCCTTCAAAACTATACAAAATTGGCTTTTTTCGTGTTTACCGTATTTTCTCGTACTTTCCCGTATTTACTGCGTATTTACTGCCGGCCCCTGACCGTAACATATTTGACCGTACCCGTACCGGGACACACTACCATGACGTGGACATAATGACCGGGTGCTTTGTCTGATGTCCATCATGCCCAACAGGAATGGCTACGATCCGGCAATGGCTAGCAGGTTATCGTCGATCATGGCTATACATCTTCTTATTTGCACTAAAAATCACGGTGGTGGAGACAGCAAAGTGAACCCATTTTATGGCTGCCAGTGACTGCAGTGTAGCCTTACAAAAGGAGCCCATTCTTATGGCTGCCAATCACCGAAATGTAGCCTTACCTCTGCTACATAGTTCTCGCTGCCAGATGGCGGCGCGCAGAAGACCACGTAAGGGAACGTGTCCTCCTTGGGCGGCCTTGCTCCGGACAGGAGGTGGCCGTCCTTCGTGCGCGGCTCGACGCCCATCGCGCGGAGCCTCTCGTGCGCCTTCTCGGTGTTGGTCTGCCCGACGACACGGACGGCAGGGTGGTCATCCAGCCAGAGCTTTGCGATCTTGGATCCTAGCACACCTGGCCCCACCTGTCAGGACCACCGATCGAGAAGTGAGACAGCAAGCACGAGGCGCACGCAGTAGGAATATACAGTCACACAGAAGGCGGCATCGGCGCGCAAACCTCATCATAGCTAGCTGAGGCGGTCATATGAACACAAAATTTCTAGAGCTCCAAATAGGTCCTCGATGACATGGCTAATAGGCAAAAAGTATCTGAAAAGGAACATCCATGCTTTGGCTGCGAACACCTAGAATTGTTTCCCGCACAGGAATCAGGCATTTGGCGTACAATTAGGAGGTCGTCCTTGGTGGCAGCTCTCTTGAACTCTGCCCCTTTTGCCATGGCTTTGACGGTAACCCAATCAGCTTGTAAAGCAACAACAAGCTTTCCAGTTAAGTTGTTGGGGGCCTTGCGAGTTTGGAGGCTCGCCCCCTGAAACACGGATGCCGACTTTGAAATGTTATTATTCCTTGGGGCACTATCCCTCCCTAGGACAGCAGTCCGACCGCCTAGACGGGCCCCAGCAATGTTGGAAAAGGAAAAGCACACGGTGGCAGCCATTGTTTGAAGCGTCAGCTTACAGCCATATCCACATTATTATCCAACGAGCCCGTCGCAATTTATCGAGGTAGCCCGATCTGCGTGACGAACAGGAGAAATATCTCATAATTACACGTAGACGCGTCGGCAGCATAAGCACATTTGGGCAAACCGGCCCGGTATCGAGGGCATCTAATGGCGCGCGCGGGTGGCTCTGATGATAGATGTGGAAAAGGGATGGAAAACACTCAAAAGTCAAAACAGTGGCAAAACTCAAGCGCTGCTCAGGAGACTGCTGACATTCGCCCAGCTGGCAGCAGAAAATCGATGCGACTCCAAGTCCGAGTTCTGCCGGGAAAAGGACGCGCGAAACTGCATGGTGGACTGTGAGTGGGTTAAAAAGGTTTATAGCTTACCCGCAAATTTGCACGTAATTTATTAGGGAGCAGAGACTGCAGGATGCAGCACCCCTGCACCTTGATGAATGGTCTTGGCAGCTTCCTTGGGTCACATCTCTCATGGTACAGGGAAAAAATGACGTGCTAGAAATTGGTTTGACTGCAGTGGTATAGTTTAATTTAGTGATGGATAATGGGGATACTTAATTAAGTACGCCAGTGAGTCCTGCATTTCTTTGGTGAACATGTTGCGATGAAGTCAGATGCCTGTCTTGACCTATCATCTATCCTTTTGTGGATGAAATCGAAGGCTTCTAGGGAGCTTTACTCCGTCAGTGAAGCCGTCAGCTTTTAGTACAGCAATAATGCCGCGAGAGCTCATCACGATACAAGTGGGTCAATGTGGCAATCAGGTAAGTGACGCGCGGTGTACGAGGTTATTCACAGCTTTTATGTTGACATGCACGCTTCATCTGGTTTACATCAGATTTGCATTTACTATCGTTAAGCTTAGCGCTTGTACTTTGCATTGCGAAATGAAAATCGAGGCATTCCAGATCGGAACCCGATTTTGGGACTTGGCTCTCAGAGAACACGCGAATTACAACACTGGAGGCCGTTTCGACGAAGCCATGAGCAGGTGCGGGTCATGCCAATCTGAACTGCAGCATCTGTCACTAATTTATTCTTCCCAGTTTCCTAGGCACGAAGCAGCTGCCCCCGTGACGTTAACCGCGCAGCATTATGGTGCGAATGGCAGAATGACACTGAACGATTGTCGCTGTCAATCTATCAACTCCCTCACGACGGCATTCTGGTTGACAGTTTTTTTCGTAACGTGGATGAGCGCTTCAACCCACCGCGTGACATCCCAGCTGGAGAAGGGAGGAAGGCCAGCATAATTCAAAACCTCAAGGTATGCCAAGTATGCTGGCTACGCTGTAGGTAGGACGGTGTCAACGAGGATATCCAACGGCATGGCGGCACCTTACGCGTGTGGCGGGTGCAGCAAAACCGCTCGACACTCTTATGTATTAATGTGGCCCACATTGGTGCTGAGGATATGTCGGTCCATGGTCCATTGGTCATGCATGTGGTATACCCTGGATGCCACCTGGCATACGCCCCATGGCAGGGATTTTTTATGGAAGGGAGGCGCAAGTTCCCCTGCTGCTAGCATCATCTGGTGTCCAACGCAGTAGTTTATTCTTGCCTTCTGCAACCATGGCTTGGTGGCTAGTTGTATTGCACCGTGTTGTACAATGTACATTGTTGTATCTGTGGCGGGTCTTTGGCAGGCCCCAGGCGTGATGGTTTTGTCTCTAACTTCATCATGGGCCAGGGCTACCATTGGCTTTGAGCAACTGCAGCGCATTTTGGGGCACTGCCACCTGGTTGTACCCTTTGGGCCATCACCATGTGGCGTCACGGAGGCTATGTGTGTGTGTGTGTGTGTGTGTGTGTGTGTGTGTGTGTGTCTATGAGCGTGTGTGTACGTGCGCGCGGGCGCGCATCCATGAAGGTGTTTGTGCACCTTCTATGCGTGTATGTGGGTCTGTGTAGGTAATAAAGTATCTCTGGGTAATAATTGGCAACTCATGATACCAGGGAGCCCAGCCCGTGTGTCGCGTGTGCTAGCGTGGAATCGGTCACGACTGGCACGTATTTGGCACACGATGTGTAGATGCCTTCACTAGAGACATCTGGCAGATATTTGCCACACAGAGTGTAGATGCCTTCACTAGAGGCGTCTGGCACGTATTTGGCACACGGTGTGTGGATGCCTTCACTAGAGACGTCTGGCAAGTATTTGGCACACGATGTGTGGATGCCTCCACTGGTGACGCCTGGCACGTATTTGGCACACGATGTGTGGATGCCTTCACTGGTGACGTCTGGCACGTATCTGGTACAGGGACTCGGCTTTCGCGTTGGCCAGCAGCCACAGTAACGGTGGAGGGGGGGTTAACCTGTCTCATTAAGTTGTTTACTTTACTATTCGTTCCATGTCTTTTTCGCATGCACTCGCATCATGTCCTCACTCTTTTCTGGACAGCCCTGGTTGTCAAGGCATGCATGCAAACCTGTTTATACAGGCGAGTGTGGCAATGATGACATGGGTTTATGGGGGGGTCATGGGGGGGGGCGGGGGGATCTGACCCAGCTGGCTCACCTCCTTCATTTGCGGCTGCACCTATCCGCACACCCCTGCAGGCGCGCGCCATCATCGTGGATATGGAGGAAGGCGTTGTCAATGGGATGCTCAAGGTACGGCCGCAAGGATAAAGTGGCGATACATGCCTACTGTTATTTGAATGAATGTGTGACCTTCCGCTCTATATACTTCTCCCTAACTGTTGTTTTGTCAGGACTTTGTATAGGACACCTGTCTCGAAACCTTGTCTTTTCTTTATGGCATTGTCATTCGATATGGAGCTAAGTGCCCTATTCACGGCGCGAGCTGCATCTACGTGAGTGCTGCTAATTACGACTATCTAGGCTAGCTACCGCTGCCAATCGGTCTGCTCCCTAATGAGCCAGGTCGCGTTCTTGCTGGGCAAAATCTCTTTCCCTTGCCTGCTGAGTGGTGCTGCGCAATGGGGTAGGGCCCAGTGGGCAAGCCGTTCCTTGCTTCCTGCCAATCGTACTGGTTTACATCTTTGCAGGTACACCCTATTTCTTCTGGGATAGATTTTACCTGGAAGAGACGTAGGGTGCACTGCTGTGTCATGGCTTACTGTCCGCGAGCATTGCACACTAAGGTATCTGACGACATTTTCACAATCCAACCCCCTGTTAACTGTTTTTCCGTGCACAGTGTCGTCAATTCAGAGTTTGCAATGAAAGAATTCTCCCTGGCCAGTTTACAATGCCTGTGCCAGTTTGCATGGTGTACTCTCTGGACGTGTGCTCTTGCGTGCGAGTGTTCGTCTGCATGCTTTTGTGCAGTGTCTGTGTGTAGGTGGTTGATGCGTGAGTGCGTGAGTGCGTGAGTGCGTGAGTGTGTGAGTGCGTGAGTGCGTGAGTGCGTGAGTGCGTGAGTGCGTGAGTGCGTGAGTGCGTGAGTGCGTGAGTGCGTGAGTGCGTGAGTGCGTGAGTGCGTGAGTGCGTGAGTGCGTGAGTGCGTGAGTGCGTGAGTGCGTGAGTGCGTGAGTGCGTGAGTGCGTGAGTGCGTGAGTGCGTGAGTGCGTGAGTGCGTGAGTGCGTGAGTGCGTGAGTGAGTGAGTACGTGTGTGTGCATAGGTGTGTGTGTGTGTGTGTGCGTGAGTGTGTGTGTGTGTTGGCAGGGAGGGTGTGGGGGGGGGGAGAGTGCGTGTGCGCGCGTATACATTGCAGTTTGCCTTTGTGGGTTTAGTGTAGAGGGCACATAGCGGCTGCATTCCTCACTTGTTTTCCAAATGCACCGCCCGTAAGCCACCCAGTACCCCACGCTCTCAACCCCCCACTTCCCCATCTAGCCTTCTGATGCCCGATGTCCTGTACATGGTGTGTCAACGATGGATCGATGCCTGCCCCTGCGGCCTGGTACTGCAGGGTAGCCTCAAGGACGTGTTTGACAACCAGCAGCTCCTCACGGACGTTTCCGGTTCTGGGAACAATTGGTACGCGTGAAGGCATCTTGTGGATCTCTCGCCAGAGTATCATCTGCTGTCGGTATTACAGAGGGCTTCCTGCTCGGGCAGGCCATCGGTGTTGTAAGCCATCATGCTGCATGGCTATCTCCTTTAGTAGTAATGCCTTGAGAGGTATTCGTGCATCGGTGCCCTGGGGGGGCTGTTGCGGAGACCAGCATACGCGACCGTGTCCTCATGTCAAGAAGTAACCAGATATGAACAAGGCGAGCATCATATGGGCTGTTGCAACCAAGCGTTTATGCATGGATGTTAGGGGCGTCTTGCATGGGCAAGCAGGCCTCTCTGCAGAGAGGGTGAAATCAGAGATAGGGTGTCCGCGAGAAACGTTCTGGCTTGCCTCCGTCACCCCACGTACGCCATGATGAGGATCGTGATGGCGATCGCTCTGCGCTGGGGTGTTGCTGGGGGCTTTGCGTGCAGGGCACATGGGTACTGGCAGTATGGGCCCCAGTACCGAGCCGACCTGCTGACCAAGGTGTCTCGAGCGGTAAGCAAGTGCTGTGCTAGCTTGCTTTGACGCTTTTCGCCTTTATAGTCAGTCCTTTGAAATGCCTATGCTGCAGTTTTGTTTCTGCGCAGTCCCTTTTGTAGCAATTGATGGACACCTTGAGAAGCATTTCTTGCATGCCTGGGTCATGGGAAACGAAGGAATGGCCAGAGTCTGTTTTGGGACCGGGCTGGAACGTAGGGGATGTAACCTACCATTCGATCACCCCTTGTGTCACCTAGGGGATGTAACCCACCATTCGATCACCCCTTGTGTCACCTAGGGGATGTAACCCACCATTCCATCACCCCTTGTGTCACCTAGGGGATGTAACCCACCATTCGATCACCCCTTGTGTCACCTAGGGGATGTAACCTACCATTCCATCACCCCTTGTGTCACCTAGGGGATGTAACCTACCATTCGATCACCCCTTGTGTCACCTAGGGGATGTAACCCACCATTCGATCACCCCTTGTGTCACCTAGGGGATGTAACCCACCATTCGATCACCCCTTGTGTCACCTAGGGGATGTAACCCACCATTCGATCACCCCTTGTGTCACCTAGGGGATGTAACCCACCATTCGATCACCCCTTGTGTCACCTAGGGGATGTAACCCACCATTCGATCACCCCTTGTGTCACCTAGGGGATGTAACCCACCATTCGATCACCCCTTGTGTCACCTAGGGGATGTAACCCACCATTCGATCACCCCTTGTGTCACCTAGGGGATGTAACCCACCATTCGATCACCCCTTGTGTCACCTAGGGGATGTAACCCACCATTCGATCACCCCTTGTGTCACCTAGGGGATGTAACCCACCATTCGATCACCCCTTGTGTCACCTAGGGGATGTAACCCACCATTCGATCACCCCTTGTGTCACCTAGGGGATGTAACCCACCATTCCATCACCCCTTGTGTCACCTAGGGGATGTAACCCACCATTCGATCACCCCTTGTGTCACCTAGGGGATGTAACCTACCATTCGATCACCCCTTGTGTCACCTAGGGGATGTAACCTACCATTCGATCACCCCTTGTGTCACCTAGGGGATGCAACCATTCGATCACCCCTTGTGTCACCTAGGGGATGTAACCTACATGTAAGATTACATCACCATTTGGTTCTCACATCTACGAGGAGCGCCTTAAAAGGATGTTTGTGCAAGGCAGATAAATGCACGCGACGTCGTTGCAGCCGTAGAGACTGTCTCACAGGTATTGTTTGGCTTCCTCGTTGGGGATGGCAACAAGGTTATTGGGCCAGCGTGCCCTGACAGCCGGTTTTCATTTGCACTACGGCAGTTACTACAAAGTATGCTTCTGGATGTGTCCGGACAAAATATGCACTTGCCTGGTCTTGAATCAGCGTGTTGAGTTCGTTCCCATGCCGGCTGTCAGGTTGCATGCTGGGTTCCTGTTCGTCCTAGGCCCCAACTCCTCGGAGTTCCCAACCAGTTCGGGCTTGTTCCCAACGCCTCAAGAGTTTCTGCGCCAGGCAACCTTGAAGTGTTGGCTGCGTCGTCCTGGCCTTCGAAGCGGGTATCAACTTGTAATTCCTTACCCTTGCCTAGGGTCTCGTTCTGCCGCCCCGCCCTACACCTAATCTCGCCCCAACCCCCCCTTTCAATGACTCTACCTGGACCACCTTTCCGTGGTTTCCTGATGCTCCCTGTGCCAACCTGGGTATCCCTGTGCCATCGCTTCGCTGCGCAGGTGGAGGCGTGTGACTCGCTGCAGAGCTTCCTCTTGCTGCACTCACTGGGGGGGGGCACCGGCTCGGGCCTGGGTTCCTACATCCTGGGCATGCTGCACGTATGTTGGCACTGCACTGGCAGTTGTATCTCATGCTACTTCTAAGCAGCCGGCCCTAATATTAATAATGTTGAGGTAATCACAGGTATCATGCTGCTATTGATTGCGGCACTGTTGGTCGTTATGTCTCACATTAGGCCGTCGCTGCACGTACCCGGTGGTTTGGGGAGCATGTACAACTTTTTCTGATTCCTGGCTTCCCAATATAACTACTAATGTGATTACTAATGTAATAACTTTTTCTTATACCTGGCTTCCCAATATGTTCTACATACCTGATGAAATGGGTCTTTTAGGTCTAATATTTGGTTCACCACGTGACGCTCATGCAGAGCAAGTGCTTCCGACATTGTCATGGATGCCACATCACCTGAGCTGTTTGGTACCATGCCACAGGCATCGCGTACACATTCTCTCCACAACCATGGCACTTGCCTGTATGCCGTCCTTTCCCATGCGTACTGCCATTCGTACTGCCATGCCTACCCTGCCATGCCTACTGCCATGCCTACCCTGCCATGCCTACCCCGCCATGCCTACCCCGCCATGTCAACTGCCATGTCAACTGCCATGCCTAACGCCTTGCCTACTGCCATCCCCACTGCCTTGCCCACTGCCATGCATACTGCCATGGCACCTGCTTCTGCCCCGGCGTCTGGCATCATCCATGCGCGTTGCAGGACGAGTATCCGGACGTCTACCGTTTTGCGGTGTCCGTGTTTCCGTCGCAGGACGATGACGTGGTCACCTCTCCTTACAACAGGTGCGTCCCTGTCTGGCTGATCTCTCGTCACCCCATGTGTGCGCGTGTCGGTCCTTTATCCACCACCGCCACCACCACCACTGCCGCCACCACCATCCCCGCCACCACCACCACCGCCACCACCGCCGCCACCACCGCCGCCGCCGCCGCCGCCGCAGCAGCAGCTCCTCCTTACGGGTTCGTAGCTTTCGGTCCCTTTCTCAAATGATTGACATATGCTTGCCTTGACCCCCTTCCGCTCTCTACCCATGCGCCCACGCACGTCTCACCGTGGCGTTTGCCCACAGTATCCTGTCGCTGGGCAAACTGATCGAGCATGCCGACTGCGTGTTCCCGCTCGAGAACCAGGCGCTGATGGATATTTGTGGGTGGGTGATGGGCCGAGGCAGTGCGTAGTAGCATGGGAATATGTGTGGTGGGTAGGACCAAGCACTGGTGGATATTGATGGGTGGCGTGTTGAGGCAGTGCGTATCATGCGAATGGTCAGATTCCAGCACATACGGTAGTCTATTGCAGATTGTTATCTTTGTTAGGGCCCTGCAAGGGCCTTTATCCAGTCAGCTTCTTACACTCTTGATAATTGCACTCAGCACTCCCTCATTTGCGAGTTTCGACGGTAAGAGCTCGATTCATATATAGGATATCTCCCCCTATGTTGCCTAATAAGCATACTCTGGCTTGATCCTGTAAGATACCTGACAGATAGATTACGGCTTTGCACCGCGCTGTTTGCTCTAGTGCCAAGCCCCCACACTGTATCAGACACACGCCACAGCTTGAGTATTGGGGCTTCCACTTCTTTATGGGGCATGGCAAGAAGAGCCCTCACCGTTTATCTTGGCTGATGCTAGACTCCTTGCGCACACATTTCTGCCTCGTTTTCCTACTGCACCCACGTCCAAGCATGCATCGGGGCTCTCCTCATGCGACTTCCTCATCATTTTTACGCTCCAACGTTGCGTGCGACAGCATGATGGAGCAACGGGCGGCTGGGGGCGAGGTGACGGATGCCAGGGGAGACGGAGCCACCAGCGCTGGTCGCCGTGGCAACAAAGGCGGCAAGTCGTTTGACAACATGAACAGCCTGGCGGCGAATCTGCTTCTGAACCTGACGAGCTCGGTCCGCTTTGAAGGATCTTTGAATGGTAATTGCGCATGCAGCATGGGCTTTAAAGACTAGGCTGATGAGACTTTGGAAAGTCAGGTACTGTCTCCTGCGTTCATGGTGGGCATTGCCTGCCACCTGTGACCTGCTCCCAACCAACCAAAGGAACTCACGCATCCCTAGTCGTTTCTTCTTAGTCGTTTCTTCTTAGTCTTTTCTTCATAGTCTTTTCTACATAGTGTTTTCTTCTTAGTCTTTTCTTCATAGTCGTTTCTTCTTAGTATTTTCTTCTTAGTCTTTTCTTTTCGTGTAGTCGTACGTAGCGTGCCCCAGCTGGTGTAGTGCTGCGTCTACTGTTGCACCCCTTGACAAGACGGCGAGGTGGCCCCCTGCAGATGTCCTCCGTTGGCCATGGCAGTAGGGGTATCATGAGGAGTTATCATAGTAGTACTACTAAATTATCATAGTAGTACTAATGTATGGTCATAGTACTACTATATTATCATAGTAGTACTACTACATGATTATCATGTTTAACGCATGCCTACCATAACGTTGCTGTCACTCACCCTATCTCCATCCGCCCGCCCGCTCACCCACACTGCGTGCATGCACACCCGCACGCCTAGCTGCATGTCCAATTGCCCTTCTGCCTGTCCAGCCACCAACACGATGATCCTTGCTGCCTGCATCGCCTGCTTTACTGGCTGGGCTGGCTGGCTGGTTGTCTCATGGCGTTGCGTCTGCCAGTGGACCTGAACGAGATCGCGATGAACCTGGTCCCCTTCCCCCGCATGCACTTCCTGCTGGCCAGCATGTCGCCGCTGATGACGTCCCTCGACAAAGGTGGGTCCCCTGTTGGTGAGGCAGCGCATCACTGGATGGGAAGCGTGCGAGGTTAGCAAGGCCGACAAGAGGGCGCCACGCATGGGTGGGATGTGTGCGCGGTAGGCAAGGCGGGCAAGGGTGTTGGGGCAAGAGAAAATCAAGCAGAAGGGAGTAATAGGGCTTTTGAGCTCTTTGAAAACGGTTTGGTATATTTTTCTTTGAAAAATAAGTATTAGGTCAGGCGTTCGAGTCGTTGGAACACTGCTACTGCACTCTCTACGAGGCAGTTGTCAGTAGCACAACCCAGCATGCCTCTTCACATATTACGTGCCTCTAAACATATCACGTGCCTCTAAACATATCACGTGCCTCTAAACATATTACGTGCCTGCTGTATAAGTGGTTGTATACGTATAACGAACATGGCTTGCTAGAAGGTTGCGTGTGGCTCATTATATGGTTGCATATGACTCGTCATATGGCACTTATGATGTGCCTGCGGCATCAGCGGTTGTCCTATTTCCATTTCACGAGGAGCATGTGCTCCTTTCTTTGCAATTAGGGTCGCAGTATCAGTTTTGCTCGTTTGCCAGCCAGGCCTCCTGTCAAAGCTTTTGGCCTCTTGTGGTCCATTTTGTAAAGTCAGCCCTTTGCCTTGTTCTTTTGACTGTTGAAGGGCCCTTCTCACGCGATAAGGCTGGCTCTAAGATATTTTGCTGTGGCCGCACGTTTGAAACATTGGATGCAGGCAAGGTGGCAGCCCAAATGCAGCCTCGCGGCATCGATCAGGTATTTATGCAAGCACAGCACATTCTACTATGTATTCTTGTATGCTACCCAACCCTAACTGCGCGTTCTTCAAGCACGTTTATGGGCAGCACTTGCACTGGTGGAGATTGACAGCGTGGTCAGCCCATTATTGCATTTTCCCCTACGCAAGGCTGCGAGACGATTTTGTCCGGCACAAAAGTCACTATGGAACCTTTTTTCATGGTTGGTGGAAGTGGAGTCCCTGTTTCTTGTGACATGGACCTCCAGTCATGGGCCAGTAATTGCAACTGCAATACCTAAAGGCGCAAGTTGAGCAATTAAGAAGAAACCTCCCATGGAAAGCATGCTCCAAGCAAATACAGATAAAATTTTTACAAGTGTATGACCTGCCATCATATTAGCAAACAATCGAATTCCTAAGTTGAATGCACGAAAGCAATAAGAAATTAATTATAAAGTTACTAAAAGTGGTGCTAGAGCTAAAGGAGCACCGGGAGGTAATAAGAAACTAAAAAATTAAGACCTTGATATCACAAACTAGGATTTGCCCCCTCTGCTCTTTGGGTCTGCTGACTTCCCGCCATGTCCGGACCTTGCTGTCTGCGTGTGCACACTCTGGTAGGCCAGTACCAAATTCAGCTGTTTGGCCCAAGGAAATTATGGGCAAGTAGATCGACATCAAAGAAGGGCTTACAAGTATACGGATGATTGGATGGTTGGGTGGGTGTGGGTCGGGCTTGGAGATAAACGGTGGGCAACCCCAAGCCTGCCTCCGGTATAGCCAATGCTCTTGACAGATGCCAGTTGAGATAAGCCAGCAAAAAGGGCCTAGGGACCACACACAATGGGCGCAGGGAACGGTAAGGGGGGTGAGTAGCATGGTGAGCGAGTGCACATCGGGTGGAAGGTGCGGTTCTGCCTTAACCTTTGTCGAGTTCTTCGTTCCTATCCATGAGAATGCACCTAGAAATAGAACACTCGCATGACAATCTGTGTAATGAATGCTCAGTGGTGCATATGTGTTTGTTTTGGGAGGGGATGCCTTCAATAGATTTGCAGTCATGGGAAGGGTGGTTAACACACAGCGGCCGGATGCTGGTTGTCGATTTTCTGCATGTGGCTGCGCTGCCAGGCCTTCTCCCAGGTGTTCGCCAGGGACCATCAGATGATCAAGGCCGACCCGAGGCAGTCCACGTACCTGGCGTGCGGCCTGCTGCTGCGGGGCGAGTCGGTCACGATATCGGACATCAACCGTAACGTGGCGCGGCTCAAGTCCTCGCTCCGCATGGTGAGTGCTCCGGCCGCATGCTTCAGGGCAGCACGAGAATACTCTCTCATAGGACGAGAGAGTCGACGAGTAAGTACTCTTCTGTGGCATGACAATGTGAGTGGCATGGTAGTGTCGTGTGAGCCAATGTCTGTGCAGCAGTGCCTCTCCTAGCTATTTATGCCATGAGGGCTTTGGTATGCACCTAGGCAGGTGAGTAGTCAACATGCGAGGGAGTCGAAAAGGTGGGCAGCGTGAGTGTACGTGACGAATGCCAGCGCACCAATAACATATGAGGAAATGGACTATATTGGACATCATGGCATCCGTGGTATGAAGAACTCGTCGACGCCATCGTCAGGTTCTCTGACCTCTGTATGCCTGGAAACTCCTGGTCGTGGTTGGCATATCCCTGGAACGTCCTGAGTCGCTTCCGGAGTCGGCCCATCGTTCATCTCCCTGTCCCTTGTTGCTATGGCGGCACGCTTGATTTGCATCGAGGATAGGCAGGCCAA
Organism: Mesostigma viride; assembly: GCA_009746045.1. Lineage (NCBI taxonomy): Eukaryota > Viridiplantae > Streptophyta > Mesostigmatophyceae > Mesostigmatales > Mesostigmataceae > Mesostigma > Mesostigma viride. The sequence goes on from RPFO01000448.1 coordinate 842,660, forward strand.
AGGAACACTGTTCTTATGAGCTCGTGGAATGCCCAGGGCGAGCAACAGACGCGTCAGAGGCTAGGGGTATGGATAAGCTATGTTCCTTTAGGGTTATCTGTAGTTAGGGGTATGGGTAGTTAGGGAATGGGTAAGCGATGCTCAGTTAGGGGTATGGGTAGTTAGGGGTATGGGTAGTTAGGGATATGGGTAAGGGATGTTCCGTAAGGGGTATGGGTAGTTAGGGGTATGGGTAGTTAGGATTATGGGTAGCCAGGGTTATGGGTAGTTAGGGATACGGGTTTGCTATGTTTCATTGTTAGTCTCGATGTACAGGAAACCAGACCGGCATCGAATGTGGACCGCAGGGTATGTTTATGTTCCTGTGTGTGGATGCCCCTCTTTCCTCCTGCAATCGTTGCATGTGCATGGACACGTGGACTGACTTGACAGGTGTACTGGAACACGGAGGGCTTCAAGCTTGGACTCTGCTCCAAGCCACCTGTGGGGCTGCCCTACTCCCTGCTCAGCCTCGCCAACAACTGCTGCATCAGGTTTTTGTTTGCATGCGCTGGTTCTCGATTTGCAGAAAGTAATCAAATCCACTCGCTAGGCTGCCGCTCGCAGATTGCTGACCTTGTAGATGCTTTTATTGCATGACACAGCTGTGAGTTATGTGGGAAGGGGTGGTTTCCCAAGCTATTTTTGGCACAAATGGGGGCCTGCCAACCCTGGTAGATATTATTTTGTTGCATTCATTTAATAACATCTGTATGTCTTCCAGGAAGGACACGTTATGTCCTGTCCAACGTTACAGAATTGCACGTTCCTAATTGTTTTGAAACTGTAACACTTACTTATTATTGTCGTTTTATAAGTGCAAAGCTTTACTTTTGGATCGATAACTTTCGGAGGCATGCACATATTAGCTGGCAGCCTTGATGGCTTGGGCGAAGAAGGATCTGGCCTTGCAAACATGCTGGAGATCTTAGCCTGGTTGACCTTAGAGGAACTTAAACTCAGCAGGTGTGCAATTCCATCTGGGCTGTGTAGGCGTGCACGTTGGGCACATCCACCGTGTAAAATTGGCTAAGCGTTATAATTAGACCCGCCACGCAACATATGACCAGCCCTCCGATTGGTGCAACTTTGGTTGCTTGGTAGTTTCTCTTTCAACAAGGGTCAGAGGAGGAAATGGGGAATACGTCGATTTTTTTCACTTTAACAAGAATTCTTTCTTAGAGCGAGTAAAACTTTCTTGTCATTTTCTGGCATGTCCTCTATAAGGTGGAATTCAGCCACAGGTGCGATGCCATTGCATTTACAACTCCACGACATTTCATTTTTTTTCTCCCGGACAACGATACATCCGTTGGCTTCTATTGTCAAACACGACACCCCGTGCAGGGCAGCTTCATGTCTCAACCAACCCCTGCTGGCGCTCCATACCCACCCCAACTTGTATTGCCGTGTCGTGACCTTGCCGCGACCTTGCCCTGTCTCGCCCCGAACGCCAGCCGGACATTCAGCGACATGTCGGACCGGTACTTGAAACTCTTTAAGCGCAAGTTCTACCTTCACCACTACACCCAGTTCATGGAGGCGTCCCAGTTCACTGAGGCCGTGGGTACGTGATGCCATGATATGCTACTGTTGTAGAATGCAGCAGCAGTAGATCAATACCTGACAGGGTTTCACTTGATACGTGTCTCAACTAGTCATGTGCACGTGTGCAGGCAAGTCAAGAGCTTTTGGGAGGGCGCCCTCGGCTTCCGCGCTTTGGCCCACTATGTGGATGAGTACTACACCTCAAGGACCACATGTGGCATGGCGAGGCTTTTTGCGCCCGTAAATTTTTTCTTCCCCCGTAGTTTTTCTTTTGTTTTTTTTTTCTTAGTGTTTTGGGGGGAGGGGGGCATTGTGGGGTGGTGGTGGCGGGCTAGTTCTGTTTGGCATATGAGGATTCGATGAGTTTGCCATGCGTGAGTTATGCAATACACAATGTCCTTGTTGTGACCGTCATGACGATTTCGCAAGCAATATATAATGTATATAGGAGCATGTAAGAGCCTTATAATGTATACAGGAGCATCTATGAGCCTTATAATGTATATAGGAGCATGTAAGAGCCTTATAATGTATACAGGAGCATGTAAGAGCCTTATAATGTATACAGGAGCATCTATGAGCCTTATAATGTATATAGGAGCATGTAAGAGCCTTATAATGTATACAGGAGCATGTAAGAGCCTTATAATGTATACAGGAGCATCTATGAGCCTTATAATGTATATAGGAGCATGTAAGAGCCTTATAATGTATACAGGAGCATCTATGAGCCTTCAGAGCTTGTCTAGCTGTCACTTGTCAGTATCCTATCTCTGCTTTGAGGGGGGCCCAAGAAATAAGTTGCCTCTATGTTGGCCAGTTTGGGGGGGCACGTTCGCTGCATCCTATGGGAGCCCTGGCTCACCGCACTACGTTTTGACAACATCAACTATGGCTACACGTAATTCTATGCGTCAGGTTATTCCCAGCTTAGCTCCGATTGCTACATAAGAAATGAGCACTTAGCCTAGCAAGTCAAATATTGCGAATGCTCACCTCTTATTCCACACGTAGGTTGATACTGTGTACCAGCCGATGATTGCACTTTTCGTTGAGCTCTGGTATGCAAGGCCATGATTGTTGCCAAACAGCCACTTGCACACTTCCTGCTGTATTAGATGCCATGACCCACACAGGTACCTGGCATTTCGATTCGTGGATGGTGCAGTGAAAAAGTGTGTGCGTGGCCACAAGTGTAGACCGTTGAACGCACCATGGGACTTCAGAGATGACAAAGTTGTGGGCAAGTACTGCAGCATTTGAACTCCTACCAGGCAGCAACATTGCTGGCTTACTACCATCTTTAAGTTCAGATGGGAGACAAGCCACGCGCTCTTTGTTGTAGTCCCAAATGTGTGATGGGAAGGCTTATGCCGCGTGCGTGCCTGTGTTTATTACAGACCGGCCGGGGCCCCCCTTTATCTTGGAAGTTGCCTTCCTCAGTGACTGTCAACTGCTTGCGCTCGATTGCTGGCTATTTGGACTGGTCTTCACCATCAGCCGCTTGTTTTTGCTGCACCCCGTGTACCATCTCAGCATGCCATCCACCATCCCAGCATGTCATGCAATCTCATTCTGCTGTTAATTTGCTTTCTGTTAATTGCGCAGAGAATGTGGACTCCCTGGTGGCGGAATATACGGGACTGGAGAATGCAAGTTTTTCCAATGAATCACACATGGGATTTCAGCCTATTGGAATCCCAACCCGGTAGAATCTCGATCCAGGTATATCTAGGTGTTATCACTTGAGCACTATCATTATTTGTTTACTACAATTTATTTATTACTTAGCACCATCTACTTATTTAAATTAATGTGAGGGCTAATTGTATCGTGGTGTTCGGTTTGGTGCATGGTTATCGTAACTGTACATAAATCATCATACATAACTATTTTTTTTCGATCTGGCCTGCGCTGGTTATTGTCTCTTTGATCATTCATTCATTCACTCACGCACTCACTCACTCACTCACCCACCCACCCACCCACCCACCCACCCACCCACCCACCCACCCACCCACCCACCCACCCACCCACCCACCCACCCACCCACCCACCCACCCACGGTCCACCCACCCACCCACCCACCCACCCACCCACCCACCCACCCACCCACCCACCCACCCACCCACCCACCCACCCACCCACCCACCCACCCACCCACCCACCCACCCACCCACCCACCCACCCACCCACTCACTCACTCACTCACTCACTCACTCACTCACTCACTCACTCACTCACTCACTCACTCATTCATTCATTCGTTCGTTCGTTCGTTCATTCATTCATTCATTCATTCATTATCCTGTAGCTCGACTGCGTCATGTCGGTATACCAACAAAGGAACCTTCAACCCCTGTACACAATGAGAAGGAGGCCGGAAGGGCGCCCTAGCTTCTCTCACTGCCCTCAGTGGGCAGGCCCACATAGCGCTCTCTCCGGATCATGGTGCGGGCGCAACTAGCTGTACGTACGTGGGTGCATTCTTCGGCGAAGCAAAATTAATTAATTAATTAGACTCGTGCTCCCGTTGGGGAATCACGGAGCATTAACCCCGATGGATGGATGGATGGACGGGGACACGCAATCCTACCGGTCTAATCTATCTACAACATCAAGCCAACTCTAGTCTAAGTTCTCTACGCTATGGGGCCTGTCTGGCATGCTTCCCGCGTGTTTAATTGCAAACGCGGGCGCTTCCTCACGGGGGGGGGTTCGTTGTCCTCTATGACCTGGGCCCACTTGGCCTTGTCCATCATCTTGTTCCAAATCACGGAGAGGCCTACGCCCCCCATATCCTCTACTAGCTGTTCTTTGAAGGTGCAAGCGTAGCAGAAACGTTGCAGGCGTAGGTATACGTGGCGGATCAATGCAGCAAGGCGCTGCCCCATGGGCCAGAGCCCACAGAGAAGCTTGGAACACATTCAGGGGCGGGCGCGCCAGATTGGGAGAATAAAAAGGGGCCTCTCCCAGAGCCTGCCGGGTTTTAGGGGCACACCCATGGTTCGCCCACAAACCCCAATTAGTTGTCTTACTTAATAAATAGCTAGATAGAGTTTAACCCGTGTTTTTTTACAACGCGATACATCGCGTTGTAGGGTTAGAACGCGATGTATCGCGTTGTAATCTGACACGTGGCAAACCTATTAAACATGCGATTTTTGGTCTGAAACTTTCAAAATAGGTCAGAAACATCTCATAGAATTCAAGAAAAAATCCTGGTATTTTTGGTATTTTTTTTGTGACAGCTGCAAACAAATATGTACCACTGAAATCAGGCATTTTTGCGGGACGAAGGTGAAGACGGCGGCGATGGCGGCAGGTAGATCTCGCCAGTTTTCGCGCGAATTTCAGTGGCTGTTGGGTAGCACGACCATGATGATGCGTTCAAAGGTTGATAATTAGGTTTCTACGAGTTTGTTGAGGTACTGGGGCAAAGGAAATCGGGGTTCTTTGAACGGAGTTTCTTCTATACGTGAATGCGGGAACAAGAGGCCGCTGGATGAGCGGCTTATAGGTCGTAGTGTTTACTCGTAGCTGTTTAGCTAGAGCTTTTGTGATTAGTAGATGCAATATAGTGCATGGTTGAAAAATGAATTAAATAAAATGTGCGTTCCGCGCTTGGGTTGATTATACCCGGGCGGAACGGGGCGTGAGGTGCAGTGCCCCTGAAAAGAACAACCTACGCATTATTTAATACTAGCCGTGCAGATTCGGGATATTATACCCCCGGTCTGTACGGTTAGCGTCTTACTAGCATCCACTAAACATAAGGGTTTAATGACGTCAGTTAGCTAGGGATAAGGGAGGTTTTGCGACTAAAAGCCGCTCTGGCTGGTTTTGTCGGCCTCTTTCTTTGCTCGTTGTCGTTGCGGCGGCAGCCGCAGCTATGGGTGCTGCGGAGCAAAATCCCAAAAGCACTGGTTGCACTGGCCACTTGGCCAGTGGTGAGACTTCCAGTTGTTAACCGGCCAGGCGTAGTTCCTCGCCCGGTTAACTAAAAGAAAAGAAAATGATTACCTCCGGTCCGCACCTTTTCCCCAGCTTGGGGTCTTTGGTGGGCCGGATGCCGTGACAGGTGCTCAACTGTCGCTTGGTCGGCCCAGTGCGCGAGCTGGTGCTCCGTACCTGGGGATGCTTGCACCCCGGGTTGGAGCCGGATGGCTGGCACTGGCGACCCGTGTCTCGGTCCGCGGCCTGCGGCTTTTTCTTCGGAAATTGCTGCTGGCCAGCAAACTTTGCAATTGCCTTCCGCCGAGGGGGGGGGGTTGGGGCTGGGGACGGCGATGGGAAAAGCGCCTAAGCTAGAAATTTTTTCCCCACGCATAGAAACCTCGGGGGGAATGCGGTCTTGGCTGAACGGACTCTCGTTCAGCCAGGTGCCTGGGGCTGTGGCCTCGGGCATCCGGGCTGGCGGGGCCTGGGCTAGGTCCACGTTTTTTCTCGAAGCACCCCGGGTCTATGGGGAGACGGCCATAGCGGTACCGACTCGGGGCCCCGAGAGGGGTCATGATAGGCTGGCCGTGCGCAATCGCAGTGCAAATGCGCTGGGCCTTTTTGGGCCTGGCCATGCATCCACAGCCGCCGGGCACACGCCTCCCGATGTGGGGGGGCTCCCGTTTTGCGGCAGGGCGGTCACTTGTGACAACGAGCAAGGTGGAGTGCGGCTTCAAGGGAAAGCTGGCCAGGGCGGGGGTGATTGGGCAACGTACTTCATGAAGGGCCTTGAACGGCGTGCCTCCGGGCATGTCAATTAGTGTCACATGTATGCTTCCACTTATTGTTTTAATGAAGATGCTGGTTTTTGTGGGAGCTACGTGGGACATGAATCGGGGTTCTTTGAACGGAGTTTCTTCTATACGTGAATGCGGGAACAAGAGGCCGCTGGATGAGCGGCTTATAGGTCGTAGTGTTTACTCGTAGCTGTTTGGCTAGAGCTTTTGTGATTAGTAGATGCAATATAGTGCATGGTTGAAAAATGAATTAAATAAAATGTGCGTTCCGCGCTTGGGTTGATTATACCCGGGCGGAACGGGGCGTGAGGTGCAGTGCCCCTGAAAAGAACAACCTACGCATTATTTAATACTAGCCGTGCAGATTCGGGATATTCTACCCCCGGTCTGTACGGTTAGCGTCTTACTAGCATCCACTAAACATAAGGGTTTAATGACGTCAGTTAGCTAGGGATAAGGGAGGTTTTGCGACTAAAAGCCGCTCTGGCTGGTTTTGTCGGCCTCTTTCTTTGCTCCCCACCCACCCACCCGTGTCTTGGTTGCCTCTAGGGCAACGTACTTCATGAAGGGCCTTGAACGGCGTGCCTCCGGGCATGTCAATTAGTGTCACATGTATGCTTCCACTTATTGTTTTAATGAAGATGCTGGTTTTTGTGCCAGGAGCTACGTGGGACATGAACGTAGTTTTTTCCAGTTTCTCACCCAACTTTCATGCGGAAAACCTGGAAACCGGCATACATATTATTACGTCAAGACTCTGGTCTGCTGCGGCACCATGCTTGGTATTTCCATGGTGTTTCGACTTCTTAACACATGTTTATTCATTCCGAACGCCCGGACTCTCGGCTAAACCGAGATTTGTGCAGACTTTTATTGGGTAGCTCCGGGCATGATGGTGCCTGCAAATAGCGTAAGGCGTGACCGTGGCTATTGCTACGGTATGCTGTATTTTCCTGGAAATGGCCTCTGCCACCGGCTCAATAGTGCTTGCAGGCGTAAGTATATCGTGTTTCTACCTAGTTTCTGCCAGTTTTCCACTTATTTCTACCGACCTCTGCCCAGCCTCTCTAAGACCGCCATCCTACTCGACGTTGCTTGCATGTCAGCCATAGCAGGTTGCAGTTGTGCAGTATTTAGGTGCTGTATATGTCGTCAAGCCGTGCATATATCGTGAGGATTGGATGTTGATGGTTTATGCTGCGTTGATTGTGCAAGAAGATCAGCTAGGTGCCCATAATCATGGTGTATAATCATGTGTTGTTAGCATCTTGCCACCATTTGCTAGCATGCATTCCAGCGTCATCTTTGCCTGCATGTGAGCTCATGGATCACTCAACCTATCCAAGCCTTGCATTACACGTGCCTCTTTCTTTCAGTATTGCACGCGTTATGGAATGAAAACCCAACACCTCCGTTCCCACGAGGCATGTGCTCAACACGTTGTGAGAGTGGATCAGTGATGCTTTTGCTATGGCTGCCTGATTCAGTCATATTAGGTAATCCAGTCATGATGTTTGATGCATGTTTGATGCAGTATAACTTATACAACACCTATTTTCAACGTTTTGACCCTCCAAGCTCACTATGGCCCCGTTTATGGGGCTCGTGTCGTTGCGTAATGTTGTGAAGGGCTCTCATGTTTCCCACTGCGTTGTACTGCGTTGTAATTGTGATGCTAATGAAAAATAGCTCCAGTGGCCCAATGGGCCTGAGTTTTGTTTCACAGAGCCTGCATATGTTGCCCATGCATAGCTCGTGCAAGAAGCCAGATTTTTTTCATGAACCATTTGTGAATAAGCACATGACTTGTGACCTAGGGTCAAGAAATCGCGGTCATGGTCAGACCCCCCTGTATTCAAACCAGTGTATCTCTCTAATGAATAAGCATTTTGTAGGTCTGAGTAGCTCAAAAAATCCTTTGATTTATGGGCATTCAGGAAAGTATATACATGACCATGAAAAAAAAAATTCCTTAGGTGCTATAGATACGCGTTCTAAAAAAAGCTTACAACGCTATATATCGCGTTCTAATTAAAAAAACACGGGTTAATACAATACGTTAGTTGGCTATCAGGCGCATGACACATATTATCGATTGGTATATCAGTCGAGACAACAATTGGTATATATGAAGTGTGACAACTATGCCTGGACGCATGGCGATCCAACGCCGTGGAAGAGTAGGATAGTTGTCTGAGAGGAAAGACGATTGGGAAATCAGTCGCTATTTGTAGCTCTATAGTGCATTGCATGCATTCAAGCCAGGGCATGTATGTGCTTGGCTGTCTCGATAACACACTATAGCTGCCGGCAGCATTCATGACTGGTCAGTGAATTGGATTGGAACATAACTCCGTTGGGAGTATATGTAGCACATATCCCTGCGAAGGGGCATATGGCTTTTAATACACTCTGGGCTACTTCCTGCAAGGGTAGGGTGTAAACTACACCTGCTCTGGATGCACTAAGTGCACCTGCACGTACACCACTATGACTATCCTAGCACCTGACCATGCAGTGAACATTAGGTTTAGGGGTGAGACCCATGCATGCATGTGGTACATCGTCGAGGCAAGCAGAAATGGTATACTAATTAATTAATTAGTCTCGAAATAGTATAGTTATGCAGAAATATATACAGTATAGAAAATGCTGCCTAGCACCGGGATCGCCAAAAAACGCGAAACTTCTATAGCTCAACTGCTCAAGCAAGGCTCGAACTAGGACCTCTGGCATAGATTCTGTGGCTATATGCATGGGTCTCCTGAGATCCGTAGGCATCCCAAGCTACAGTTCAACTGCATAAAAACTCATTATCGGATAGTTGTGCCAGCAATTTGGAAATTGTGCTGTACATACTGCGTGGGCTAGTGGTTCGTATACTACACACCTGTTGCATGCGCTACTTTTATATTGAACTTTGCTGGCAGGGATTGATGTCATCCTGGCCCAGTACTTGTGAGGCAGCCAAGTCATGCATGGTTGAGTGCAACTAGTATTGTAGCGCAAGGCGGGGTGATTACTCTAGTATTAGCAAGGGGAACATTACCAATAACGCCTCAACTTCTCAACAGTTCCGCCAACTGCCCTCAGCCCAGGTGTGGCAGCCCAGGTGGGCCAGGAATTCGAAGAAGATGAACAGCGCAGTAGGGAGATTAGTCCCCCTCCCGCGCTCAAGCCTAGGCGACACGGTCATCAGTACCTGCCTACTCGGACTTGAGCTGCTGCCAACACAGAAGCTGTTTTTTACAACTGCGACCAAAGGAGGGGCGGGGGGTATTCTAGAACAGGACCAACGTTACCAACGTTTATACCCAACTTTTCAAGCGCTCTCACTTCTCTGGGCCATTAGCGACCCACATATCCACCTGTGGCGTTGATCTCTGCCGGCCGGCTGTACCTAGCCGTTGGTCAGTGCGGGCTCGGCATTACCTACGTGGAGATTTAATTACGGCTCGGCCTGTGGTCCATCTCACTCCTGGTAATGTACGCAATACCTGTCCGGTTCTATCATGGCGTCCCTAGTTTACACAGGCTCATACGGCACGCTGCTTGCCACCAAGCAAGCTTGGGCCTCCAAACCCGGGCATTGCCATCTTCGGTAATAATCCGGCCAAGATACCGAACATCTTTGTAGGCGGGGCAGGGCTGTCCTAAGAAAGTGTCCCCCCACCTCATCCTCCGTCAACTTCAAGCTTCTTTGGCGTGGCTAAAATGATATTTGACTCCTTCACATGGCCAGAGCTAACGTCACCGCAGAACTCTTGGTACTTAATACACAACGGAAGTGTTGTACAGCGAACGATTTCGGGCCTACGCTGATTGTCTATTGATATAACGAACGCAATATGCGCGTTAATTCAGCCCGAAAGCATTCGATTCGCCTACGGCAAGTCGTGCCATGCCAACCACACGCCATTTCCCAAACTGGGCAAGAACAGCCACGTAACCAGCTCGGGAACTGTTGGGCACTGGGCTCCGGCTGGATCTGGTGCGTGGGTGGCTGGTGCAGTACGCAATTGCGAGTTGCGACGTGCAGGCTTCTGCTGGAGGTCACGTGTCACGTCATGGCTCGGCGTATGCGCGTGGTGCCCGGGAATTTTGTGTGAGGTGTGTGTTCCCGCCATCTTTTAAGAAGTGGGTTTCCCGCGCGCGCACATATGAAGTACGGACTTTCCCGCTCCACCTTCTGTGCGTCGGCAACACGCGGAAAGCCATCGCCATCGTTGGACTCGCTATCTTATTGCTGTCGAAGGATCGGACAATCAAAGCAGCAGATCACCCCTCTGCGAAGGCTACCGAGCCCTGTGAAATTGAGGTTAATTCGCGTTATCTAGCGGAGCAAGCTGCTGCAATTAAAAAGTACTTTTTGTCGTGGGAGATTGCTGTGCACACCGCCTGCGATGAGTCAGAGCGAGTACGAGCAGATGAGGGAGGCCCGGATTCGGGAAAACCAGGAGCGGCTTCGCGATTTGAACATGCCAGTTTTAACACAGGCATTTCGGGCGATTAAACCTAGACCACCCATGCCTCCCAAATTGAAAGCAGAAGTTAAAAACGTCGCAGGAGAAGAAATTCGGCGCTCGTCACGCGTGGCTGGAGTACCTCCCGTTCGGTACTCCGACGACGTGATTGAGCTGCAAGATAAATTAGATTGCTCAGAGAGTTTGCCGAGAAACGACGTCACTGTGCAGCGTGCGCCACGCGTCGGAGCCTGGGCTGGGCAAGCGAGCTATCAATTGCCGACTTTGTACATTGACGGGGTGGCCGTCGAGCGGGTACGTCGAAAGCGTGAGCATGATGGGCGCGCATTGACGAGTGTTTCCCGTCAGCCAAGTACAGTTGTTCCCAGGTGTCGTTCGGCATGTATACCCGTGTTCAGGACAATGTCTGTGCTTCCATTCGCGACGTTAAGGTAGAAATGTGCTCTCTGCAGTCCTCCAGCGCCCGAGGGCCCTGAATTGGGACTTATTCTTCCAAAAGACCTGTATGATTCCAAGAGAGGATGACATACCCAACTCTCTGGAACTGTGTATTCCATAAGTTGCCATCATCCAAAGGTGGGCGGGTCCCGATTTAAGGCATGGCCCGTATATCTTTCTCTTTTATCTCGTTCGCAGGGCAAACCGCTTGCTTTGCCAATCTCCACAGGTGCGCATTACCTGCGATTCATTACGTGTCAACGCTTACCCTCAACAATGTAGAATGCGGAATAGACTTGGTCAACACACAGTGAAAAGTGTTGCGCACTCAAAGTGTGTATCCTGTTTTCCGTGGCCAGTACACGGAAGTTTGGCCATGTTGCTTGCTGCGTGGGGAGCCAAGGGGCCCAGGCTGTACCATCTCTCTTAACAAGCCCTGCAGACAGTGCTTGCATGCAACTATCCAAGATCCCTATCTGATGCCAAGATCTTTGCCATTAATCAACTGACAAAGTAGCTGCGTTTGCTCGCGTATGAACCATGCCTCTCCTGCGCGCTGTTTAGTGCCGCCACTTCAACTTGTTATTGCCACCACGGCAATAGCAAATCGCTTCATGGAAGGCAGCAGTGGTCATCAGCTTTCATTTGATTCAATAGACTAGCTAGGGGTAGGCCAACGGCGGGCCTAATAGCTCACCATCATGAATGTTATGTTAATGCCTCCATCCCAACATAGGGAGACCTCTGGTGGGAGCTGCTGTCATGCTGGCACCTGCCCACCCCTTTATTCAGAAATGGTTTCCCACGAAGAGAGAAAAGGGGAGTCTCTGGGGCCCCTTTCGTTGTCCAACAAACTGGGATGGAAAGCAATCTGGTGTTGTTGTGCTCCTCGACTCCCCGACGGGAGCACGTTACTAATCGATGAATTAATTAGTTCCCACGAAATCCGTTGTGGAAGGCAACTTTTGAGATCCCAAGATGGATAGCTCCATGCTGTTGGCAGCATAGGGACAGCCGACCAAAGAACAATCCATGCTCACTTGCCGCTGGCAGAATAGATGCCACCTGTCGTGTTGCTGCTGGCGGGACACCACCGCTGGGGTAGCGTGGCCAGGTCTGGACTGGTGTGGACAGTGTTGAGCCTCCAAATAGCAATATGAGCATATGCAGGATTACAGTGTTTTAGTGACATCATCTCCATAAATCAATGGCCCTTTCTTCAATTAATCTGCCAGACAGTCGCATATGTCACCCTCAAGAGCTATTGCTCGACTTCCCACACAGGGTCGCTCATGCATGCCGTACCCACGTACTCATCTTTTCTAACCCTCCCATCTCGTCTCCCTTCTTGTCCTCTCTTTGCCTCGCTTGCCTACACCTCCCCTTGCCTCGAACCTACTCGCCTTTGGCTCTCTATCCTCGCCCCGCCTACACACCCTCTTGCCTTGTGTCAGAACAAGAGCTGCCACGTGTGCACCCAGTGCGACGCCTCATGGCGGGGCAACTTCCCCCCCCCCTTGGGCTGCTCCACTTGCCGCCTGGTCTGGTGCTCGCGCTGCCTCTTCCACATCAACGGCGCGGCCACGATGGAGGAGGTGGACTCGTGGATACAGGACAAGCAGGCCACGGGGAGGTACGGACGCAAGCATGCAGGATGATTGGGGGCCAGGGTTGCCAGCACTAGCTTGTACTCTGATGTGCCCGGCTGCATGGGTTCACCCAGCCTCTAAGGTGCAGTTGCACTCCCCTTCTAAAGACCCACAGCAACTGAGTGGGCCTCGGTTCCTTTAGTTTAGGTACGTATTCCATGCTTAGTTCCATGTGTTTGTGTACTAGTAAATAGTTTTCACTTGGTACTGAAAGCATTAGCTGGCCCAATTGACAAAGTTTGGTGCACCTTATGGTTTCTCTTCCCCAATGGATTGCTAGCTACCTCAGGGTCCGTGCTGCACTCTGCGGCTGCTGCCACGCTCGTTCATGGAAAAAAAGAGTTTGTGCTGCAACCAGTACATATCTGGTAGCTTGTTGGGACCATCGCACCAGGACCCCTCCACTTAGATGTTGGTGACGTGTAACAACCATCGCGTGTTCTGCGGCATGGCAAACATGCCGCTTCGGGCCGCAGAGCCCACATTGGATACTACTAGGTTGTATCACTAGGTAGGTTATTAGATAGGATTCCCCTGCTCCCACCCGCCATCCACTCATTGATCCATTTCTCCATCCCTTCCCTTGGGGAATTATGCCCACGTGACGCAGTCCCATGCTTTGATTAGTAAACAGGTACATTAGCACTATATATGGGTTAGAAACTAACATGTGAGATGGCATACGCAATTATGATTATGGAACTGGTAGAGTGACCAGGAAGCCTGCTGTGTTCCTTTTTTAAAAAAATGCTGGCCATCGCGCTACCTGGTAGTCTGCTTGGAAATCATCCCTTCTGTGCAACGTTCATAAAAGTATCAGGCATTATAGACAATTTGCTTCTCTGGGTTCAACAACTTGCTTCTTGGTCTATATGTGCTGCCCTGCACGTGTCTGTGTGGATACGATGATTCGCGCCATGCATGGCCTCCTTGCAGCTGGCGGTGCCTCAAGTGCCTAGGCATGTGCGCATGTGATGATGACTCTACTAAGGGCCTCTCAAAGATCGACCGGCATAAAGTGAGGGGTTGGGTGGGCGTGACAGGCGGTTTTGCCAGCCATCCTGCCCGCCGTGCCACCAAACGAACGCGCCTTTTACAGGAAGACTGATGCCCAGTGCCAGAATTTTATGAAAGATGGGCCGAGAGTAACTTGCATGCGTGTGCATGCCGTACCCTGGATTTCAGGTGCCCGCAGGAAAATGCTGGGATTGGGAACTACCATACCGTGCACCAATTCTTTAGTTGGTGTACTGCCTGCAATCTGGAGATCTATGTCATGTACCTCTCAAGCTAGATGCAGTTTAAAAGCGGATGATCACAAATATTTCAAGAATTTAGACACAACTGTATCCTTGCACACACCTGGCGGGAACCTGTGCCATGCACACCACGAGGGCAGCACATGCGTGATTACCATCAACAGGTCATAATTTGGAACCGGCCTCCTTGGTCGTGAGAGAAGGATGGGTGTCTCCGCCCCGTTCTTGTTGTGTAGCAGTCAGGGATGCATGGCGAGCACTATGAACCTTAATTTGAATATTTTGCTCCGTGACTGCCCAATTAACGGCCGGGAGCGCGGATAATCTAAATAATTTGGTCTATGGAACCAACTTTATGCACCAATTGCATTGCTAGCACCAATTGCATGGGAGCTAGGGCCATGGTGCAGAGCGAGACGCCATGCTTGTAACCCAAGGTTATATCCCGCTTGTGCATTTTATAGTTCGACATATACTTGGCCTCTATAACTTTGCAGATATGACAGCACATTAATTCTCTTGGCATTGGTGTGGTATAAGTGCATGGTTCCTCTTGTTGGCATGCATGCAACTGATGCCTTGCACGTACAATCACCTGGCGCCATGAAACTGTCGTAGGTGCAGGCAAGTACTACAGTTGCAAGATGTTCTTGGAATAAATTATCACTAGCTACGTGTAAATTTGATTATTCAATTAATCATTAACATCTAGATAATTTACAGCGGACAGGCAGTCCACTCAATTCAATTCATAATCACTTACTCATATAAGAGAAACTAATATGCTATGAAAAAAAGCCCGCTGCATGATATGCCACGCAGCCATTAACGATATCGCCCCCATTGAGTACAGGAACGAGAAACTAGCGCCGATAAACAATATATGCCACAGTGTCACGCACATCATGTGGCAGCGACCGATCCATTCAAGCCCCTGAACATGGGCAATGACAGATACCGATCACATCATAAACACATTGCCATCCTTGGGCATCGTGCCGTGTACATGTACCCGCCAAGCTGATGCTCGGGCAGACCCTGGTGAGTAAAGACATCTGACACCAGCAGCGTGTGTCCACACGATACATCATGTGCACTTACGGCCTGCCAGCACTGAGGTGCTTTCCGGATAATTTAAGATGACTGTACATAGCATGGCAAGGCAATGGATGCTAGAAGGAAGACAAAAGACAAGCCAGCATGACTGGCTGCTATATAGAAGCCCTCTAAAGGCACGCACTGGAAACTGATACCAACATTCTGTACAAAAAATTGGCAAGTCTCGACACTAGCTGGGCACAACTCTCAGCCGGCTTATAAAACACGTTGGCGTCCACTACTAGTTGCCTACGCAACGTGTGCATACGCGGCAAATTTTCACGCCGCTGCCTCGCAGACGTCGGTTACTTCATTGCAGACCTCACCGAACCGACACAGCATGATGTCCGGTTCATTGACGCACTGCCCGTCGCGGCACTTGTCGAGCGTGCAGAACTGGCCGTCATTGCAATCTGTGTCCCCAGAACACGCTGCCGTGACTGCGAAATGCACAGGGGATACACAGTTGGGGTGAAGGTATGCATCCATCAAGGGCACGCATCCAGCAGCAACACGCATTCAGCAAGCAATGGTACAGTCAGCTCAACGAGTCTCCATTGTGACGGGGTAACGGGCGAGCTACCGGCACGGTCGGGCTTTTCCATAATAGGAAAACAAAAAAAGAACGAGATGCATGCTCCGCTGACAATTACCCCGGGTGGCGTGCAGGGTTCAGGGTTCCGACTCACTCAAACATGGTGTCTGTACACTTAGGGGTGGAACACCCAGATCCTGCAAGCAAATCACCAATGATGACAGAAAACTACCCTCCTGACCAGATCGCGTATGCCACCTGCCTGCCAGTGAGATCTAACCCCAAGTGCTTAGTGACCCTCAGTACTACATCGTAAGGTCCCAGTAGCATTCAGAGTCCGTGCCAACATGGGCGCCACTAGTCAAGCCATGCATCGGGCAGCCGCCATGGCTCGCCATGCAGCCTACCTCGGCAGCCGGGGAAGCGCACGGACGCAATGTACGTGGCCGACCGCGAGGTTGACGTCTGCCAGGGACCCAAGTGGTAAAAGCTGCAGCCGTCGCGCGGGTCGACCGCCATGACGCTGCGGCCGCCAAACGAGGAGCTGGTCGCGTTGGTCGTGCCGGCAATCAGCAGCGTCTCCGGGCTGGACATAGTGCCCGGGGGGGTGGTCGCCGTCCGGCCCGTGTAGTACAGGCTCGGGTAGATTGTCCGGGTGGCATCGAGGCCCGAGTAGCCCACAACGATGTTGTTGGAACGGTCCATCGCGGCCGCGGGCAGCCACGCGTGCCTGCCCTCGGGCGCCAGGATGCCGTCCTGGTGCTTTGCCCAGGCACCCGGCACGCTAGCGAGGGAGAGGTTGCGGCGGAGCTCCACCCACATGACCGCGGCCTGCATAGGGGAAGCCAATGAGAAGCACGCAGATGATGGTTGGGGGTGAAGTGTCATGGTAAAAACCAGACGTGAGTCAGCGTGCAGGTGACAGCGTGAAAACTGGGAGGTGACATGCCTGTATGCAACCAAGGTAGGTAGGGGGGGGCGGGGGGGGGGGGGAGGGGACAACATGGTAAAATTGGCTAAAATTGGGCCCTGTGTCAGCATATGGGTGAGAGCGTTGCAGATGACAGCAAGCCATGGGAAGTGGCATGCCTGTATGTAAGCAAGGTAGGGGGTGGGCTTGCATTGCATCAACACAACCATGGGTTAACAAACCAGTCCGCCCGCTACAATTGGCCGGGTGTGTCAAACAGGTTAGTAAAATGCTTCAAGTTCCCAAGGAGTCCGCGCCAGGCAGCAAGCGTACGCGCGGCCGACCGCACACTCACCCTGCCGTTGCCGCCATCCACAGTGAACGTCGCAAGCAGCGAGTCGTGGCTGGCAAAGCTGCGGAAACCCGCCCGGCGTGTCATGCTCTGGTGGTACGTGTTCAGCAGGACCGCCGACCCCGGCTGCGCGAGGCACGCCGCGTCCTGGGCGCTGTTGCAGACGCTAGCACTGAACTCCTGGACCCTCACGTCGGCCACGAGGGTAACACTGGCTGCCTCCACACTGCCAAAGCTGGGGCAGAACTGCCAGACCTCGATCGAGTCACCTGTGCTGTCCGGGGAACCCACGTGGAGCTCGTCGTCCACTGGTCGGACGAAGAAGCCGCACGACACATCCTGCCGGGTGAACCCACCCAGGTGCCCCGGCATGAGTCCCTGACGGAGGTACCCTGGCAGCGCGGGCGCCACCACCCTGACAACCGGATCCAGGGTGTTGGAGCTTAGCAGCTTGACGCGGTTGATCGCGTGCACCGCGGGCGGGTCCTCGTAAGTCGCAAAGTAGTACCCGTCAGGCATGACCGTGAAGGCCATGTCCCCAGGGTCTGCCGCCAGGGGGATTGCAAACCCGCGGTAGAGCAGGCCGTAGGGGATGCCGGAGAGGGAGAAGAGCATGCACAGGAAATAGGCGCCGCTGGTGCCGTTGCGCGCCACCTCCATGATCAGCCAACGGTCGGCCAGGTGGTCGTAGACAACGTTGGGCGCGCCAACAAACGGGCCCGTCCGGCAGATGGTGTTGGAGCGGTGGAACTGGGTCAAAAAGGACTGCTTGACCGGCAGCCAGGGCTCCTTGACGTACACGCGGTAGATTGCGCGGTTGAACTGCGATCGGACGATCGTGATGAGGTGGTCGGGCCCGACCGCGACCATGGGGGAGGGGGGCACCCCGCCCTGGCCACGCTCGCTGTACTTGAACGAGGGGGTGTCCAGCACAGGGCCCGCTGTAGCAGGGAGAAAGGGGGGAGGCAGATGTTTGTTCCAGGTGTTTGCCGGGCGGGCCCACACCACAGGAGCACAAGGGGGGGGAATAATGCGTCAATTTGTTCCCACCATTCAGAACCGGATGTTCATTCAACCCTTGCGAGCGATGAGGGGGCATGAAAGCAGGGAACGTTGCCGTGGCAATGTGAATGAAGAATCCAGAGAACTTTGCCAGCAGCCGCTGGGGTGTGCCGACTAGAAAGAACCAACCAGGAACTGTACTTCAAAGCCTGTGCATAGCCCATGCACCTTCCATACGCCATCTGTGGTGATGCATGTTCGCAGCGCAGCGCCGGCTATTGCAGGACATGAGGGAGTCAAGAACGGTGGTCCATGGCTACCACTTTTCACAGCCCATCCAATTCAAGAGGGCACCTACAGGGCAACAATGGCACCTTGCGCACCAATCCGTCAATCTGACGGCGCAACAAGCACGACATGGAATAAAATCAGGGGTTCCGGGGCATGGTGGATGGATTACAAGGCAGCATCATACGGCAACATGTTGTAGCTATCAACCGCCTGGTACAAGGCCGATTCATCGTCCACACTGAAGAAACGTGCAAATGGGGCAAATAAAAAAATGAAGCCAGCAAACTGTTACTCACCCATTAAGGCCTTGAGCTCTGCCACCCCTTTGCGCAGGTCCGGAGAACTGGACGAGTTGGTCCCTGTGCACTCGGCCATGGCCGCCAAGTATGTGTCCAGGGGGCACTCGTTGACAAACAAGGAGCGGCACACTGCCAGGATCTCCACATTGAGCTGCCCCGTGTCTGGGTTTCGGGAGGTTTGGAACATGCTGAGCAAGCGGCCGAGACAAGGACAGCAGGGCCGGTCGAACGGGCCAACGCCACAGCTGGAGGAAGGGCAGCTGGTAGAGTCTTCTTCCAGGTAGCTCGGGAACTGGCAGGGCTGTTCCTGGGAGAGAGCGATGATTAAGTCAAAGTAGAGTTTGTCGCCGGCCTCCACGCACTCAGCAGGCAGTGGTGGGGACTGGGGCGGGGGCGGCGATGGTGGAGGGGAAGGTGGGGGTGGAGTCGATGGGGAGGGTGGAGGCGAAGGGGATGGTGGCGGGGGGGACGGCGGTGGCTGGGGCACTGGTGGAGGAGGTGGTTGTTCTGCGGAAAGCAACGCAGTCATGGTGAACCAGACGATCAGCACGGGAGCGCGCCAGGTGTCAGGAAGGGAGGACGAGAGGAAGGAAAGGGACCGAGAGGAGGCAGGGAGAAAGGTAGGGAGGGGAGGGGAGGGGAGGAAGGAAGAGGCCTGAAAGATAATGAACCTGAAGACGAGTAAGGCCACAACACGTATAATGGCATTAACAGGCAAAGGCTGAGGAATGATATATATATTCTCCCAGTTATCGGGTTTTTCCTTATGTTGCATGCCTCTCTCACCTCCGTAATCTATCATTCTCAATGAATATATATATATATATGATAGGTGTGCTATACATGGTTGAAAATACAAGCCGTTACCGCAGCTGCGCTTGGTTCCCCTTTGCCCACTAGAGGAAACAGGGCCACACATCATGGAATGCCCACTAGAGGAAACAGGGCCACACATCATGGAATGCCCACTAGAGAAAACAGGGCCACACATCATGGAATGCCCACTAGAGGAAACAGGGCCACACATCATGGAATGCCCACTAGAGGAAACAGGGCCACACATCATGGAATGCCCACTAGAGAAAACAGGGCCACACATCATGGAATGCCCACTAGAGAAAACAGGGCCACACATCATGGAATGCCCACTAGAGGAAACAGGGCCACACATCATGGAATGCCCACTAGAGGAAACAGGGCCACACATCATGGAATGCCCACTAGAGGAAACAGGGCCACACATCATGGAATGCCCACTAGAGGAAACAGGGCCACACATCATGGAATGCCCACTAGAGAAAACAGGGCCACACATCATGGAATGCCCACTAGAGGAAACAGGGCCACACATCATGGAATGCCCACTAGAGGAAACAGGGCCACACATCATGGAATGCCCACTAGAGGAAACAGGGCCACACATCATGGAATGCCCACTAGAGGAAACAGGGCCACACATCATGGAATGCCCACTAGAGGAAACAGGGCCACACATCATGGAATGCAGCATGAAGTCAGGACACTATCTCGGGTCATAGAGGCGTGCGAAAGCTGCGATGTGTTTTAGAAACTATCTCAGAGGTATGCAAAGACTTTGATGGTTTAGAAACTCACAATCCTAGATGCACGCAACGTCTTTGATGTACGGATTAACCAAGGACCATGCAGGACCAATCAATGCAGGGATCCCACAAGGCAAAGTGCTCGTTGTTTCATGCAACCATAAGCATGCCCAAACTGCTAACCAAAGTGCTGATATGTTGACATAATATTAAGCATGCCCACATGGGTGCACCATGCGACGACGACCCACCTGGGGGCGGGGAAGGCGACGGAGGTGGGGGTGGGCTGCTTGGGGTTGGGGGTGGGGGGGAGGGGGAGGGGAAGGCGGCAGAGGTGGGGGTGGGCTGCTTGGGGTTGGGGGTGGGGGGGAGGGGGGAGGGGAAGGCGGCGGAGGTGGGGGTGGGCTGCTTGGGGTTGGGGGTGGGGGGGAGGGGGGAGGGGAAGGCGGCGGAGGTGGGGGTGGGCTGCTTGGGGTTGGGGGTGGGGGGGAGGGGGGAGGGGAAGGCGGCGGAGGTGGGGGTGGGCTGCTTGGGGTTGGGGGTGGGGGGAGGGGGGAGGGGAAGGCGGCGGAGGTGGGGGTGGGCTGCTTGGGGTTGGGGGTGGGGGGGAGGGGGGAGGGGAAGGCGGCGGAGGTGGGGGTGGGCTGCTTGGGTTTGGGGGTGGGGGGGAGGGGGGAGGGGAAGGCGGCGGAGGTGGGGGTGGGCTGCTTGGGTTTGGGGGTGGGGGGAGGGGGGAGGGGAAGGCGGCGGAGGTGGGGGTGGGCTGCTTGGGTTTGGGGGTGGGGGGGAGGGGGGAGGGGAAGGCGGCGGAGGTGGGGGTGGGCTGCTTGGGTTTGGGGGTGGGGGGAGGGGGGAGGGGAAGGCGGCGGAGGTGAGGGTGGGCTGCTTGGGGTTGGGGGTGGGGGGGAGGGGGAGGGGAAGGCGGCGGAGGTGGGGGTGGGCTGCTTGGGTTTGGGGGTGGGGGGGAGGGGGGAGGGGAAGGCGGCGGAGGTGGGGGTGGGCTGCTTGGGTTTGGGGGTGGGGGGGAGGGGGGAGGAGAAGGCTGCGGTGGTGGGGGCGAAGGTGAGGGCGGGGAAGGTGGGGGCGGGGGGGGGCTGGGAAAGGGTGGGGGCGGGCTCGCCAACGCTGGCGGTGGGAAGGGCACGCCCACGGCGACGAACAGGTCGTTGATCCTGGACGAGAAACCGCACTGTGCGGCATAATCCACAAAGACGGACACAGGGCACCCCGCGATGGTGTTGCGCCCGCACTGAAACAGCAGCTGCAACGCGCTGACGTTGCCAGACACCGCAATGACCTGCTGCTCAATACCTGGCAAGGGGTTGAATTCAAAGGGGTGCCGGGGGTGGAGCAGAGTTTACATGTAAGAATACTTCTGGCAGCTACAAATCGGCACATTCCAAAGAGTTTCAGAGCCAACATCTAGCCATAATACATAAAAATATATAGTATACATAACATATAACACTCAGAGCCAGCACCTAGCCATACAAACAGGAAAACTGCAACGACACCACGGTACCCAGTATCTTCAAGACTGACCCATCCACCAATGTGTGTTGCATGACAATAAAATCAAACCAACATTAGCCACTCCACGCCCGCACAAAACATTGCCGCTGGCTTTTTTTCCTTCCCATTCCTCCTTAAGCCCGATGTAATAACAGAGCAGCGGTGTCCAAGGCACAAAACACGCAATTTACCGAAACTGGGTCACTAAGAACCCTATCTGGGCATTTTCGGACTAGTGCACTGTTCGACATCATGCCAGGAAGGGTACCCCTGCCCCCACCAAAATTGATCTGTCCCTGATTGGCAATCGAAACTTCCAGTTATAGCAAGCATTGGAGGGAGTAACCCACGTACCAAAGGTGTGTCTGCCAACCAAGGAACCAACAATCTGCAAGTCCAGTGGGAAGAAGGCCACAAGCTGCAGTGGGCTATACCACCACAAACTGCAGTGGGCTATACCACCACAAGCTGCGGTGGGATATACCACCGCAAGCTGCAGCGGGCTACACCAAAACAAGCTGCAGTGGGCTACACCACAAGCTGCCAAAGGGGTGACACCAAACGCAAGCGCAGGTCGTGATCGGCGAGTGACACTGTGGGTTGGCGTGCTCACATGGGCAGGGGTTGCGGCAGTTGCCGGTTTGCTGCTTGCAGCTGGCGGCGGGGCAGAGACGGTCATCCCATTCAAATACGCCATAAGCGCAGATGGAGAGAGGGGCCAGCACTCGCACCGCGGAGATGGTTACAGAGCCATCCAGCTCATCGCACTCGTCCTCCGACAACGGACCACGCGGTGGTGGTGACGGCGATGGTGGCGGCGAGGGAGGGCTCAACGAGAATGGCGGTGGGAAGGGCACGCCCACGGCGGTGAAGAGGCTGTTGATGGTGGCGGAGAACCCGCACTGTGCGGCGTAGTCCACAAAGACCGACACAGGGCAGCCCGCAATGGTGTTGCGGCCGCAGTCAAACAGCTGCCGCAGCGTGGTGACGTTGCGAGAAGCCGCGATCACCTGTTGCTCGATACCTGGCAACATTAGAATTAGACAGGTGGTGGTGATGGTTTTGGTGTTGTTTTTTTTGGGGGGGGTCCAAGTGACAAACCAGCAAGCAGATCGGCTATGAGCGTTTGCATGTGTGGAGGGTGTCGCAAGGCCAGCTCACCCGACCGCTGGCTGGCAAATGGACTGGTCAAGTGACCAACTGGCTAAATTGGCTGATTGGCTAAAGTGGCCGATTGGCTAAAGTGGCAAGTGTGGCTGACGGGCTGAGAAGCCCTCCAAGACCCACCCATCAACCGCACACACAGTCACATACGGCACATGTCTACATACCCCCCCCGCGATAAAGAAACCAGCAGGCTTCAGAAAACACCATAAAACAGGCAATGACCTGGGACCAGAACAGCCTCAGCGCACAAACAGCTAACAACGCCACATGTACATTATTCTTACGAGGGCTATCCTTCCGAAAACCAGAGCCACCTGGGATTTCTGTGTCATTTATATCATACATTCATATGATTTATACGGATTCGTTGTCTTAGGCAACAGTTGGCAGAGGCTTTTCAATGGCGCATGCAAAAGATGCCATAATGAGCACGTATGCACTCTGCGGAGGCACACTCACATGGGCAGGGGTTGCGGCAGTTGCCGGTTTGCTGCTTGCAGTCGGCAGCCGGGCAGAGCTGGTCATCCCAGTCAAACTGGCCATAGATGCAGGCAGGGAGCGGGGCAACCGCCCGCACCAGGGAGACTGTCAGGGTGTCCTCCAGGTTATCGCACTGTTGTTCCGTCAATGCGCCTTGCGGCGGCGGCGGGAAAGGAACACCCACTGCGACAAAGAGGTCGTTGATCCGGTGTGTGAGCCCGCACTGCGGGCCGTACTCCACAAAGACCGAGATCGGGCAGCCCCCGATGCTGTCGCGCCCGCACTGGTACAGCTGCCGCAGTGCGCTGACGTTGTTGGAAACCGCAATCACCTGCTGCTCGATGCCTGGCAAGTGGAATGTAAAATGGGATGGGCGGGAGGGGGCAGGGGGGGGCGGGTTAGGGAGGGGGAAGGGCACATCAGAACAAATATGCCAGCTTTGAAGCGCGTGCATTTATATGAAAAGAGGCTCCATGCTGAAGGAAATGTTAGCAGAACCGCAACAACCGCTCAGCTCCCAGTATCAGTGACTAGGCCAAGCGGAAATGGCCAAAACTCCAAAACAATAGACATAAGGCAAGGAGTCTCGAGCTGCGGCCTTCAATAACACAAAAACAGGCACAGTTATGTCTAAGCGTGGGCGCCAATGGACGAGCTTGCAGGGAGGCGCACTCACATGGGCAGGGGTCGTTGCAGTTGCCGGTTTCGAGCTTGCAGTCAGCCACCGGGCAGAGCCGGTTGTCCCACTCAAACAAGCCAAACATGCAGGCGGGGAGAGGAGCCAGGGTGGTCACCAGGGAGATGGTTACTGCATCATCTAGGTCATCGCACTCCTGCTGCGTCAAGCCGGGGGGTGGGGGCGGTCTCGCCAACGCTGGAGGTGGGAAGGGCACGCCCACGGCGACGAACAGGTCGTTGATCCGGTTTGATATCCCGCACTGTGCGGCATAGTCCACGAAGACGGACACAGGGCAGCCCGCGATGGTGTTGCGGCCGCACGCAAACAGCTGCCGCAGCGCGCTGAGGTTGCCAGCCACCTGAATCAACTGCTGCTCAATACCTGGCAAGGGGACATTGTGATGGCGACATTGTGATGGGCCAAAAAAACTATCTTCGAAGGACACATCAGCTTAAGGCGCCAGCTGACAACCGCTGTGCATGTTTTCATGCTGAAGGCGTTTAAGGACCGCAGTGGCATGCCACACACACACAAACATGGACATGCAGACATGCGAATAGCACATCATCGAAGCAGAACCAAACAGGCTCTATATATAGTACGGCAACTTCCACTCGCCAGACATTCTCAAGCCATCCTAGGAGCACATGTGCAATACACCCAAGAGCAAGAACACCAAGAATCCGAACGGCCAAACATCAAAGATTGGCTATCATGCCACAAATGCCAGAGAAATATCAGTTCCCACCAGCACCAACTTGACATGTTACTGTCCCACAATTATTACTACCCCCCCCCCCCCCCCCCCCCCCCCCCCCCCTGCCCCGGGCCCAATTCCAAGGAAACAAGATGGAAGCTTCTAAACCCCGAATGCAAGCACAGGGGACAACGAAAGGCTCGCACGAAGGGAGAGCGAACTCACATGGGCAGGGGTCGTTGCAGTTCCCTGTTTGCAGCTTGCAGTCGTCCACCGGGCAGAGCCGGTCGTCCCAGTTGAACATGCCAAACATGCAGGCGGGGAGAGGGGCAAGCGCGCGCACCAGGGACACCGTGACGGCATCGTCCAGGTCCTCGCACTGCTGCTCCGTCAACGTGGGGGGTGGGGGTGGAGGTGAGCTCGCCAACGCTGGAGGTGGGAAGGGCACGCCCACGGCGACGAACAGGTCGTTGATCCTGGACGAGAAACCGCACTGCTGGCCGTACTCCACAAAGACCGATACAGGGCAGCCCGCGATGGTGTTGCGCCCGCACTGAAACAGCTGGCGTAGCGCGGTGACGTTGGCAGAAGCCGCAATCACCTGCTGCTCAATACCTGCAGGCAGCCAGGCAGACAATCAAGTCACACTTTGGTCAGGTGGGGTGCGAGTGCCAGGTGTGCAAGTTGTGCTCGCACGGTCAGTGAGATCCATAGACTGGCAAGCCGGAAAGGTACACCGGAACGGTACAAAGTATTGACAGTTGCAGAGAGGAAGGAAGAAATCACTAGATCTAGCTGTGTCAAGGGCATCCTCATTGAACCATGACCGCGACCGGTAGAAGAGTAACCTTTCCCTAGCTCGGCAGACATCGAAGTATCTACAAATTCCTAACTGCAAACCCGTGGCACGATCCAAGTTACGGGGTGACAATCACGGGTCGATATCGGCGCTCACATGGGCAGGGGTCGCGGCAGTTGCCGGTTTGCTGCTTGCAGTCGTTAACAGGGCAGAGCCGGGTATCCCAGTCAAATGAGCCGTATACGCAGACGGGCAGAGGGGCCAACGCCCGCACCAGAGAGACTGTCAGGGAGTCGTCGAGGTCGTCACACTGCTGCTCCGTCAACGCCGGTGGCGGCGGAGCCTGTCCTTGTACCGCGCCGAGACCACTCAGAAAAATGGAGATGGATATTGCTAGAACCATGCATACCGACGGCAAGCCGAGAACTTTCCCCGACATCCTCGGGTGATTACCACCCTCAACCTGTTTGTGCAGTGCTGGAAGGGCAATGAAAACCTGATTCGCTACTGCTTCAATACATGATCGCGAATTTGGCACGGTTATATGGAAGGTTCGACGCAGAATTGGAACTCGTCACGTGCTGACGTTGCGCTGTCTCGCCTTGAATACTCGATCGGTCGTTGTTCCCCGGCTTGTTATCCAGAAAACGACCATGCCGTTACTGAGAAAGGCGTGTTCTGCAAGTAACTGACGGGACACGCGGGGCTTTCAATCGAAAGCATCGGTCTGCGCCCAGCAGCGAAGACGTACGCCCAGCAGCGAAGACGTAGGTTTCGTTTCAGTCAAGCCCACTCGGCAGGCCCCGTGCAACGTCCCCTGCCATGCCTAGTCACGTGATAGACAGATCTGCTGTGTTGTCGGTTTATCGAGCTTCACGTACTACGAACTAAGCTTGTAGCGCTCTTCAGCAAACAAGTTCAGTTACATGCTAGCTGAAAAATGACATATTGCGCCAGCTTTCACAAGCATGTAATTGCCGCGTGTACGCACGGGGAATCCAGCAAAGTCAGTACCCTGAATGCTGGCGTCATCACTGATCTCCTTCTTGGACGTACCCTCCTTGGATTGGCTGCACGTGGCGTGCGCATAGAGAACTGAATGGGTTTGACGTCAGGAGGGAAACATGTCCTACGGCTGCCTGATGCCTCAGATGAAAATGTACGAACCACGCCCTGTCGCACCGTAGCTTCCGTGCAGAATCTTCCAAGATTTTCATTCCTTCAACCTGCTGACAAACAGATATTTCTTTTTCGGCTGACGCGTGGCTTCCGCCAGTCACTCGGTCAATGATGCCAGTCACTGTCAGTTGACCTGTGGCCGACCTCGAGACCGAACTGCTATGCAAGGTCAATGATCGATCAAGGTCAAGCACGGTCTAGCAATTATGACGAGAGACATGCGAGAGACAGAAATTTTACTAAAACCATAGCCAACGTGGGACACAACAACCACTACAACAACACCAATAGCAAAAAAAAAAGTGCTGGAATTATCAATGAAAAGAGGTTGGGGGACCCGCTTTTTCAGCGGATAGCACGGGAGGCTGCCGACTACGCAGCTCCCTCATCTGCCGACTACGCAGCTCGTGCATCCCCGGCCCTCATCCCCGGCCCTCCGTCATCCCCTCATCCCCTCATCCCCTACGCTCATGAATCCCTGATCCCCTCATCTGATCCCCTTGATCATTCGATCCGATCCCCTCATCCCCAAAAGTCCGCGGTGTACCTCAGCGATTCCGCTGGATTCATTCCCTCTTGACAATTTGGACAGGGCAGAAGATTCCGGATCGAGTGCGCCGGCAACTAAGTAACTTATAGAAGCCTAGCTTCAGTTTAAGCCGTGTTCATGATCATCATGTGCATGTGCAGCCCATCAGCGGTCATGTCTTCCTAATAGGGTTCCTAATAGGGCACCACCCCGGCCCCCTAGCCTGGTCCCTGACTTAAGCATCGTGGCCGGGATGCATGGTCCGCAGGTGACACATATTACTATCCATGCGCCGTCATTAATTCAAGCCTGGTAGTAATATATCAAGGATCAGACAACCAGCGCAGGCCAGAAATCGGTAGTAATATATATTTATTATTAACCCTAATTGAATTACGGATCGGAGATGAAATATATATTGGGCATGACCTTGCAACATAACTGAAGGAAAGCCCTGAGAAGAGTAGTACGTATAAAGTAGCTGTAACATATATTGCCACTCGCACCTCCGTAATTTATCATTCTCAATGAATTATATATACATATTGCATCGATGTACGTATTTTGCCATTAGTATCCTCAGCCATAACTTAACGCTATTAAATTTGCAAAGGCTCATTAAATTAAATTAAATTATAACATGACTCCGTTGGGAGATCATGTAGCACATATTCCCGTGGATGGATGGAGAGGGGGGGGCAAAGCCGGGAAACCGAGCTAATCTAACTCTAAGCTAATCTAATCTAGAAAACCCTCCTTATTCTACTCAGCAAAGCGCTTGGGGGGGGGGGCTTCCGCTTGGGGGGGGGGGCTTGCCCACAGGGGCGGGCGTATCAGCCTGGACAATGGTTTTCCACCTCCTCTTGTCCTGCATAGCAGTCCAAGCAAGAGAGAGGGAGTGAATGCGATTTTCAAACTGCGCTGGGACCACTAGGTCAGCCATCAACTGCTGTGGGTAGGTCATGACATGTTTGCCTACCTTCTTAGGAATGTCCTTAGGGCCAGGCCAGGTCAGGATATGCCGTCCTGGCTGGCCAAGCCGCTGTGGGCTGGCCAGAGTGAGGGCGGTGTCTACCTGGCTGGTGCGAGCAAGATGTCCTACGAATGCTATCCTACGCTGTCTAATCTCGTCCGAAATGCGAGGCATGCCCTGGTACAAAGATTCTAAAGAACTATGTGTGTCAAACCCTACATTCAGGGCCTGACGGAGCATCCTGGTTACCATGCCGTTTAGCTTGGCCACCAGCGTGTCCGTGAGCGTCCATGCCTCGGCGCCATACGTGAGCACCGTGAGGACCAGGACCTTGAGGAGCATGCGCTTGCGGTGCTCGCCGAGGGCCTTCGAGTGCCAGTAGGTTTTCAGCGAACGATGCCGAGCCCAAGCCAGGCCGATGCGGGTGTCCACATCGGCGGCGGTGTCAGGAAGTATGCTTCCCAGCAGAACTTTTAAAGCGATCACGAAACGGGACCAGTCCGGCGTCCCGTCTAGCAGCCGTGGTAGCGGCGGGCGAACTCGTGGAAGCCCCAATCACCATATAGCCTCAGTTTTGACACTAATCTCCAACCCCACCGCCCGTGGCTCCAAGCCCAGACAGTCCAGCCAGGTCTGAATGTGCTCGGGGCGCGCGATGAGGGTGGTGTCATCCGCATAAATCAAGTCGGCCAGGCGGTAACCAGGTTTAACCCCGCCGTGCGCGCTGTCGTTAAGGATGTCCAAGCCAGGCTCGAACCCCTTAAGAGCAGTAAAGCGCGCACGTGCCCGGCGCATGACGTGATCAATTAACGACAATAATGAACAGATATGGGGACAGGACACAACCTTGCCACACCCCGTGGTGAAGGGGGAATGGTGGGGTGGTGCCTTCCGCAGTCCGCACTACTGCCTGTGAGCCCTCACACAGTCGGGGAATGGCAGCAATAAACGCAGTTGGCACTCGATCCAGAGCTAGGATGGCCCAAAGAGCCTCCCAGAGGACCGTGTCAAAGGCCTTGATATAGTCAACAAAAATGAAGACCAGCGGCAAACTGTCAAGGGGAAGGCGACGCACCTCCTCCATCAACCGGCGCGCGACAAACACAGCCATGACAGTGTTACGACCACGACGGAAACCCATCTGAGACTCATGCACCCAGGTGTGGGTCCATGCAGCGCGGCGCGGAGCCTGTGCAGCATCATGCGCATGAAGACCTTCAGCGCGCCGCTCTGGAGGCAGACACCCCGGTAGTTACCGGGGTCAGCAGCAGAGCCCTTCTTGCATGTACAGCATGACGCGGATGGCCGTCTGCCACTCAGCAGGCGGAGGCTCGTCAGAAAGCAGGACACGGTTGCAGAACGCCAGCAGAAGATCCCTAACCACCGGATCAGGGGTCTTCAGCAGCTCAGCAGAAAGGTGGTCGGCACCGACCGCCGCATCGTACCGCAGGCGAGCAAGGGCGCCGTCCAGTTCCTTCAAAGTGAAGGGGGGGACGGCGTCGGCAGTGGCAAGGCAGCCCTCCTGCAAGGCGGGGACTTGGTAGTTCGCGGCCGATCGAGGAGGGTGGCGCAGGCGGCGGCGGGGGTCCGGCAACACCGAGACGGGCGGCCGTCTCGGGGTGAAGCGGCGGGGGAGGGGCGCGAGCCCCACCTGTCAAGGAAACATTGTGGGCCAACCAGCGGTCAAGGCTTACCGGCGCCGTGCCGTCCCCCGTGTGCTCCACCGGGGTGCGCTGCCGCCGGCCGCCGAGCCGGTCGAGGTGGTACCACATGTCCTTGCCCTGGTTGCGAGCTTGGCAGGCCTTGGCATCTGCGATGCACTGGGCCGCCTCTGCGTCCTGAGCATGGGCGTAGGCCTCCCCAAGGGCCGCCAGGAGCACCGGTTTCAGCAATGGGTCCCGGTTACGCTTGAGGCGGTGCCGGGCGGCCAAGACCTTGGGGTCCTGGCGCCTAGAGCGGGCCGGGGCGGCGGCGGGGCATGACCGGCAGGTGCCGGGCCGCCAGCAGCGGGGCGCGGGCAGCAAAGCCCGCAAAAATGGCGGCGTTGGGAGCACCATTGTCCAGCTCATCGACGTCCGCCCGGGCGTCCAGGGCCGACAGGTACTCCTGTTGCGGGCCCGACCCTTGGAACGGGCGCAACAATGGAATAAATTATGTATTTTGGCTTGTTGTCATAGTCCGTAGGACTTTGAGACTCATTTCGGGACTTAATTTGGGAATTGTCCCTTGTTGGTGAGGACTTTTGTATGGAACTATGATAGTTTGTGTGATTCGGACCAGTTATTTTGGGCCTAGGTTGATGTATGCGATCTTCTAGGGGCCGGTGCAGTCGCGTCGCGCTGCGTACTTTATAGCTGGTTGAGATATTGTACTCATGCATGCGTGGATTCTGTAGCCTGGCGAGGGTCGATGTCGACCCGAGGATCTTGTGTGGACTGCATGTTTCGGGGTTCTCTGGAAGGTCGGCGCCATGTCGGCGCCTCTCGCCAGCTTGGTGGCAGACCTAGGTGAAATTGGTCCGAGGACGAGAGTCTCGTCCTCCGGTTTTGATGAATGTAAAGTGCGATGACGCCTTCATATTAAACCTGGGGCAACTGTCCATTTGTAATTGGTATTGCTAGCCATTATTATAAGTGTGTATTAAATAGCTTGGCATCAAGCCGCGGTGCCAGATATCTCACGACCCCAGTCGTGAAGCGCAATCTGCATTAGGCCACCTTGATTCTTCCTATTACCGGCATAGTTGATCTTTCGCGACGTAGCTCAGGTTTAGGGTTCGTTACAACTCCAGGCAAAGGCTCATGAGCTTCCATGATGCTGATATTTTCGAGGTGCATGCGCACCTAGTGCACCCAGAGTATAGGTGGCTTACACCCCGGCCCTGCCCGCAGGTTGTCACCCAGGGTGTATTAAAGACCGGTAGGCCCCCTTCTCAGGGCCGTGTGTTACGTATACTCCCAACAGAGTTATGTTCTAAACTAACTAATTGACTAATTAATTAATTAATTAATTAATTAATTAATTAAATAATTAATTAATGATGCAGACGATATTTGTAACTTTCGTGTAATTAAGTAAGTGCGTCAACATGCACTGGCATGCCACAGACAGACTACCTGATTAGGTACTTTTCTACGCGGATACATATACTTGTCCCGCGAAGGCAGGTGGCGCGATCGCAGCCGCGACTCACTCGCCCAGGTCTGGAGTTGCAGATAGCAACTTCGCGTCATGCGGACTATCCAAGACGACTGTACGCTCGGCCGACGGCCATGATGACGGGTGTGGGGGTAGGTTGCATGCTACTAACCCCCGATAGCCCAGGAGAATATTAAAGCTTAATTATCCCGGAGCCTGAGGGTTTTAAGGGGCATACCCAGGGTTCATGACCAACAAAAACGTGTCTACAGTTATTTTACACAACACCTTGAAATGGCCTTTTTTTTACATAAATTATGGCCCATGGCAAGTTTATGGTCAGATTGACCTAGGATTGGATCCCACCACTCCCCGGGATGTGTCTGGCTAGTGGTGGAGTAGTTGAGTCAAAATGTTAAGTTTACATGGCACTCCCTGCTTAAGTTAACTCCAGATCCAAGGCCAAAACTGGCCACCTAAACCACTTGCACTTGCATAGAAACAATAGTTGACATCAGATTATGCTGTAACTTTGCAGTGGTGATGAATAATAGTTGTTCTGACCTTGTACAAAGTTCTACGCCATTTGGAGCCCTAGTTGGTGACAAATGCTAGCAAACTTTTGCTAGCATTTGTCATTAATGGTCATTTTAAATCAATATTTAACCCAAATAATGTCAGAATGCCTCCAAAACTTATTGCCATCATGCCAGCACCTGACGAATGGTCTCAACAAGTCATGAGCAAAAATTCAGATCATGCAGAGCCCAAAATGGTGACATTTGCCAGCAATTGTCACCATTTCTTGCTTTTTTACTCATAATTTTAACAACATTAACCACCAAAACACGCTCCAAGCTGGGGCACATCATTTAAATCTTTGCAGGCAACTCAAGAATGACTAGTACAAACAGTGTGCAAAAACTTGGTGCATGTGAATGCCTGAGTGGTGACCATTGCTAGCAGAATCCATCATGTAAGGTAGGCATTGCCAGTATGCCACAACGCTGTGATGTGCAGTGCATGTCCATATGTATACCCCATGACACCATGCCTCTAAACTACTTGGCACATTGCAAAATGGGAAGGAAAGGTGAACAATACATGCCACATCACTAACACAGCCATTTGAATGCTACCAACACGCACCATGCATGATATACACTACGTGTAATACATGTCGAGAATATGCCGAGCGAGCATATCAAGGTGCAGTGACCCCAACGCTGGCACATGTCACCTGCAATCCACGTATGCTCACATGATATGGCATTGGCATATCCCATGTCTCCATCTCTTGCACTTTGTGCGCACCAAGCCACCCATGCAGTCGCCCACCCGTGCAGCCACCTGGCCACCCACCCACACAACTGCTCACACACTCGCGCGCCCGTGCACCCAGACAGCCACCTGTCCTCCCACCCAGTGACCCACCCACCAAGCCAGCCGCGCACGTGCTTACCCAACTTATATAACCATGCGTGCACCTAGGCACCCAACCACCTACCAACCCACTTGGACATCCACCCACCCACCAAGGCACCTGCGCAACCCACACACCAACTAGGTAATAAGGAGGCAATTTCCCCCATCCAATGAGCCAACCACCCAACCACCCAACCACCTAAACACCCAGCCAGCTGGCCCCATATGCACCCGTCCGGCCAACCACAGTTGACCCACCCACGCACCTACCCACTCAACCACTCACTGCCCCCACACCCTTATACCCAGTGACCCACCCACTGACCCACCCACACATGCATTTTCTCAGCCAGCACCCCGACACCTACCTCACCCCAAACCTGCACAGCCCTTCACCCGCGATAGGTGAGTCGGTCCCAACTATAAACCCATCCACGCATCCATATCTGTGCGCCCACCCGTCCATCTACCCGTCCCTTCGCCCACCCACCCACATCTAGTCATCTACACATCCACCAGCCACCAACCACCAATGGCCCACCCACCAACCCACACACACACACACATCCCTAACCAACCAACCACCAACCCACCACCCTCAAAACCGTGCAGTTGTTTCACTCATGCATCCAACAAAACACCCACTTCAAAGTCCCCAAAGCCTATCATCACCCAGCCACCTGGCCATCTGCCAATATCCGACCGCCCTTGCACTCATCCACCATGACCAGCGAGCCAGCCACCCACCCTCTCCAACTGCCTGTGCTCCCACCTACGCAGCCAGCCATTTACCAAGGCATCCACCTATAAGCCAGCCACCTGCCATTGAACCCACCCACGCCTAGGCATCCCTTGAAGCATCTATAGCCCAAGCCTCCCACCCAAGGCTCTCTGGGCAATCAAACAACCAAACAACCAATCACCCAGCTACACAACCACCTAACCACCTAACCACTCAACAACACAATCACCGAACCAACCAACTACCCAACACCCACACCAGCCAGGCATGTGCCCGCCTCGCATGCCCTCACCATTGCAACACCCCATACACGCCCCGCTCACCTAGCCAGCCACACACCCAGCCAGTCTCCTGCTCAACTCACGCATGAAGGCAACATCAGCCATGCATGGCCTCACCTTGCACCACTTGCATTGCCTGGGTAATTTGCATGAGACAGCTTCCATCTCATTGTCAGCAACTGAAGGCTCTTTCTTCACAGTAATGAATAAGCAACAACGTTGGAAACGCTCTCCCACTCCTCTTTAAAACAGTCTTTAAATCAGAAAGACAAAGGCAAATATCTGGACAAGGTGGCAATAACCACTGCACCATGCTCTTGAGAAAGTATTAACAATCCAGCTTTCTACCCTTTCAGAAGCTGCCTTGCGTTAGCAACGATTCTGGGCCCTCTGACTCGCTCACCTCGCTTTATCTGCGCTTCGTTATGGCAGCCGGGATATGCGAACCTTGAGCCGAGCGTGTCGTGGCGAGGTCGTCTGCCCGACTCATCACATCTCGCAACCGCACTGCCGACTAATAAAAACGATGCCCCCCTTTGCCTTTTGTATCTGGCGTCAAAAGAACAATGAACTCGCTTGGAAAACACTGTCGCAAACAGCTTCCTACAGGCATTATAAGCAATTTTCGCAGCTTTTACCGCACTTACTGCACATCCGGAAGACCATTAGCGGCCTTAGCGCGGAACCTTGGGCACGCCATATCCTCTGGTGGCTTACTGCCGCAGGCTGGCAGTATAGGAAGGTCGGGCATAGCCTAAAGAGCTGATTATCTGACGACAAAGATATGCATTGCATGAAGCAAGAAACAGACGGATTTCGCACCCCCATATTTATTCACGTCAATGCCGGACAATTAAAAGCGAAACTCAAAAAACGAAAACACTAACGTTTTCGGGAATATTATAACGAACAAGCTGAGCTATCGTGCCGGGATTTTCGTATCCTCATGTGACCAAGACTTTGAGACACGTACCACCGAGAAATCCGGTTTTCGCGAAAAACTGGTCCGCTGTGAAAAAAACTTTTTGTCCCGTTCAATGCCCGCGTCGCAATCACAGCGTATATAAGTCCAAAATTATTCCATGGATTAACCGTGATGTAAGCTTCGTTTTGACACCTCGAGCGGCTGCAATGACGCAAGTTTCAGAACGCTAGCTCATGCTCGACCGCCATGGGTGTTTTCGTCGTTTTCGCCTCTCGCGTGGCGGGAAAAATCTAGATCTCGGACGAATTCCGGACAGTAATTTATTTGCTGAGCTTCGCTCAAAGGGGACCGACCTGCCGTAGGTAGCGTAAGACTAGCGCTTGTCACGAGGGTACTGCACCGGCCGGCCCTTTTTGTGCCTAGGCTGAGTGTGGTTCCGGAGTGCAGGCCTAGGTAGCTTCTAACGTACGTCACTAGACCTTGTTAGCTGCGCCAGCCGCCAGGCGTGGCGCAACTGTGATTGGCAGTCAGTACACCTTGTACCTGCGCCAGCCGGCAGGCCTGCGTGGCGCAATGTGAATGATAGTCAGTACTTAGAGTGGTGTAGGGGACGTAGGGAGGCCTCTTTTCAGCTTGTGAGAGACGGTCCGGGGGCGTAAGGCCTAATGAGCAGCCGCTGGAAACCGCCCCCCTAACGGGGGGAACGACATGGGTGCCGCCCTGCGTCCGCCGGGAAACCGTAGCGGCCACACGGGGGCGGCAGTACAGCCGTAGCAGCGTGCAGGAGGGGGGCCATGGGCGGAAAGAAAATCGGCACCAAGGTTGGCGACAGCCTTGGTGGCCAGGAAGGAGGTGTGGGGGCAACACCTTGTGTTCGAGTATGCTGGGCCCCCAGCATGGTGCTACAATAACCAACTTGATAATGATGTGCACTGAGTTTGAAGGTGTGGTATAGGCTGTCCGTATAAAGCCTAGCACACAAAAATGTAAAATAAATGTTTCTCTTGGTGGGAAGGAACTCCAATGGACCAAAAACAAGAAATGTATGTAAAAATTTGGCGGGGCTCGCGGTGTTGTGTAGTGGGTGGGGGGGGGACATACCCTTCCATTTTCCTACTTGAGCCCTCACACTTTTTTGCCGTCCAGCGCCGTCCGTCACCAGCCAAAGTGAAAAAGGAGCGCACACCTTTGCCAAAATGGGTACGTCGGGGCGAAACGGAGTGCATGTTGGACGTGTGACATGTGGCATTTATACGCTAGGGAGGTAGTCGGCACAGTCAGGACTTGTATCTGACGCCACCTAGATCACTCCTATAGTTTCGCGCCACGTGTCCTATAAATTATGACCGTGTAATTACCGTAGCTAGTACATATATGTGCGTTAGTACGTCCACGAGTACCTCACTCCGCGGGATGTACGCCAAAGCGCCGGACCAATACCTATACAGTCTCACGGTGAGCGCGCACCTTCCCTGAAAACCAGGCGCCAGGTGTGTTTGCCTAGCGCACTCCGGCTCTACGTTCCTCGCGCCGTCCTCAAAAAGCCAACTTGAGCGCACACCTTTTCAATAATTCTGGTGACGGGGCGGTTTTGGAGCTCGCGCTCCATGTTTGTCAGAGCCCCGTCGGACCAATCTTAAAGTGGGCAGTTTTGCCGTGACGTCCCCCCCCCTAGCTGTTATTTTAATGAGATTCGCTTAGTACTCCGTGGCATGCCCATGCACATGACACGCAGGTACGTTACTTACGTGCCGGTTGGGGCATGATGCGTGCAGATGATTTTTGTCTGTTTGTTTGAATGTTGTTTTTAATCATTTTTCTAACGAGATTAGCATAGTACTCTGTGGCATGCCTATGTGCATGACAAGCAGGTTAAAAATAAAAAGGGAGGGGGGAGGGGAAGGGGGGGGGGGGAGGAGGGGGAGGATAAGAAGAAGAAAGAAAAGGGACAATCAAGAGGTCACGTGACGCAGTCAACGTGTTTATTAGTTCATTAATTACTAGTAGCTTGGCAGCCAGCTACTCGTGGTAAGAACATGCAGAAGCCGCTTTTACACAACATTAAAACCTGATAAAGACGCCTAAAATACGTCAATGCTTCTACCTACATCAGATATCTTCCTGCCAGTTTCCACAAACTCCCACGCAAGTAAGAGCCCAGCCTCAAAGTTCTTTACCCACCGCGCGGTATCAAATAGTGAGGCATTTGTCAACCTGCCACTCTCATATCCTAGCGTATCAGCCTTGGGCAGAGCTGCTTGGGTTTTGGTGGCAAGCATTGCCTGCTCCCGTGAACTCAAGATACACAACCGGACAGATGCCAACCTTGGGTTGCGGCATTGCCCGTTTTTTCTCCTGCCATTCACTTGAACGCTTCCAGAGTCCACGCTGGCTTGATGCTGCTCGCTGTAAAGATCTTTGATGCAGAATTCTTTTTCATCGTCAATGTCGCATCGGTGTCCTCGCCCTGGTCCGTAGTTGGTCCCCAGCAGTGTCAGAGCCACGGCAGCGTCTTCGTACTCCTTGTAGCTCGACACAATCAACTGTTGACCACACCCCGTGGCCTCTACAATGCTGACAGGGAAAACACGGTTCCAAGATGCACGCAAGATAACACAGGTTCAAAGATCACACAGGTGGCATGAACCGAAATGTATGCATTGCATGCCATGTAAAAACATGGAGGTGCTGAAGCGGAATTGCTGCATGAGCTCTCATGTACCCGTGCGCACACCAGCTAGTGACAGTATTAAGCCTAGCATTTACTTCCGAGCTGGTTACTAATGATGCAGGCTCATGGGTGGCATTGAGCAATACTTAAGTAGGAAGACGGAGTCTTGAGGAATGAACGGTACCAGATACTTTGTGATACCAGAAGGGAGAACGAGAGCAGAAGCGATGCACAAGGAGCGATCGATGGTTAGTTGTCTTGAGTGAAAGCCACAGGTTGCTAAGTTACTTGCAGGGGGAGTTATGGACACATTGCAACCTCCAACAGCTCTCGTCGCATGAGACAGCCAACTTGCAGGGGCAGGGAGTGCAGTGAAATTAGCCATATATAAAATATACCTAGACTACGGGATAACAGAGTCCAGGGTACACAAAAGCACTGGTCCCTTTCTTGATCGACAATGCCTGTTCAAGGTAGACAGCAACTGGAACTGAAAAATCAGCACATACCTGGCAGCGATACGGCCGGCCATCTGCTCCGTTGGCATTGTCAGCACTGGGACACCTGCCCAGAGGCTGTCCAGGGACGTGGTGTGCGCGTTGTAGGCAGGTGTGTCCAGGAATAGATCGGCCACACCCTGCAACCACCAACAAGCACAGGACACCCAAGCGGATCCAACAAGAATTACAATCAAGACCACTAAGCTCCCAAGACTGACAACCATCAAACTCGCCCATCGACCCCTTGGGCCGGTCCGAATCCACTATACAATAATTAATCACGACTCACTAAACAACCCAAATCAGTCAAAGATTCGTTAAGCAACCAGCCGACCCTACAGGTCCCCAGCTAACCTCAGCTGGTGCAACCAAATACGAATCTTTGCAAGTAAGTCGCATAAAACCTACAATTAATTTTCTCGGACCACTAATTAATAGCCACCGACCCTTATAAACAACCGGGTCATCCAATGAAAATTCAGGCGAACATGAAACCCTTTGTACAGATCGAATTACTCAGCCCATGTCGCAGACAGCCTTCCACATGCAGGCCAAGGCAAAGCGGCCCTATCTTTCCCGCATGCGTTAATTAAACTATATTCAGAGAACACCGAACACTGCCCTGCTGTTGTGCTCACGAATTTGGCCGTGGCTCGGAATCATGGTTCACTCGCGTAAGGCCCCACCGGCAGATGCAACATGGATCCTGGGCAGCCACACCAATGCCCCGTTGATGTTGCCAATGCGACTACCGCCACGCCAACGGTGGCCAGCAGATGGGTAAGCGATTACACGATGGCGCAGGCAGCAGATACAGATCCAATTAAGTACCTTGGCCAGTACAGAGATTACCTGCCGCGTCCCTTGGCCAGGAAAAAATATAAACAGTCACATAGCTTGGTCAGCAAGCTCTAGACTAGGGTCTTATGCTCTGCGATTCCCCAACGAGAGCGCAAGTAGTTAATTAACTAATTGGTAAGCAAATAGACAGACACTTGCTGACGTTGGCCAGCAGAAAATGAACCAGTTGCGCACCTTGGCCAGCAGATGCATCTCATCACTCATGAACCCCGTGAAAATGATGCGGTGCGGCGCGATGCCGTGCGCTTCTGCTTCCCGTCGCAGCAGCTGCTCAGGGCCTCCCTGCAGGCCGCGCGTGGCAGATGCCTGCGCAAGCCACAGCACGCTCCCAGGGACCCTGCGCAAGATGGACATCCACACCGCGAAAACCTGGCATCCATTGCCAAGCCCGAGAAGATAGGACCACGCAGGGGAAGGAAGTGGTCCGGCATCATATGGGTTCAATTAGGAATGAATCAGACAAATTTCCCTTTCTAGAACCTGTACTGCCATACCCTTAGCTCATGCACCTGCAGAACGCATCAGCTAAGATAAGCATCAATAGCAGGGCCAGGTATTCAAGCGACAAGTACAGAAGGGCCTTAGGAGAGGGAGATGGGCAGCAACGGCAGGAGGAGGAGAACACGGAAAGTAGAGCGTTGGGTGGGGTTGTATTGTGTGAATTAGGTGGTACTGGACTGCTTGCAATAATAAGCCACACACTCTGCAAAAAAATGCCGCATTTCCCCTTGTGACGAGAGGTGTGCGCTACTTAGACTGTAACACTTACTGGA
This sequence comes from Mesostigma viride, assembly GCA_009746045.1. Classification (NCBI taxonomy): domain Eukaryota; kingdom Viridiplantae; phylum Streptophyta; class Mesostigmatophyceae; order Mesostigmatales; family Mesostigmataceae; genus Mesostigma; species Mesostigma viride. Next base: position 882,193 of record RPFO01000448.1, read on the forward strand.
CGCCCTCTCCCTCCGTCCCTTGCAGATCACGTTGCAAGGCAGACCCTTTTCTAGAACTATGTCCAGAACTGCATAATGAGCTGCAGCGTATGAGCATATACGAGTACAGTAGGTCAAGGATGCCACGAGCCCAGATGCGGTTGCTGAACCTGCAGCCTCTGTTGCTTGATAAATGTGGCTAGAGTGCTAACAGCTCTTACAAAGCTTGACAATGATGGGCTCTTGTGATAACAATAGTGCATTGTTGGTTCCTTTAAGAGTTCACAATTCGCATGCTGCGTCATGCCAATAGTGGGCACTTGGTGCCAAGCCTTGTACCCGGATGGTTGCAGACGCTGGTAACCAAACCATCGCACAGATACCGTTCCCCTCTCCCGGGTACTGGGATGGGTCGGGTGCAAGCGAAAAGGTGTACTTGCAAAAATGCACACTAATGATTAATATTACAAGAGCCCAACAACCTCCCTGGACAAGCCTCCCTGGGCATGGATGGAGCATCAGACTATAGGGCACGGGGCAGCAGTAAACGGAGATTCTAGGAGGAAAGGGGTCCAATTTGTAAGAAGCAGCAGGCCTTTGCTGAGACTTGAGCACCATTGACTCACCGTCCGCTCCACCTTCTGAAGCTTGTTGAAGCAGGCGAACACGACGGCGTCCTCAGGCAGGCCCAGGCTGGTGCGGCTGGGAGCTGATCGCGTGGCGTGGTGGGGGGAAAGCCGGAATGATGCACATGCCACGCAATGTCATGTGCATTATATACACCCGCCAGATTCACGAGGCAAGACAACCAAGCCTCTTGCTGCCTGCAAGAATTTCCGCGTTGCCTACTGCATGACGCATCATAGAAGTAAATTGACGTCTCAGAATCTTCAACCCAATTCGAAAACGCGGCAGATACTGAAAAGTTTAGCCCCCCTACTCTCTTGACCAGGCTTGACAGGAGATCTGAACGCCTCCCTATGTGCCAGGAAAAGCACAGCATATTTCAAGAGAGGGCATGTCACGCACATGGGTAGCATGTCGAGCTTCAGCTGCATATTGTGCAACTTTACCTACTAGCTCTGCCTGCTACCATGCCTACTGCATACCACCTCAAAATATCGAGCTACAAGCAAAGAGAGTCATATCACGTATACGACTGAAAAAAGGTGACAACCTATACCACACATGTGCCGTTTGTTTTCCAGCCGAACACACCAAGGGGGCCTCTACATTTGAATTCAAAACAGTACTTGGCAGTTAATGGGAACGTGGTTAGGAAACAACATTCTATGCAGCGAGCACAGTGTACCTGAAATTGAAGCTGCTACTCTAAGCGTCCATTTTTTCGATATGTGCAGGCTAGGTCCACGCACACGAAGAAAAGCATCGTGTCATAGTGCCTTCCGCAACCTGCCCTGTCCTATACCATTCCCTTCAGGTACAGCGCCCACAGTTGACACAAGACAAGTGCAACAAGGAAATGGCAAGTTTTCCGTGGCTGGATCGCTCCTATCAGCTCGCCTGCTGACCTGTCCCTGCGAGGATGTGTCCCTCCATGGCAGGGTAGTCGCTGGAGATGTAGTTGCCCGGCAGCCGGAGCAGTGTCTCCGAGAACTGCGTGAGCCGGTGCAGCCAGCATGCAGGTGCACGAGCAACAAAGCGGACAGGCCGGCCGGCCGGGAAGAAGGCAGTCAGCCAGTCACCGGACAGCTGGCGATAAGCAGGGGGAATTCTGATGCCTATGGCCTAATCATGAACGTAAGAGTTAGACTAGAGTCAAAACGTAAGAGTTAGTCTAGAGCTCAATGTGACGGACAACACAGCAAAAATGAGGATAACGTAGATTTTGCACAGTAGTGTGTGCACTATGCACATTGCTAGACGCGACACAGAAATTTCATTCGTGTATCCATTGCTCCCACTCCACCAACTTCTTATTGAAAACATTAAGTGGTCGCTTAAAATGGACAGCAAAATGGCGTCCACTGCCATTTGCAGTTCTCCGAGCAAAGTTTGCGAAACCCTGGGCAAGACAACAAAACACAGGGAGGGTGGGTGGGCAAGAAAAAAGACCTTCCCCTTCCTCGCAAGGTCCCTAAAAAGACGACACAACACGCTACATGGCAACGCCCCTAAAAAAATCCCAGCCTTACTGACACAACTAATGTCAGACCGGCAACTACGAAATGTCAGCAAAATGATACGAGTCAGAACTTTTAACTACACTAGTCGCCAATCAAAGGCAGTTTCAGGCCAGCATACAAAATTAAAAGGCCTTATAAATACGACCTTTTTAACCGCCTGAACAACAACGAAAACTGCCCGTAACTAATCACCCAGTTACAAAATCCAAACTGATTATCATCCGCTAAAAACGGCCCTAGTCGCCGGCCATGCCAGCGAAACTGGAACCCCAAGAGCGTGCCACGTAATCTTTGCCGCCGTCAGGAACACTTCGATTGCGGCGTTCGTTCTCGCCCATTATAAGAAACTATTTTCAGAGAAATCCGATTCGTGTATCCATTGCTCCCACTCCACCAACTTCTTATTGAAAACATTAAGTGGTCGCTTAAAATGGACAGCAAAATGGCGTCCACTGCCATTTGCAGTTCTCCGAGCAAAGTTTGCGAAACCCCAACTCCCCCACCGACGCCTGGCTGACTCAAAGCCGCTCCCCTCTTTCCAAGGACCGCGTGTCCATTGAGAATGCCCTGCCGCAATGGACCCCGTTTTAACACCAGCAGCTGTGGATGCATTGATGCACTGTTATAGGTAACCACATTCTCGCGAATTGACCCTTTGCAGGGCCCGCCACCGACCCCAAAGAAGGCCTCCCCTCTGATCGGCAACAGGAGTTGTTGTTGTTGCGAAGACAAAGCAGAAGACACAGCGATCAAGCAATTACCGAAACCCCAAGTTTCGTTTCTCACTATATTTCGCCACGACCCCTTTAGGAGAGCATCGTCCTTGACAGGGGGCACACCCCCGCACCTACCATGCTAACAGATTTACCGTTAGGCATATAATCAAGGCCGCATATCAGCCCTCACCCCCAGCGCCGAGACCGCGCGCCAAACAACGGTGTGAGTGAAAATATTTTTAAATTTATTAAAATTATCGCCACGACCTCAACTAGTCCAACCCGGAGCGCAAGCATCCCCAGGTACGAACCAGCCCAAGGCAGGCCAGCCAACGTCACAGAACCTTAACCCGAAGCGCAAGCATCCTCAGGTACAAGGCTGCCACGCAGGCCAGCCCTTCCGTTTCGACAAGCAGATCTTCCCCTTCATATTCGATCTGAATATTGCACTAGCGCAGCCCAACCTCCTGCGCAGATTCCCAACCATCCGGACCCAGATCCAAAGTGAGAATCAGTCCGGACACTTGGCAGCCGCTGTGACTTCCGTGAAACCGGAAGCTCAGGGGCTGCCGCCCGTCTGTTAATTTAATTAAGCCCTGCGCCCGAGCGGGCACAAGGCCGGGGAGGCGTCGGCATTCCTTGCATCACCATAGCCTCGGCCAACGCGTGCCCAGCGTCATGCAAGAAAAAAGACCTTCCCCTTCCTCGCAAGGTCCCTAAAAAGACGACACAACACGCTACATGGCAACGCCCCTAAAAAAATCCCAGCCTTACTGACACAACTAATGTCAGACCGGCAACTACGAAATGTCAGCAAAATGATTCGAGTCAGAACTTTTAACTACACTAGTCGCCAATCAAAGGCAGTTTCAGGCCAGCATACAAAATTAAAAGGCCTTATAAATACGACCTTTTTAACCGCCTGAACAACAACGAAAACTGCCCGTAACTAATCACCCAGTTACAAAATCCAAACTGATTATCATCCGCTAAAAACGGCCCTAGTCGCCGGCCATGCCAGCGAAACTGGAACCCCAAGAGCGTGCCACGTAATCTTTGCCGCCGTCAGGAACACTTCGATTGCGGCGTTCGTTCTCGCCCATTATAAGAAACTATTTTCAGAGAAATCCGATACAACTGTTCGCACTAGTACATATACATATACGAATACTAATACTAATACTAGTATTCTTACTACTATTACCATATCAGATCGCAAAGAAAACCAGCCATACAGCCAGTCTGGAGCGGACCAACAGCGCTTTGCAAAAGGCATCACAGTCACGAGCCAGTCTTTACCAGGTAACATCTCAGCCATGACGAATTCTGGCATTTACATTGCAGCAATGCCAATGCAGTGATGAGGCAGAGCAGGTCACCCACGAATCAATGCACAGCAGGTCACCCGAGGCAACACTCCAATGCTACTTCTTTGTCCTATTTGCGTTTATCGCTTCATGCACGCCAGACATATTGGTGTGGAGATGAAGTGGAGATGGAATGGCGTCATGGTAAGGGTTGACTGACACCGCGTTATGATGTCAATGGACCACGTGTGCTAGTGTTGGTTGAGGGGACATAGTAAGGCTATCTACTGGAGGTAAAAGAAACCCAGTCTACTTATGTGGCCATATTTGCAACAGGCAAGGCACATTTGGACCTATGAGAATACCCACCTGGCATTACGAAATTGTGGCGATGCCTCATAAAGCAAAAAAAGAAGCTCCACTTTAAATGGTTTGATGGCAATGAAGGACAGCATGCGACGAGGCTCACCTGGTCCATCACACTGGGTGTGGCGATCACCCGATCCGAAACCAGCAGATCCTGTGGTGACATTGAACCACGGCCAGGCATAGCAGCGACGCGGGTGCCATCAACCACAAAACCATACTTAATTGGGTCCTCCTGGAGGCCTAGTCAAAGCACAGCCAGGCATAATAACAAGAGTGGCAAACAATCAGCCACCGTTTTATGATTCAAACGCCTGAAGGAGTATATCCACCATGTGGCTAGTAGTATTTGAACTAGCAGTCCCAATGCCAGCGTTAGAAAAAAATCCCACTGCCAGATTCCCTGAAGCATGCCCCCATACGGTGCATATCTGGGGTGTAGCCTGGGTAGGAAAGTTGCCCCGTAAAGCATCCCCTGCTTTTAGTGTGCCCTCTTGAATGCCATTGTATCCGCGTGCACAGCCCGCACTCAAGCAAGCTGATTACTACCCCATGTGATACGCTGGTGAGCCCATGGCCATGCCAGCTCGGTGATGTGGATAATCGCCAGCTGGCGCATGTCAAGTGCGTTACTGGCACAAAGACAAGCACATTCCCATGCTGGGAATGCGATGCAAGGGACATGAATGGAGGACAGCTGGGGGTACTCTGAGGCCAGCTCACCACAAAGGAAGCACCCAGGGTCCCTGGATACCCCAGGTATGCGATCTGCAGCGGAGCGGGCCGAAGGGACAGCACGTCCAGCCGATGCCCTGCACGTGGCACAATCAACGAAGGGACATGGTGTTGCATGATGGACCCAGGACATCCCCGTCAGCAACTCAAGAGGAGGTGATCCACAACATTTGAGGCCGGAACAATGAGAGAGAGTAAGCGCATCGGCCCAACATTAATGCTAACCCAGCCAATCGATGAAAAGAACACACTGGTGGCATTGAAACTAGGACCAGCATGGTGTCATCAAAGACACGCAGGGTAACACTTACTACAGTGTGTGTGTGTGTGTGTGTGTGTGTGTGTGTGTGTGTGTGTCTTTAGTCTGATGTCATCAAAGGCATCCCACACGACTGGGGGTGGGTGCCGCGCATGGTGTCATCAAAGGTGCGCTTGATATCGCGAACTAAAGAGGGTATGTGTTTGATAATATCATGTGGTATCGCACTCTACAAGGGGGTATGTGTTTACGTTCTCTTGTCACGTTGCCTGGGGCAGGGGTCCAGGGTTGGAGCCAGGTCACCCAGGAGACAGGAACCAGGATCACAAACACAACGCTGCTTGGCGCTTATAGCCGGAATAGGTGGAACGGGCGCCAGAATGTCTACACATACAACGCGACTAATAGAGTGGCTAGTAAATAATCCCGTCATTTGATCAATCTACTTGTCTGAAAGCAACTCAAAAGATTGAATAGTTGCCCTGATTTTCGGAGCCACTTCTTGCTTTGCTTGCATTTGATCCGTGCACAGTGAATGTTCTACAACCCTTGACAGTAACGGCTTGGAAGCTTTCCGACACACCATCTAGAGGCATCCGGCACACCGTTTGGCAACCACAGGAATTTCTTGCTTACCAAGCATCCCCGAGTGATTACACAAGAAAAACCGTTTGCTGTCTAAAGACAAGGGCAAAATAAGAGTTCTACTCTCAGGCTAATACTGCCTCGACATCCCAGGCAAATAGGGTGGGCAAAAGCTTGTCGTCTTAACTAAAGCCCAGCAGATAGTCTTGAGGAAACATGCACAACATCGATCCATCACCAACTGCACACACAGCATCAGTTTCGAAAGCCCACTGCCAAGTGCTGCTGCCTTACTCCACATGTCTAGGGCTATATGCGGCAATCATTCTCAAACTGTTTTGTCAAATGCCTCTCTTCTTCCTGCAAGCCTTTCCACAGTTTCAAAAAAAACATGGTGAGCGTCTCCTCCTTCCATGTCATGTCTAGCTGCCTGTCTTTATCCTCAATGCCAGCAGCAGACCAATCCCAATCGGGATTGCTTTAATTAAAGCCCCCAAGGTTTGCTGATAGGAAAGTCAAAACACGGGGCCGCGGGCTGTGGCTTTCTACCAAGTTAACCATTCCAATTAACTGGCCCGGCATTTGCCAACAAACCACATGGACTAACCGTTTGTGTAGCCGTTCAGCTCCACGAGGATATCCACCTCCTCCTCCACGATTCTCTGTGCAAGCGCACTGGCGGTTTCCTCTTTGTTCAGTCGGACAAACTTGTCGCAGGCCGACATGATCTGGTGTGACAGGCAGTGGCAGCCAGGCATGAAAGGAAATTTCACAAAATATCTTTCTCCATTGCTGCACAAATATTAGACCCCTTCTGAGAACACCGACTCCGACTAAAAAACATGGACTAAATCGCTGGCGCGGCGCGTTTTGGGGAAATTAGTCGGACTCCGACTAATCTACCCCGGCTATTTTCGCGAAAACCGGAAAATAGTCGGGGTAGGTTAGTCGGTGTCCGACTAGCTTAGTCGGGGTGTGCCTCTAGCCATGCTGGCATCCGTACCGGCTTGGAAGTGTGGCGCCACCGGCGTTAGAGGCCACTTACGCGGCCTGAGCGTGCGGCGCGGCGCTGCTGCTGTCCGTCCCGAGTCGGTGTTCTCAGAAGGGGGAATCCGTGCCCGTTTTTCGGCTCAAGTCCGACTATTGGTCCGACTAAATTAGTCGGAGTTGGTTAGTCGGAGTCGGTGTTCTCAGAAGGGGTCCATTGATCACTTGCAGAGACCAGCGCTTCATGTGGCATGGCATGCTGTTACATAGGCCCCTGGTGGGTGAGATGAGGCGCTCAGATAGTGGACTAACTTCTCTGCCAGGAAGGGACTATTGCCAGGTTGGAATGCAACAGGCTCTTATGAGGCTTCATAGGACCATGGGACGTAAGGACTGGATTGATTTGAAGCCATGTCTAAAACTACTGAACAATAACAGCAAAATATCCTCATCCTTGTGATTTGTTCAGCAAAACGGTTACTGCTCTCGCAGGGGGGTGCATGACTGTTGTCAGCTACCGTCACGACTCGTTCAAGGTTTCGACTGTAGTCCTATCCTAAGCGCACACTGCCTACAAACCACTTCCAAGCATGCTGGCAAGGTACTCATGGCGCATGAGCTCACAAAAGGGGATAAAATGCCCACCCCTTTCGTTGTGCATACTGCCTAGGGCATATCAGGTCCTGTGTGGCTTGCCCCTCCAGGCAGTGACGGAGGGTAGGACGCTCTACCTCCTTCTCGTTGTGCATCAAGTCATCAACTCTTAAGGGTTGACCGTTCCTTCATTGGGACTTACATGATGCAGCCCTGTGCTTTAACTTGATTAATTAATTATTGTGCTTTTACTCGATTAATTAATTATTATTATTGGGGTCCTCTTTCCCGCCCCCCTGGTCCCTAACCCACCGCTGCAACCCTGCAGCAGTCTCACTCCCAGCATACCTTCTTGCGGAGGTCACTGCCATCATCCCACCCGGTGCACAGGCAAACCACCTGCAGGGTGCAGCGGGAGCAAGTACCCACACACCGGCATCCACGCGTGGCATCGATGAGTTCGGCCATTCAGCTATCATCATACAGGGCCTGACCAGCCCCCCGGCAACACATAACCACTGGAAATTGTAGGGCCAATGAATAGGCTTGCAGCACGGAGGAAACAAATATGCGATGAGCCATGCAGACCCAAGCCCCTGTGCGGCTTGTCGCTGTTCACATGTGGAGCCACAATCTGTGGTTATATAAACCAGCCGGCCATGTCGTGCTGGCCCCAACCCCAAACCATCCAGTGAACCCGCCAGTTCAACTCCCCACCACAATACTTAAGTTGTGGGCTGTATGTCGCATTTGGTACCCCTCTGTAGCTGTCACAAACACCAACGCATGCACGAAATTTTCTCGACATCGCGGGCACCACGTTGGCTCGTTCCCGCAACGGTTCCTGCTGTTCGCAGGGGATGCATCTCGTGCAAGGCCAATCGGTCGTGAAACCCACCGAATATCAAGAAGTCGTTCGCAATCCAAAGCCTGCCTGACACCTGATCTGGCCCCAATTAACCCTGAAACCACCCCACCGACTAACCCAGCAACACATTGGCCTTCGAAACCCCAATGAGCAGCCAAAACTACGTAGGTACACAGATAGCTGAAGCTAATAGACACAAGTCCTTTTCTAGCTGCCCAAAGGGTAGATGCAGCCGCGCCACCGCAGTATAATGCCTTGGCACTACGCAAAGGATCGGCACTGCACTAGTGTCACACAGCACTGCACTAATGCCACGACAGTGCTCATGCCACTGCACTCAATGGCACCTTGAAGCGGGAGCGGTTGTGCCGTGTGATGGCACCCAGCATGAGCTTGCCCACAGGGTGCTGACGCAGGTCGGACGACATGTACGCCAGCGTCAGCTTGGCACCGGGCGCCTTCTTGGTTGGACGAGGGACTGCACATGCTCACAAAGGAATGACAGCGCCCGTACCAGCTTGGTTTGAGAATCAAATATATGACAGCGCTTGTAGCAGTTCGGTTTGAGAATTGAATAGCAAAGCTATATGCTGAAACGTATGGTTGTAACAGCGCTCGCGGCGATTTGGGTTGAGAATCAAAAAGCAAAGCTATATATTGAAACATATGGTATATAGGCCAAGAAGGAACACTTGCAGCGGCTTGCATGATGACGTACAGAACATATGCTAGCCAGCCATGGGCGCCACATATTCTTGCCAGCCACGTTGTCAGCTGATGAATACTGCCCGCAGCTGGCAATGCAATGTAAGTACATTTTCGCAACATGACACCTGGCAACCCCCACCCCACCAGAACATACTCCAACCCCATCCGCTCCCATCCCAGGTAAAGCAGAGGAAGACGCCCTGCTTCGCCCCTGAGGTACCAGAGATAGAGTACAGAGAGACTACCAGAGATAGAGCAGAGATAGAGTATAGAGAGACTACCAGAGATAGAGCAGAGATAGAGTATAGAGAGACTACCAGAGATAGAGCAGAGATAGAGTATAGAGAGCCTACCAGAGATAGAGCAGAGATAGAGTACAGAGAGTCTACCAGAGATAGAGCACGTTTCTGTTCCCCTGAGGGGGTTGACAATACCACTGCCAGCAACGCCTATCATGCAGGGTGTACCTCCAAAGCTACTGCATTTGATTCTAACCAAGCAACTCCACACATTGTCACACACTTGTGGAGCTGTATGAAATATACCGACTTCTCACTGGAGCCTGATTTTTTTGTAGATGGGCTAAATCACGACCCCCATCTCAGAATCGCACGCACAAGCATGTGTTCCCAGCACAGCGTCCGCAGGACATTCGCACACAAAGGGCATTCGCACACAAAGGGCATTCACACACAAAGGACATTCACACACAGGGCGCTCACGCACCTGGACTACCCGTCCAGCCCTCCGACTTGGGCTGCAGCTGGGCCTTGTGCGCGATGCGCTCGGCATGGATCTCCAGCACGCCCTGTGGCGTGTGGCGAGTGGCGTGGGGTGTGGGGTGGGGCGTGTGTAATGCCACAGACAAACCCACATCTGTACGGATGTCAGACGTCAGGGAACGAAGCAGGCACTCTCAGTGGAAACAGCGACTGCATACGCACAGGGTGACCCACTTGCCTCTTTTCTGCGATGAAGCCTTCCTGGCTTGGCTTCCCCTTGCGCTCTCCCTCGCTGCCCCAATCGTGCAATCGCAGAAGGCACGGCAACAAAGCATTGCTCTACTACGCAGAAGACCATATCCTCTCCTGCTCAACCACCACACACGCCCCTGTGGTCACGCATGAGGGGTGGCCACGTGCACACCTGGTGTACTGGCTTACTGGCGTGAGGGACGATGCCACTGGGTACTCTCACACACCCACCTTGATGAGGGTTGCTGGGAGTGGGCACACACACACTTACCTTGATGAGGGTTGCTGGGAGTGGGTACTGCCACACTCACTTACCTTGATGAGGGTTGCTGGGAGTGGGCACACACACACTTACCTTGATGAGGGTTGCTGGGAGTGGGTACTGCCACACTCACTTACCTTGATGAGGGTTGCTGGGAGTGGGTACTGCCACACTCACTTACCTTGCTGACGGTTGCTGGGAGTGGGTACTGCCACACTCACTTACCTTGATGAGGGTTGCTGAAAGTGGGCACACACACACTTACCTTGATGAGGGTTGCTGGGAGTGGGTATTGCCACACTCACTTACCTTGATGAGGGCTGCTGGGAGTGGGCACACACACACTTACCTTGATGAGGGTTGCTGGGAGTGGGTACTGCCACACTCACTTACCTTGATGAGGGTTGCTGGGAGTGGGTATTGCCACACTCACTTACCTTGATGAGGGCTGCTGGGAGTGGGCACACACTCACTTACCTTGATGAGGGTTGCTGGGAGTGGGCACACACTCACTTACCTTGATGAGGGTTGCTGGGAGTGGGTACTGCCACACTCACTTACCTTGATGAGGGTTGCTGGGAGTGGGTATTGCCACACTCACTTACCTTGATGAGGGTTGCTGGGAGTGGGCACACACACACTTACCTTGATGAGGGCTGCTGGGAGTGGGCACACACTCACTTACCTTGATGAGGGTTGCTGGGAGTGGGCACACACACACTTACCTTGATGAGGGTTGCTGGGAGTGGGTACTGCCACACTCACTTACCTTGATGAGGGTTGCTGGGAGTGGGCACACACACTTACCTTGATGAGGGTTGCTGGGAGTGGGTACTGCCACACTCACTTACCTTGATGAGGGTTGCTGGGAGTGGGTACTGCCACACACACTTACCTTGATGAGGGTTGCTGGGAGTGGGTATTGCCACACTCACTTACCTTGATGAGGGTTGCTGGGAGTGGGCACACGCACACTTACCTTGATGAGGGTTGCTGGGAGTGGGCACACACTCACTTACCTTGATGAGGGTTGCTGGGAGTGGGTACTGCCACACTCACTTACCTTGATGAGGGTTGCTAGGAGTGGGCACACACTCACTTACCTTGATGAGGGTTGCTGGGAGTGGGCACACACACACTTACCTTGATGAGGGTTGCTGGGAGTGGGCACTGCCACACTCACTTACCTTGATGAGGGTTGCTGGGAGTGGGCACTGCCACACACACTTACCTTGATGAGGGTTGCTGGGAGTGGGCACACACACACTTACCTTGATGAGGGTTGCTGGGAATGGGTATTGCCACACTCACTTACCTTGATGAGGGTTGCTGGGAGTGGGCACACACACACTTACCTTGATGAGGGTTGCTGGGAGTGGGCACACACACACTTACCTTGATGAGGGTTGCTGGGAGTGGGTACTGCCACACTCACTTACCTTGATGAGGGTTGCTGGGAGTGGGCACACACTCACTTACCTTGATGAGGGTTGCTGGGAGTGGGCACACACTCACTTACCTTGATGAGGGTTGCTGGGAGTGGGCACACACTCACTTACCTTGATGAGGGTTGCTGGGAGTGGGCACACACTCACTTACCTTGATGAGGGTTGCTGGGAGTGGGTACTGCCACACTCACTTACCTTGATGAGGGTTGCTGGGAGTGGGCACACACTCACTTACCTTGATGAGGGTTGCTGGGAGTGGGTACTGCCACACTCACTTACCTTGATGAGGGTTGCTGGGAATGGGCACACACACACTTACCTTGATGAGGGTTGCTGGGAGTGGGTACTGAATGATTTGCAGCGCATCGGGCAGCTGCACCGCGGCCTTGTCTCGCGTGTGCAGCAGGGAACGGTCACTGCCACCCCCCCAACAAGATCCCCAGCATCGAACCCAGCCGGCAGCAGCACGCACATAAGAGCGTGGGTACAAGTGAACGAGAAGAGCGTGGGTACTAGTGAACAAGCAGAGCGTGGGTACTAGTGAACAAGTTGATGATGTCAGGATTGTGCATGTAGTTCAGTCATCGTGGCATCCTGCAATGATCCGCACACCCAGATTTTCCACATCCATGGCACGATGGCAAAAAGGCCGTGATCATGTAGGTCTGGCATTGCATTGGAAAGCTGCCTTTGGGGGCATGTATAAGCAACTCCGGCTAACGTAAACATTTCCACCTCCATTCATTTCCATCATCCTGAGCGACTCGACAAGCGCGGATAAGATAACAGCAGGCTCGAGCTACCATGGTCCGGATTCTCCCGATTTCTGGCCTGGACTGGTTGTCTCTTTGATCGTAGGACAGCGTCCCTCTCTGTTAGTTTCTTCTTGAGCTCGCTGGTTCCCATTCATTAAGTATTAATTAATTATTGCCAAGTATAGTATGGTGTGTTAGCGGTGGTACCGTGATTCCTGGAATGCTTTGACGTCCTGTGGTCTGCAGCACAGAGCTTCTCTGCAAGGTAGTCCACCGCGACAACTCAAGCGTGGGATGGATCGAGAGGGCGTAGGGAACCAGCAAGTAAGATTTCGCCCCAATGGACCGTGGCCTCGCTGCTGCTTGCTTGCTGGGTACGATGTCACCTCATGAATAAAACTTGCCTAGGGTGCTTGCGAAAAACGCATGTTAATAGCAGGTCCTCATCCTTGCGGCAGAGCATGTCCCACATACACAGCCAGGTTTCGATGTTACCAAAGCCAAGAGTTAAAAGAGATGTCGCATACGCAGCATAGCCCCACCTGCACATCTACTTTATGCGCTACTGGTGCACCTGGCTGCTTGTGCTTCTCTATCCTGGCCAGCGCCAAACGTGGCAATGCCCCCCAGGCTTGCCAACTGGGCCGCATGTCCGTTTCCAAACTATGTGGCGTGGCATCCCAATACTGTTGGCCCACTGACACGAGAAGAAACCGTAGAAACGTTTGCAGCGAGCCAAGGCCAGTGCCAGCAGTGTGAATGTGAAAGTACCACTTTTTCTTGTCTCCTCGCACGCATTTCCAAGCCAGGCGCATACTTGTGTGTGCGTGGGCGGATGAGACATCCTGGGCCACTTGCGCCGTGCCGTTTTAGAAAGCAACAAAGTTGCAGCTTTCGAATCCGGGGGTCAAGAGTACGACATGTGCGAAGTTGAAAAGGGGTTGGAGCCGGAGCATGGCTCACCTCAGCTGCGCAACACTGTCCTCCGTCACGACCCGCAGCGCGTGCAGCGCGCGATCCAGGCCGTCCCAGAAGCATGACGCAAGCATCATCCGGATGACGGACATGACCGCCATCGGCTGGTGGGCCTGGAGTGCCAGCGCTGACTGGTACATGCTGCACGAAGGCGAGGAAGAGATGAGGGGGGCAGGGAGGGGAGGGATGGGGTCAGCGAAAGAGGGGAGGCAGTAAGCGAGCGGAAGAAGGCAGTGGATGCGGAGGGGGGAGCTGGGGGGGGCAGAGAGAGAGAGAGAGAGAGAGAGAGAGAGAGAGAGAGAGAGAGAGAGAGAGAGAGAGAGAGAGAGAGAGAGAGAGAGAGAGAGAGAGAGAGAGAGAGAGAGAGAGAGAGAGAGAGAGAGAGAGAGAGAGAAGGGTGGGTAGGTGCGAGGGGAAGAGGGTTCAGCTGGGAGCTACGGGGCTGGGGGGGGGACGGGGGGAGAGGAGGGGAAAAAGGTGATACGGAAGCAGAAAGGCAGGAAGAGGCAGAGCGGGTCAGCAAATGCAGCAGATGTGCTAGCATTAAAGTGGGGGCAAACTGGCGATACACAGTGTAGGCTCACACTGAAGGGCATTGCACTTTCCAGAACCTCCAGAAGCAACAAGCAAGAGCAATGGTGGC
>RPFO01000448.1:901500-942816 GCA_009746045.1 Mesostigma viride
ACCCACCCACCCACCCACCCACCCACCCACCCACCCACCCACCCACCCACCCACCCACCCACCCACCCACCCACCCACCCACCCACCCACCCACCCACCCACCCACCACCCACCCACCACCCCCCCCACCACCCCCCCCCACCCCCCCCCCCCCCCCCCCCCCCCCCCCCCCCCCCCCCACCCCCCACCCCCGCCCCCACCCCCCCACCCCCACCCCACACACACACACAGGACACCCCGCGCGCGTGCACACCCCCACACCCCCACACCCCCACACCCCCACCCACACAGGACAGCCCGCGCGCGTGGCTACACCAGGGGTAGTGCATGCACCAGGAAGGAAGGAAGGAAGGAAGGAAGGAAGGAAGGAAGGAAGGAAGGAAGGAAGGAAGGAAGGAAGGAAGGAAGGAAGGAAGGAAGGAAGGAAGGAAGGAAGGAAGGAAGGAAGGAAGGAAGGAAGGAAGGAAGGAAGGAAGGAAGGAAGGAAGGAAGGAAGGAAGGAAGGAAGGAAGGAAGGAAGGAAGGAAGGAAGGAAGGAAGGAAGGAAGGAAGGAAGGAAGGAAGGAAGGAAGGAAGGAAGGAAGGAAGGAAGGAAGGAAGGAAGGAAGGAAGGAAGGAAGGAAGGAAGGAAGGAAGGAAGGAAGGAAGGAAGGAAGGAAGGAAGGAAGGAAGGAAGGAAGGAAGGAAGGAAGGAAGGAAGGAAGGAAGGAAGGAAGGAAGGAAGGAAGGAAGGAAGGAAGGAAGGAAGGAAGGAAGGAAGGAAGGAAGGAAGGAAGGAAGGAAGGAAGGAAGGAAGGAAGGAAGGAAGGAAGGAAGGAAGGAAGGAAGGAAGGAAGGAAGGAAGGAAGGAAGGAAGGAAGGAAGGAAGGAATGCACGCACCAGGGCTCATGGACACCGCTTGCCGCAGGAGGGACTCGGCTTCCGCCGCGTCCGCAGGGAACCGGTGCATCAGGATGCCTCCTGCAGGCCGCGCCGCAGCAAGGGGTGACGGAATCAGCATTATTAGGTCCTTACAGAACCACTTTAGGGTCATGATGAATGTGATGGACGGTATCCAGCATGGCAACAACCGTGGAGTGAAAGTTGTTTGACAAATGTACTAGCTGAGAACAGCCATGAGATGAGAGCATCACTGATTTGTCTGACGTGGTCACACACATACAAAAGTCCACACCTTGATAGCAACCATGGCAGGTGCTACCAACTACCGATTCGTGCATCACGCTGATCACAGACCGGGTGCATGCCTGGTTGCTACTGGGCGCCTTCATGTCTCACAGCACATGATGGCCGTGGAGCAATGCCACATTTTTCCTTGTTCTGAGGGGTCCCATCTCCATGACTGTATACTCCCTTTTGGAGCCACCACGCGTGTGGAGGAGAAAAGCAAGATCTAGCAGCCGAGCAAATAATCAACCAACCTGGCATACAACATACAGACCTCTTAAGCCCGCTATGGTAGGCTCTTCTGCTGCCCTCAAGGAAAAGAAAAAATATTCGAGCAGCTTCAAAAGCGCTGGTACTCCAAAGTTGATGCCGCCTCATGTGGTTTCAGCTCCACCGGATGCAGAAGGCCCAGCGAATGTGCACCAGAAAATGATGGCAGCACATGGGGCTTACCTGCAACAATACTAGTAAGTGAATAGAATACTAGTAAGTGAATATGAATACTAGTAAGTGAATAGAATACTAGTAAGTGAATATGGCCTGCTCCTAGCTTAGAAGGAGAATGTGCCACCTATATAAGTCATCCAGATACACTACCCAGATATGGGCGATGAACCCCACCAGTGTATTGGGCTTCCCAACGCAGGCTCAGCACCCTCTGATTGCTAGCGTACGCAGCCCCCCCCCCCCTTCCTTTTCTAACTCCTCTGCCCACACAAGCAACCGAGGCAGGCCCTAACCAGCGTCAGGCGCAGAGCAGTTGAGGACATTGAAGGAGAAAGACATGGAAGCCTGAACAGAACGAAATGGGGGGCTTGCGGCATAGGTAACGACGTCCGAGTTTGCGGCGTACCGAGGGCAATGTATGCCTCCACGAAGGTCGGGAAGAGCTTGATGTTTTCCCGAAGGAGCGGCTCCGCGGCCCCCTCCTGGCCAGCCGCCTGCAGCACCAGGCCGAGCCGCATGCGCGCGTCGTGCCGTTCCTGATGTTATCGGCCAGCAAAAAATAAACAAAAGGAGGGAAACAATTTCACACAATCAACAAAAGAGGGAGGCAACCAATCGTCTTTAATGGATGTCTTTAATGGATGCACCAATTAAAACCATGCATCGTTGCCGTGTAAGACTGCAACCTAGCTACCCATGTCGCTCTGTATACATGCCGTGATTCCATGAGACGTGTACATGCTGGGCACACTGGATGTGAACACACTCAAGTGCTATGTAGAAAATGCACCTTGTACCAAGGGCGCATAGGCCCCACGCGGTAAGTTCAAGTGGGCCTCATTGCATATATGACGGACATCAGAAATATACACCAACCTGTTGCAATACACAACGTTCCATAGCCCAGATTACATGCCAGGGAGAACAAGGAATGCAAGCACTCACAGGGTAACGACGCAAGGCCTCACGGCCGGCATCAATGGCTTCCTTAAACATGCCCAGATCTCCCAGCAGTGTGACCGTGTTCATCTGGATCTCAGGGTGTGTCTGGGGCACAGCAAGCAGCAGCACGCAGAAGCACCAGCAGAGGCATAGACTTTTGGAAAGGAGCAATAAAGCAACAGCGATCGATATGCACGCATATTTCTCTCCTGAGAGCTACCGGCTTGGAGTCAAAGCAAACCTACCCAAAACTCCTACCCAAAACTGACGGAGACTGCTAGGCGATTCAAGCAACAAGATCTTTCGTCAGGGTGTTTTGGGAACAAAAAACGCTTCGTTACCATAATGACCATCTCAAGTAGACAGCATCAAACTTGCACCCCCATGAGGAACCATCCAAAGAGTGCATACAAAGCAGATGGTCCTGCCAGCCATGGCAAAGCTTGCAAATGGCATTGACCAATAGAATAGATAGAGTTAGCAGACGCCTCGACATCAACTTTGCGAGGACCCTGGGCGGAACAGCTCCTGGCGGTCATGGCAAGTTACTTGGCATAAAAAGTTTTGAGTAAATACAACAGTAATATTTGTGTACTTGTGTAAACCACATCTGTCAGTCCAATGTCAAGTCCTTTGAGCTGAGTATGGATTAGCAATAAAGCATTAAGTACCTAGTGACCTAAGCATGCGTCTGTGTTTAGAGGCCGCGGAGCAGTATAGTGTGCTTTCAAGTACAGGGCAGGCAACTATTACGTATGACAGCAGTGACATGAGTAATGCGAAACGATGCCAGAATCAGGGAGAAGCTTGTTATGTAGCATACAAAACTGCATTACCATTCCTAGACTTTCTGTGACTATCAGTTTCATAACCTCTTTATTCAATAGAAATTCATTGTGTTATACATGTGAACATGAGAATTCGCAGCCAGGTTAGGCATACAAGGGCTGATGAGAGCGCAAATTACATGCCTGTGTGCCAAACAGCTGTCACTCTCTTGCCGAACAAGTGGACAGCAGCCGGTATGATACTACTATAGGAAACACAGTACTCTCCAGATGCAGGCTTTCCAAAACGATGACAAAACTCAAGTGTTATTACGAAAACAGAGGGTGAACGCAAGTCACTGTATGACGTCGGCCAACGCCATGTTTTCGCAAAGTATTATAGGACCTCAGCAAAATAAAGATCCCCCTTTACCTGCCCTGTTGACAGGAAATCTTGATACAGCTTCAAGCACTCCTTGCCCTGACCAGAGAGTCGCAGCAGCAGTCCCTGGGAGTGGCGGCAACAAGTAGAGAGCAAACGCGTGGAACATGGCCATGTGCACACAAGGCGGAAAAAGATAGCAACAGTTATGACAACTACTTTTCTATTCCCACCAACCTCGTGCAGGCCGCGTAACTAGCATGCACTGGCAACACATGTGTAAGTGGATAAAAGTGCATTTGGGGAGTCATTGGGATGGGCGAGGAGAGCTGGGATGCATTGGGTGCAACAATAGGGGGAATGGCCAGGAGGGGGGGAGAAACCGAATGGGTGGTGGCGGTGGTGGCGGGGGGGGGGGGGGGGGGGGGGGGCAATGGCAACAAGCTAATATCTTCCATGGGCCGTCCTATGAGATGTGCGCAGCATCATATGAGTATGATCAGCAACGCTGGGGAATGATGCAATAGCGGTAGCCGCGATCATGGCTCAAGCAATGTCAGTAGCAGAAGCGAGCGACACAGTACCAGACTCCGCTGTTGACATGGCCTTGAATTGACAGCACACTGAGTCGAAAATCCTACGTCATCACAACAACACGGGCTAAACATGATGTTTTGAGTCACAATGTCAGCAGTTGCATATTGTCCCTACAGGCAGGTCACATGGGATGACAAACACAGGGATGACCCTGCCAGGTGCGCACCAGGTTACTGATGGCATCCGGGTGGTGCCGGCGCAGCTTGAGAACCTTCCTGTAGGCAGCGATGGCCTCCTCGTTCTTGTTTTGCTGCAGGGGAGGGGAGGGAGGGGAGGGGGGGCAGGAACAGGAGCCCAGCATGGTGAAACGAGGACGGCGCACCACACACGAGGAGCGACCCGGTGGTCATACCATCCCTAAAGCATTCGTTGCAGCCAGGAATATTCCAGTTGGGTTGTGTTCTAGCAATAATAAGGGGTTAATGCCAGTGGTCGCAGGATGCGTGGCCCAGCCCACAGGATCAGGAGTGTCATGCCGCGTGTGCACTGCAAGAGGGGGCAAGGGAAGACACGTCAGATCGTGAGAAATGTGCCACGAATTATGAGGATGGCCCATTTACCAGGAGCTGCAGGACCAGCGCCACCTGTTGACAAGCAGTGGAGGCTGAAGTACATGGTGCCATAGGTAGCAACAGCGACAGCAGCAAGCATTGATTCCAGAAACACAGATTCCGAGACATCCCAGGCATGACGGCAGGGACCCACCGGGGATGGCAGTCAACAAAAGTAAACCGCGACCAGCAGGCGGCAGCAGGGCAATGAGAAGTATTAGACATTACTAATACCGATCATAACAGAATTGCGAACGGGTGTTGAGGGATGCAGCAGCCAGGCCGACGTGAGCGGTACAAACAGAAACAGGCCAAGGCAGAAGCAAACTGGTGTGCTGATGTCGACCATGGAAAGTATAACCATGGATTTCAAACAACCGCGGCATTTTTGAAACTACAAGCCATGGATATTCTACCACGGATTTCAAACCACGACTTTTTTACACGGGGGCCAGTCTACTTGTAAATAATCGAATAAATTAATGCTCTTTTTTTTCCCTACAAGCCATGGATATTATAAAGACTAGTATATGCTTCCAGCTTAAGCCTGCGTTACAAATCGTATAGTATGAAGCCAGACACAAGCCTATACGATAGCCTACCAGGTGCAGCAGCAGGGCCACGTTGAACTGTGCGGATGCATCTGTGGTCATCTTGGTGGCCACCCACTTGGCGGACAGCTCTGCCTTGTCAAACTGTCTCTGGGACATGTACAGGCGGGCGAGCGCCATGTGGGCCTGGTGGGCATCGGCCTCACTGCCACTGGACGCCACGGTCTCATAGACCTGACATATGGCACGATGGCCATGGGCCAGCAAACATGGCAGATGCAGCAAAATGAGCCGCAAGTCTGTCAGGTAGGCAGGCACTCAAGCAGCTTGCCGAGATGGACAGGCAGGTGAGTGCGCAGCCAAGCGAAATGGCAGTCAGATGAGTGGGAGGCACGGGCTGGGGGGAGGGGGAGGGTGTGGGGGTGGGGTTGGGGGTGGGGGTGGGGGTGGGGGTGGAGGTGGGGGTGGGGGTGGGGTGGGGGTGGGGTGGGGGTGGGGTGGGGGTGGGGTGGGGGTGGGGTGGGGTTGGGGTTGGGGGTGGGGTTGGGGTTGGGGTTGGGGGTGGGGTGGGGTTGGGGTTGGGCTTGGGGGTGGGGGTGGGGTTGGGGTTGGGGTTGGGGGTGGGGTTGGGGTTGGGGTTGGGGTTGGGGTTGGGGTTGGGGTTGGGTTTGGGGTTGGGGTTGGGGGTGGGGGTGGGGGTGGGGGTGGGGGTGGGGTGGGGGTGGGGGTGGGGGGGGGTGGGGGTGGGGGTGGGGGGGGGTGGGGGTGGGGGTGGGGGGGGGGTGGGGGTGGGGGTGGGGTGGGGGTGGGGGTGGGGGTGGGGTGGGGGTGGGGGTGGGGGGGGTGGGGGTGGGGGTGGGGGTGGGGTGGGGGTGGGGGGTGGGGTGGGGGTGGGGGTGGGGGTGGGGGTGGGGTGGGGGGGGGTGGGGGTGGGGGTGGGGGTGGGGGTGGGGGTGGGGGTGGGGTGGGGGTGGGGTGGGGGTGGGGGGGGGGGGGGTGGGGGTGGGGGTGGGGGTGGGGGTGGGGTGGGGGTGGGGGTGGGGGTGGGGGTGGGGTGGGGGTGGGGGGGGTGGGGGTGGGGGTGGGGTGGGGGTGGGGGTGGGGGTGGGGGTGGGGGTGGGGGTGGGGGGGGTGGGGGTGGGGGGGGGTGGGGGTGGGGGTGGGGGTGGGGGTGGGGGGGGGTGGGGTGGGGTGGGGGTGGGGGTGGGGGTGGGGGTGGGGGTGGGGGTGGGGGTGGGGGTGGGGGTGGGGGTGGGGGTGGGGGGTGGGGGGGCAAGTGTAGTGAGGACAGAGCTGGGAGGTGCGATGAAGTCACTGAAAAAGCAGTTGGTGGGTATATTGATGAAGATGCAGATAAGAAAGCATACACATGCTTCAAAATCTTATGACTTTGAGCATCCAGCACACACGTGGGCTGACATCGTGAACACGTACGGCGGCGAAAAAATGAATGTGGGCAAACGCTCAGGGAAGAGATCTGTTGAAAACCAGGTCTCGTGACCTGCCTTATCCCTGCCACTTGCACATACTCTTGACCGCATACGACGCGGCGTAGCCACACTTCTCCTTGGCAGCGACTGTGGATGCAATTTCTAAGTGCGTCTGAGCCTCACTTTCACCCCCACGGATGTGGTTGCAGGTGCTATTGGCAATCCAAGTGAGTGAGGCCCCCTTGTGAGGTTGATCCCTTGACCCCTCCCTGTGGCCACCATCGCTATTCCCGATATTACGCAATATCTACCCAGCTGTCTAAAGTGAAAGTATTTACGCTAGCAGACACAAATAACGAGCCACACCACGATATGCCGGGCACGATACCGCCCTCATTTCCTGCGAGGCAATGTAATGCGCGGCTGGCATGCACGGACCTATGATAGCCTAATCCAACCAGCAAGATTATGAGCAGAACCATTACGATAAGCCGTTTCTGCGTTTATCTTGCCGTGCACACATCAACTTCTTGCACATGTGGCACGCATCATTGTGACTTGGAACACGGGTATCAGCCAGCACTGAAGTTACAACTCAAGTCCCTAGTCACGCCGTACACATAGCGTAGGCCCGGAATATAAAAATAATAATAATAATGTGAGTGGATAAAGCAACCTGTCATGTTTTTGACCCCCATTACCTCAATAGCTTCGGCGGTTTTCCCGTAATTTTCGAACTCCGCGGCTAGCAGAATGCTGGCATGTTGATTTTGCTGAACCTTTTCATTCCGAGTGTTAGTTCCAGAAGATTTGCTGCGTCTCCTTGGGGAGGAAGCTTTGACGAGTTGAAGGCCATCATTTGGGACCAGAAGCAGCAGAACCACTAGCCAGGTAGCCAGCCTATATTGGATATACCCTACTGCTGCCATTTGACGAGCCAAGAATGTCAATGCACTCTGCTTGTTCTATCATACCACTGTCAAGTGCATTTGCATACCTAGAGGACGAAGAGAGACCCACATCCCTAAATATATCATATGCTCGGGATTACTTGCGCACACAGCGGAAGCCTGGTCAATAAATTATAATCGCGAATTGCGCTTGCCCTTTTGTAGGTAAGGCACAGGGAAGGCACGAAGATCAGGGAGAAAGCATCATGCTGGCAGCCGATCATTACACGTGGCATCTTGTGGACCTTGACAGTCGGCAGTGGCAGGCGCCAGGAGGGTTCCCATTTTGATGCGCGCGAGAATACTAACAAAAAGAGTTTTTGTAAACATCAGTCACTGATTTCTTCAGACGATGCGCAAGGCTGGGATGCGCAAGGCTGGGAATGCGCAAGGCTGGGCGCGGCGCAGCGTGCGCAAGGCTGGCGTGCGCAAGGCTGGGGAGTGCGCGGGCGTAACAACGTTAAGGCAGGCCAGGCGCAGGCACGTAAAAACACGGGCGACGGGCCATGGGCCACGGGCCACGCGTCGGCCGTCGGCCCAGCCATTCCTGCATTTTAGGAACGTTGCCGGGCACAAAATTCAAATTCTGGTGCGGCATGGCTGCGGCAGCTACCTGGCCCGGGCTGGCCGACGTTGGCATGGACGACTGTCAAGAAAGAGTTCATCTCGCTTGGGTAAGCTGCGGTTGTTTCGTCTGGGCGCTCTTCCCATTTTATTGCTAACGGGTCGATTTACTTACCCAACGTTTCCATCCAGGGCAGAAATGCCAACGACTTTTCAGTCGGCCACTTCCATTTTTTACCCACTTCGAGTCGTAACGTCATCCAAGGAATACTTTACCCTCTGTATTCCGGCCTGTCTCCTTCTATTTCGCAGGAACCCTTCGCTTCTGGTTGGCGTTCCTGCACTGCAGGCAGGCTGCAGTCTCTACCGCTGCATTTTTTTGTAAGTACTTCGGTTGGGAAGTTCGTCTAACGTTTGGCCGCGTCTCTACACTGTGTTTCCGTCAGCAACGGGATGGAGGTCCGGTTTTTCATGATCGGCAACCGTTTTGGTCACGTCATTTTCAGCAACACGCAACTGCCTCTGCCTTACACGCTGCGCTTTGTCGTCCTTCCGTCGGTTCGGGAAAGCTTCTTACGTCTTTCCATTACATCATTACCGTCCAGGTAGTTTCTTACCATTTGCTTTCGGTCGGCAACGGGTCGGGAGCATATACAGTGGGTCATTATCCGCAATGCAGCTTCCCCCCTGTTTTCCCCACAGGCTCTCCCTGTATTTCCTTGGGGAACATCTTTGGATTAGCTCCCGTGCATCAAACGTGCATCAAGAACACATTTTTTAGGGAGACTTTGGCTGTTCGTGGGATGGGAAGCACTACTGTGCCCATGTTTTCCACTGCTTGATCTTGACTGCATACCCCACGCACCTGTCACCCACCTGACTTTTGCTAGTAGTTGCTGGATTTTTTCTTATAGCAGGTGCTGCGTGCTGGTGATTGACATTACGGTCGCCATTGCTTGCCAGTAATTCAAAGTTGCTTGAAATGGTCAGCATCACGGCCAAGTCTACGTTCAGATCCTGCTTGGAATTTGTGGCGGGCGTTTTCTGTATTGGATGAACGCCAGTTTTTGTGACAGTGTGATTGTGTATAGGAACAAGTTTGAAGCAACAGCACACGTAGCATATTCATACTCATATACATGCGCTTAATGTGAACGATGTAGCCTAGGGCGAAGAGCGTTGGTTTACACGACGACGTATTCAAAGTATAACTTCTGTAAACAAGTATCCATCTGCGTGTTTTAATTCATTTTGGCAGCCATGCATGTGCACAAGAGTACCAATTAATTATTCCTACACTAGGGGTCGATGTATTTAGCATTCACTTTGGCATTTACTGCGGCAATGCCATTACTCCGTGGCTCCCCAATGGGACGTTAGACGAACTTCCCAACCGAAGTACTTACAAAAAAATGCAGCGGTAGAGACTGCAGCCTGCCTGCAGTGCAGGAACGCCAACCAGAAGCGAAGGGTTCCTGCGAAATAGAAGGAGACAGGCCGGAATACAGAGGGTAAAGTATTCCTTGGATGACGTTACGACTCGAAGTGGGTAAAAAATGGAAGTGGCCGACTGAAAAGTCGCTGGCATTTCTGCCCTGGATGGAAACGTTGGGTAAGTAAATCGACCCGTTAGCAATAAAATGGGAAGAGCGCCCAGACGAAACAACCGCAGCTTACCCAAGCGAGATGAACTCTTTCTTGACAGTCGTCCATGCCAACGTCGGCCAGCCCGGGCCAGGTAGCTGCCGCAGCCATGCCGCACCAGAATTTGAATTTTGTGCCCGGCAACGTTCCTAAAATGCAGGAATGGCTGGGCCGACGGCCGACGCGTGGCCCGTGGCCCATGGCCCGTCGCCCGTGTTTTTACGTGCCTGCGCCTGGCCTGCCTTAACGTTGTTACGCCCGCGCACTCCCCAGCCTTGCGCACGCCAGCCTTGCGCACGCTGCGCCGCGCCCAGCCTTGCGCATTCCCAGCCTTGCGCATCCCAGCCTTGCGCATCGTCTGAAGAAATCAGTGACTGATGTTTACAAAAACTCTTTTTTTTAAGGCTCAAGACTACAGGTGATCATTGAGGAATAGGCCGTCAGGGCGAGCGGTTGCGCACTAATAAGCGGCGAGCGAGCGGATTTATGAATTTTGGACAATTATTATGATGAATAACCGGAGATCGCCAGTGTAATTTTGAAGCTTTCTCAGCTCGAATACTGGGCTGCAGGCAAACAAACAGGACGAAACCAGAGAGCTTGGCTGCGTGAAATGTGAATGCGCCCGGCCCTAGCATTCACCAATTTGTAGCAGGCAGACGATGGTATTAGCCCAGGGGGTGTGGCGAGGCATTTCAGACTCGGAGTCTTACAGTAGCCTTCATAACGGGGTCCGTTGCATGTACTAAACTTTAACTCTACCTGGAGATGGGGGTTCCGTTGACATCAGGTCTTGAACATTCTCCAGAACAGCCAAGAGTCGAGGTTGTGTTTACAAATTTGTCGAGGTAAGCAGAACTCTCGGATGTATGTAGTTGAGCACGGCTTTTGAATCTCAGAGCACTTGTTGACCAGTCGCTGTAAGCCCACCATTAACGAGGACAATCTGTTCGGCCAATTCGTCCTGTCTTACGGGATTCACGCGCCACATGTGCACTGCACGTAATTTATATATGCAGCTGGGAATCGAGAAAAGGCTTGCCTTGGTGTCATGCTTTGCCTGTTAGGAAGGGTACGCATCGCTTGCGCGGGATGTAGCATGACTATATCAGCGTTCTTCCTGTCTAACCCCAAGCGACCAAACATGTAGTTAGCTTGTAAACTGGGAACCGGGAGACTGTGCTGGTAACCTCCTTAACTGATGGGCACGATTCCCCCCTTCTGTGTAAGCAGAATGAGGGTCTTACTGACGAGGGTTTCACGGTGGCTCATGATGTGCAAATGGACATGGCTTGGATGCTGCGTACGCTGGTTGGTTCACCAAACCCTATTGGATGCTGACCTCCCACATGCTTCTTTGTAACATGGTCTAATTTTGTGCCATGCAGTTTCCAGAAGCGCACCCTTTTGGAGGCAGTTGACGACTGGCTTGCGTCTGTCAAGAAGCCGCAGGTAACCAGTTAAAATCTAAAGCCATTTTTGCTGCCTTGATTGCTTTCATCTCCTTCTATGTATGCCTGTGCACGTGTGCTTCGCATGCATGGGCCAGGCTATGTAGTTGGCTGCAGAAACTAGGGAGCTGAAGCAGCTTCTCCTCGTGACGCAAAGAGCGGCACATGGAGGATCAGAATATCAGACGACAAGAACATCAACTCCTTGGTTTGCATTCTATTAGTCTGCATGCTCACCTCAAATCTTCCCGTGCTATGGTTCAATCTTTCTACCTATACTTCTGGTACTTACCGACCTACCTACCTGCATGTGTACCAGCTTACCTATGCTGACTGCCCATTCATGACATCTTGTGCTGGTGGGCATCTGTGATACACCACGTTTACATGTATGTGATCACTCATATGGTCCACAGGCGCTGCCAGTTTTATTGCGGCTACCGATAGGCTTGTTGACGCGGCTCCTCATCAAATTGGCTCCTATTTGTTACTTGTCCGTGAAAAGTCCGTTTATTAGCAAGGTTACCTCAGCATGTGGGTGCCTGGCGTGATAGTTTTGCTGAAAGTAGTTGGCGTGATAGTTTTGCTGAAAGTAGTTGGCGTGATAGTTTTGCTGAAAGCAGCGCACGCAACATCCGTCAACCACTGCCATGCCACACGTCCTCACCATCATAAACGAACTCCCTTCCCGTGCCACTCCCATGCTTTGGTAACCCATACGAACATCTAATCGCTGGTGTCGCGATCTTTTTCTTATGTAGAAGATAGTGGCTTTGTCATGCTGTTGCTTTTTTTCAGCCAACAGCCATATTCCTGGTTGCGCCTAACTGCCTATGCATGTAACTGCTGCCATCTTTGTGTACTCCCCCCCCTGTGCTCCCCTCCGCCTCCCTACCCTTTTGCGCTCCTTGGCCGCGCCCCTGCATCCCATGAGCAGTGTTCTGAGGGAGGAGAAAATGACGACAGTAGCAGGACACTTGGCACCCTGCCCGGCGACAGCCGGTCTTCTGCGGCGACCAGCCGTGAGTGTGGCTCCATCATGTACCTCCTGCCGTGCGCCGAGGACGACTCGGCCGAGGGGATGGCCGCAAACACGCCAGTGGCCAATGGGACCGAGGGCGGTCGCGATGTGAGCGTGGATGGGGACGCGGAGACCTCGAGGATGCTAGCAGAGAGCCATGGGAACGCTGCTGCGGGGGATGGTGAGGATGATGTCATCATGGTTGTCTCCAGCCCGTCGAGTGGGGGCGAGATGGCAGAAACCACTCACCGCGGGGTCAAGCGCGCGCATGACGTGGGTGAGTCGTGCTGTCCACGCCCATGCGCGTGCGTCCTGCCAGTCACTAGTCAGCTACTGACCAGGCTTGGTTCGGTTGGTGTACAGGGATCTGGCAATTCCTAATTTTGTGGCATGCACAAAGTGCACCTCAGCCTTCAGCAAGACGTTCATTCTCCATTATTTCATCGATCTGGGCTTGTTTACGATTGCAACTCTGGTTTTAAAGCAGATGAGTGCTCCATGGGAGCTTCTGCCCAAGGAGACTCGGTGCCAGCTGGCGCCGGCCTAGCGCGCCGCGGGACCTGCGCAAATACGGCTCGTGCCAACGGGGTCAAGCCACTTCTCTCAGCCGCCACGCAAGCTACCCCTGCCGACGTAGAGCTCGTGGCGCCCGGTGTCGAGCCGGTGAGTTTCTCGATCGACCTGCCGCCCCGCAGGGGCAGCCAGGGCGGCGCGAGAGAAGACAACGCTGTTACGGTGGTCAGTGTGGCCGCAACGTCCTTCAACGCCGCGTTCGAGAAGCTTGGCGATGTGCCGTTGTATGGGCGCTCGTGGATGCTCAAGAAGTGCACGCCGCCACTGCCAGGTGCCGGCCTCCTGAACGGTAATGACGCATCGCTGGCGTCAGGGGCCGACCAGGCGACAAGTAGCAGCAGCATCAGCATCTTGGAAGGGCTAAAGGTAAGCTTCTTCCTTTCATAAATGGACAAGAAGAGGCATGTGTTCCCCTCCCATCCGCTGACTTCCATAGCACCTCATGGCTCATGGGCTAGTAGCGCAATAGGACAAGGTGCTGTGCCCAGCACGCCCTCAGCAGGCGCTCTTGCCGGTCCCATAAGTAAGTACTTGCGTGTCATGCGCATGGGCGTGCCACGGAGTACTATGCTAGTCTCATTAGAAAATAATTACAGGAAAGTTACAAATATCGTCTGCATCTTGCCGGTCCCATGGGCCTTCATGGTTTGGCAGATTGCAGATGCATGCGCCTGCTGTCTCTGGCCAAGTTTCTGATCCGCTTGTAAGGACGTTCTGCCATGGTGCGCACGCCATGATCTTTTTTTTTATCGTGAACATGCGTGCAGTCATTTTGCGTACGAGATGCTTTTGATGCTAGCATCTTCCTAGTGACCATCATGCAACAGGGTGCATTATGATTTGCCCACAATCTGCGTGCTGGCAGTACTGCTGCCTTGCCTTGTTAGGGGGTCGCCTTGTGACGCAGTTTGGGAATGTCCTCTGTTGGCATGTGAGGCATAAAGTCTCCCGTCGTCCCTTCTGACTTTGACATCGTGAGGGTTGTACCCTACTTACACGTGCATATCCCATCACCAGGTGCTGCCTCCCATGGCCTACGTGGACACGGGCGCCGCGGCTGCCAGCAGCAGCCCCTCTCCGTCCTCCTTCACGTGGGTGTCCATGGGCGCGTCCAAGCAGGGCAGCTGCTTCAACTGCGGCTCGTACGGGCACCAGCTGGGTGACTGCACGCGCCCCAGGGACGCGGAAGCCATCCGGGAAGCCAAGGAGAGGATGCAGGCAGGGAGGGAGGCATGGTCTGGTGGTCGGTAAGTAGCATGCGTGCCAATGACTGCGTACCGTAAGCAGCAGTGTGCATGGGTGAGCATGCACAGGGAGATGTCAGGGGGGATGTCCGACGCATTCATTGGCACGCATTCACTGGAACGCATTCACTGGAACGCATTCATGGGCACGCATTCTCTGGCTATTCTTGGGAGGATTTTGCAACAGTCGGAAAATCCCTCCCGTTTTCCTGACTAGTAGATTTCGCAGTCACTATGGGTAACATGAGAGTACAGGCAGAATAAGAGCAGCAGACAGGTTCCAGGGTGTGCACTCTCCTTGGTTGATTTTGGAGTTGATAACTTTGGAGAAGTCATGAATGCCCAAACACGCAGCAGATACTGACGACGTTGGGTCCCGCCTTCTTGTCGCTTTCAACTCCCCGCTAGCCACTCCATCGGAAACAAGTGATGGCAGCGAGCATCAGCCCATTGGTTGGCATTGGTTTTCCCCATGGACGCTTCTCTCGTCTCAAGATCCAGAGTGTCCCTGTCTGGCTGTGCCCTGTTGCAGGTACTATGAGGGCAACGCGTTTGGGGACCTGGTACCAGGCCAGTTGTCGGCAACATTACGCGAAGCCCTCGGCATCAAGGTGCGGCCCTGTGGCCCTCGCAGGAGGTTGCGGCTCGCCTTGTTTGCTGTCTGTGCGAATCTTCCGGTACCGCATGCCTGCACATCCGCCGAGGTTGCCTGTTGTTTATGTGAATTTTATTGTTGCCTGTTGTTTATGTGAATTTTATTGTTGACACAGTAGCACTGGCCGTGCTTGATTGCATGCATTTATTGTGTTATGAGCTCTGCTCCAACTTGCTCCTGCGTCTGTCTGTAGCTTGCCAGGTTTTTCAACAGTTGGCAGCTCGTCAACAAATGAGGAAACCAATGCTATGCAGAAAGAAAAGATAAGAGATAAGAGATGAGATAAGAGATAAGAGATCAGATAAAAGGGTATACATATAGTAGTACGAGGTTTATGTTGCGATGACTGCCAGCTGGGTTGAAGTATATCGTATGGAATGTTTAGGAGTCGACCGTGCCTGTGGCTGCAATTGCACCATCAAGCGATGCTAGACATCACCGTCAGGTGCGCCCCCTAAACCGGGATATTATCCATTGTAAATAGTAGTAGGTCATTTTTTAGGTTAGGCTTTCGTTACTTTTGTGAAAGTTACTTCAGTGAACTTCTCTGCTTTTGCTTGCCATTAAACTTTATGTTCTGCATTTCCTTCCATTTCCGCAATATCTGTACCCGCTGCTATTGCATTCAGGCATGCTAAGTACTCCTAGTAAGTTATGCCTAACCCCTAACTGTTTACCCCTCCTACTAAGGTATGTCTGCAATCCCTGTGTGTAACTCTATCCGATGACTAGGCTGGTCCCAGCCATGTGCTGTTGATATTACTTGCTCGTGTTTCGTTGCGGCAGCACATGACCATGTTGGCTTATACGCACACATATGCACGCACCCCCATCCTTTCTTTGTCTTCTGAAATATCGCAAGCATATTCATGCTTACTATGCGTGCGCACTTTATTTTCCAAAACATGTATTGAAGCAAAAGATCAGCTCAGTTTTCAACCTGCCAGGCAGGCCACACATAATCCAGCAAGCTGGGTGCAGCTCCAGATGAATCCCATCGCCCTCTTAGATATCTCATCAGTTTTCTAAACACTCCTGTACCGGGCACGGTCTCACTCGGAAGCACCTATGCGGTCATCCTTCTTGCGAGCTTGTATCAAATTGCAGCATTTGTGCACTTTGCTTTACATGCATTCTTGTGGGTCCTCCACAGGATGAGGGGGCTCCACCACCTTGGGCTGGTCGTCTCCGGGAGCTGGGCTATCCACCAGGATACTTTGGTGCGTGGTGGATTCAAGTCAGTCACCAGGCTCTCTAATTTACACATGGGCGAGGCCAGTGTCATGACCGCCTATAGGAGACTTTCTATTGGGAAAACCTCTATTGGCACTTCAACTTGTGTCACAACTCGGTAGGGAGCTTAGGCGAATTGCTATATCGCAACCTAGCTGGTTAAACAGAGGGATCCAGCAGTTTCTCAAGTTAAGTCTCCCGCAACACAGGGTTCAGGCGGCAAGCTTTTCTTCATATCATAACCATGCATGAACTGGAAACTACTGTGGCTGCTCATGAGCATTTGCTCGCGCGATCAAACCTATGCTCCCGCCACCCCGTAGCCCGAATATCCTGTTATTGGATGCTTCCATGCGCATGCGTGCACGCGTGCGGTCTCCTGCTTGGTCATCTGCGGACAAAGACGTGCATGGGTGCCTGGCTCACGTGGGTTGCTGTGTTGGCCACTTTGACACCGGATGTGACCATCTGCACGTGCAAAAACATGTGGCGCGCAGCTGACAATCCTATCCACCAGCTGCCTGCGTCGGGCCTTGAGATCATCCACGGCGACGAGGCAGATGAGGAGAGGGGTGAAGGGGCAGACCAGACAGGGAGCCGACAGCATGAGGGGGCACCAGCTCGGGGACAGGGGGGGGTTGGGAAGGGAGAAGTAAGAGGACTTGGAGATGATGGACAAGAAATCGACGAGGAAGGGGAAGTGGACGCCGCCAGGCCCCGCAAACGTCGTCGTTTGGAAGGGCAGGCGGATGTCAAGGAGGGGCCTCCAACGGATTCCAGGAAATATATGGCACTCTTTCCAGGGTTAAATGCGCCGTTTCCACAGGTTGGTGTGGTTGACACCTCCATGCGCATAGAACTTAACAATTGAAGTTGTACGAAAGTTTTAGTACCGAATTCCTGACAACGTTTATATTTTTAGTAGGTGTGCCCTTCGTACAGTAAGATTAGAACAAGGGCGTACGGCCATAGTCACAGCAATCCACGCAGGCCCATGCCAGCGCATGTGCCCCCTGTAGAAGTAGGCCTGGCGGCACACATGGCTGGTTCTATCACCCGCAAGCATGGCAAGAGTGTCAATCATCATCAAGTGTTCTCAGATCCATTCTTGAATCCTATCACTATATGAATGGATCAATCCCCCTTGCATGTGGCACCACCCCTCACGGTGTTGTCAGTGGCACTGCAATCGTGCCACACGTGTGGAAGTGTGATTTTTCATTGGTCATGGTTGGGTTGAGTGAGCATAATCACCGCATACATGCCTTGCAAGATCAAGGCAGGGATTGGTGCAGGAGGCGTGCTTGTGGGATGTGCTAGAGGGCATCCCACTATGCGACAATCTCCTGATTGCAAACGACAGCTTGGTTGGGATTCAATCATGCGACCTTGAATTTGTGTTCCCAGACACATGCCCATGGCTGCATCCTTTTGCCAGAGCCTAATCCATTGCCCTCACATCTCTGTGCTGCCACTTTATAATCCCTAATACCTTCTGGCAGGGATGGGAGGAGTGGTGGGAACGAGCCACCGGCATCTCAAGGCACAGTATCCCCCACCAGGAAGACGCCGCTGCACCCACGGCATGCCGTGAAGCCGAAACCGACGCGGGTGCCCCCAAACCTTTGCCTTCCAGCGCAGTCGCTGCCGCTGTCGCCGCCGCAAACGCTGCCATCGGTGGTGTTGCTCACACTGCCGGTGGCGTGAACAACGGACACCTCAGGGATGCGGCCAGGGATGGGCCCGTGCCTCGACACGGACACAGCATGCCCTTGGGAGAGGACCAGGGGGTATTTGACAGGAAGACGCGGGGCCTCCCTGTCCACAAGTCCATCAGCAGTCCGGCCTTCCCCAGCCCTAACGAAGCCGACGTGGGCGAGAGCAGGCATGCCTTCCATGATGCCTGCCTGGTGACGGATGAAGGCCGCCATGTGGAGCGATGGGGCGCCTCCATGCCACCCAGGGAGGATGACAGGGGCTCCTTGGGCCACGGGACACCCCCCATAGAGCGGATGCCTTCCAAGGATGGTTATTGGGTGGACCGTGCAGCAATGTCGTCCGAGTCTTCTCGCGATTTTGGGGGTGCCAGGTGGGAGGGTGGGTCCCACACGCCACGCACGCCGCATGCGCCGCACTCCCCGCACATGGGGCATGGTAACCAGCTTCCTCTTTCACGAAGTGCCCCGGGCGTGGGGGGTGACAGTTACTGGGCTGGCAGGGCTGGCAGGGATGACAGGGTCAGGGAAGGCAGGGCGGAAGGAAATTTCCAGGGCAGGGTGGACAGTGTTTTCCAGGGGTCACCGTCATTGCATCAACCAAGTTGGGAGGATGGGGAATCCGCGGGCGGTTCAGGCCACCGGTCGTCATTGCGTGGGGCTCCAGGAAATTTTGTGCCCCGGGAGAGCCCACGAGGAGGGGAGGAGATGCGTCGAGAAGATGCTTTCGTGCACGCAGACCAGAGGGCGCGATCGTCACCCTGGCAACCCTCTCCGCGCTGGGAGGAGGGGCTGCGAGGTACGCCGCAGAGTGCAGGTCCGTCGCCAAGGTGGCGGCATGGGGACTTGCCGCTGCATGACAGCCCATTTCCCAACTTGCCCGACGGCCCTGCCCCGTATACCCCGCCCTTGCCGAGGGAGAGCCCGCGTTTCAGCGAGCACGCATCCCAGTTCCGGAGTCCATACCCTGTCCTTCCCAGCTATCCTCCGCCGGAGACGCCGCCCCCCCCTGCGCACAGCCCTGGCTTTGAGTTGCGGGAGCATATTCACAGGGTGAGGGGTGGCGGCTATGGCAACAATGCAGCCGACAATGTCAGGATGTACTAGAGAGCTAGGTGCCAAAAAGGGTTGTGAAAGGTGCGCACGCGGTCTGCTCCTGTGTAGATTCTGGACAGCAGGTGGTAGCCTTTGCGAACTAGATTGCAAGACAAGCAATGCTGGAGTTGGCATGTGTATGATCTCATACTAACCTGACCATGTTTACCTCGTCTGCCATTACAGTAGAGGACAGCTCGGATGAGGATTACATCCCCATCTAGTGCTTAATGGTTGGGGAATGATGCAGACGATATTTGTTTAAACTTTTGTGTAATTATTTTTTTCTAACGAGATTAGCAGAGTACTCCGTGGCATGCCTTAGCGCATGACACGCAAGTACTTACTTGACCATGTTTGTGGAGTACATTAAATACTGCCAGCTGGAACTTCCTGCAAGTATTAGTGTCCATCCAACACATGGGCACAGCAAGCTGTATACACATCTCTTTCTTGTGCTAGGATCATTAAGCATGTCGCATGCCCTGCATGGCATACAGAACCGTGTTGGAATGCCACTGATTCAGTATTGGTGCACTTTGGGTATGTGGCTGTGAAAACGATATTCATTCATTGATTCATTGATTCACTCACTCACTCACTCACTCACTCACTCACTCACTCACTCACTCACTCACTCACTCACTCACTCACTCACTCACTCACTCACTCACTCACTCACTCACTCACTCACTCACTCACTCACTCACTCACTCACTCACTCACTCACTCACTCACTCACTCACTCACTCACGCACGCACGCACGCACGCACGCACGCACGCACTCACTCACTCACTCACTCACTCACTCACTCACGCACGCACGCACGCACGCACGCACGCACGCACGCACGCACGCACGCACGCACGCACGCACGCACGCACGCACGCACGCACGCACGCACGCACGCACGCACGCACGCACGCACGCACGCACGCACGCACGCACGCACGCACGCACGCACGCACGCACGCACGCACGCACTCACGCACTCACGCACTCACGCACTCACTCACTCACTCACTCACTCACTCACTCACTCACTCACTCACTCACTCACTCACTCACTCACTCACTCACTCACTCACTCACTCACTCACTCACTCACTCACTCACTCACTCACTCACTCACTCACTCACTCACTCACTCACTCACTCACTCACTCACTCACTCACTCACTCACTCACTCACTCACTCACTCACTCACTCACTCACTCATTCACTCACTCACTCACTCACTCACTCACTCACTCACTCACTCACTCACTCACTCACTCAATTACTCACTCACTCACTCACTCACTCACTCACTCACTCACTCACTCACTCACTCACTCACTCACTCACTCACTCACTCACTCACTCACTCACTCACTCACTCACTCACTCACTCACTCACTCACTCACTCACTCACTCACTCACTCACTCACTCACTCACTCACTCACTCACTCACTCACTCACTCACTCACTCACTCACTCACTCACTCACTCACTCACTCACTCACTCACTCACTCACTCACTCACTCACTCACTCACTCACTCACTCACTCACTCACTCACTCACTCACTCACTCACTCACTCACTCACTCACTCACTCACTCACTCACTCATTCATTCATTCATTCACTCATTCATTCATTCATTCATTCATTCATTCATTCATTCATTCATTCATTCATTCATTCATTCATTCATTCATTCATTCATTCATTCATTCATTCATTCATTCATTCATTCATTCATTCATTCATTCATTCATTCATTCATTCATTCATTCATTCATTCATTCATTCATTCATTCATTCACGGGCCTCCGTTGGGAGAGTCACGGGGTACCAACTGTTGAGTAGGCCACCTTTCATCCCTGTTTGATGCACAGCAAGAAGGGGACATGGGACCCCCCCCTTCTCTCGTTGCCTTGAAAGACAGGCCACAGGTACAATTAAACTGCTTACTGGGAGAGTCTAGCAACTACTGTCGGTGCAATAAAGCTTCGACAGAGCAAAAGCATAGCAGATCCAGTAGGGCTGCCCCATGGTCCAATGGCCGTGCAGATAGGCTTGGAACTCATGTAGAGGCGCCGCTTTGGGAGAATATAAAGGCCTCTCCCGGAGCTTGAGGGTATATATGGACATACCCAGGGTTCACCCACAACCCCTAAAAATAAATTTATAAATGTTATACACGCACGCACAATCATTCGCACTATGTGCCTCTGCAGGACAAGGGGCATGAAAAGGTTTAATTTATGGCAACGAGTGGATGATCAAATTAATCTTTGATCGCATTATTATTATTATTATTATTATTATTATTATTATTATTATTATTATTATTATTATTATTATTATTATTATTATTATTATTATTATTATTATTATTATTATTATTATTATTATTATTATTTTGAGCGAGAGCTGGGGCGCACATATTGAAGAATTCACATGCACAAATTTCAGGAGCTAGACAAAAGATCGATGTAATGTGTTGTTCTCTACGCATGAGGATTGCGACTCAAATGCATATTCTGATCAGGCACTCCGCAAAGGTAAAAACCGTTTGCGCTCAGTGCTGGGCCGCGGAAAACGAGGAAAAACGCGATCTACAAATGAATCCGACCGGAATCGAACTGGGGACCAATGCATATGTTTAGCAACAAGAAAATGGCTGACGGCGGTATGGCTGACGGCAGAGTTCAGATCTTTTGCGTCTGAGCCCCAAATTCGGTCACACCACTTGCATTCGATGCGCCTTTTAAAGACGCACTCGCTCGTATAATCGGTTATGGCTGACACGCAGTATCGAAAAAGTTACACACGTGACAAGCAGCTGTGACGACTCCAAGAGCCAAACGAGGTTTGGAAAAGGAGCTTTCCGGCTCCCAGCCCAACCAACTCGCCATCGTCGTTGCCCAGTCGACTGGGCCCACAAACTCACCGCCAGCAAAACCCTCAGTCGCCATGCAAGCGCTTCACCAGAGCCCAAGAAACCCTGCATGCCACGAAAACAAATGGAGCCACTTCCTCCCCAGCCACGACTTCTTTTCTTTCAGCGCCTGGCTGGCTCTGACGAGGGAAGAATGCAACGAAAGTTCTTAGCAAAGGAAGGCAAGCTCATGGGTCACCGGGCGGGCCCATCCACAACGACGCGTGCACAGTACCCTGCGCCTCGCCATCCTGTGCAGCCACTTCCAGCTCACTGAAGCTAGCCGCCATCATCGGCTCAGCTCCGCACCCCAGCCCGGCCTGCGCAGCCGGCAGCCACGTCGCCTTCCTTCCTCTGCAAGGATGACATCCGAGTAGTGCTGGAGGAGCACGTTACCTGGCCGTTGGCCGAGAAGCTGACCTCGCTATACACGATCGACGCTCAACACGGTGGAGGCCCGGGTCTCCAATGTGGAAACCATGCAAGGTCGTCCACAAGCTCCAACCGCAGTTCACGGCGCTGCACACCGCGGCGCAGGCATCTGAGACGCACGCTGCACTTGTCTCTCGCCTCAACCAGGTGGATCGAGGGCAAGTGCGGCGTGCTCATGAAGAAGCTTCAAGCCATCACCACCCACATGCACCGAGGCCCTGGCCTCTGACACAGGTTGGCAAAGATAGCGGAGCAGACGGCCACCATCGCATCGATCCCAACACTGACAACTTGCCGCCAACGCACGGTACACAACCAGCCATAGCCTCAGCCTAACTAGTCCTAGTACAGCCATGCTACGCCCTGGCTATGTTCAGATTACCTGCCCACGCTCCTTGCTATGATATGCTCACATGGGTCTTATTGCACCCACAGTTTGCCGGATCGTTAGCCTGTCCTTTTAGCTAGCCGCTCCCGATTGCAGCTGTGGCATGCCTTTGGCATGAAGGAGACTGGGGGTCTCTGCCCTTTCTCCTGTAGTGCACACACAGGGATTAAAAGCACTTCGGTGCTCCGTGACTCCCCAACGGGAGCACGAGTTTAATTAATTAAATAATTAATTAATCGCATCCCAGCCACCCCGGCAGGATGCTGGCCCCTTTCCTATGCGGACCTGCTGCGGACAGCGACCGCCTCAACCACCAACTGAACGCCATCGCTACGATCAAACTCCAGGAGCTTCAAGACCTTGGCCAGGCACAACAACGGGAGCTAGGCCACTGACCGCTTGCTTGCTTGCTTGCTTGGGAGGAAGGGAGGAAGGAAGGAAGGAAGGAAGGAAGGAAGGAAGGAAGGAAGGAAGGAAGGAAGGAAGGAAGGAAGGAAGGAAGGAAGGAAGGAAGGAAGGAAGGAAGGAAGGAAGGAAGGAAGGAAGGAAGGAAGGAAGGAAGGAAGGAAGGAAGGAAGGAAGGAAGGAAGGAAGGAAGGAAGGAAGGAAGGAAGGAAGGAAGGAAGGAAGGAAGGAAGGAAGGAAGGAAGGAAGGAAGGAAGGAAGGAAGGAAGGAAGGAAGGAAGGAAGGAAGGAAGGAAGGAAGGAAGGAAGGAAGGAAGGAAGGAAGGAAGGAAGGAAGGAAGGAAGGAAGGAAGGAAGGAAGGAAGGAAGGAAGGAAGGAAGGAAGGAAGGAAGGAAGGAAGGAAGGAAGGAAGGAAGGAAGGAAGGAAGGAAGGAAGGAAGGAAGGAAGGAAGGAAGGAAGGAAGGAAGGAAGGAAGGAAGGAAGGAAGGAAGGAAGGAAGGAAGGAAGGAAGGAAGGAAGGAAGGAAGGAAGGAAGGAAGGAAGGAAGGAAGGAAGGAAGGAAGGAAGGAAGGAAGGAAGGAAGGAAGGAAGGAAGGAAGGAAGGAAGGAAGGAAGGAAGGAAGGAAGGAAGGAAGGAAGGAAGGAAGGAAGGAAGGAAGGAAGGAAGGAAGGAAGGAAGGAAGGAAGGAAGGAAGGAAGGAAGGAAGGAAGGAAGGAAGGAAGGAAGGAAGGAAGGAAGGAAGGAAGGAAGGAAGGAAGGAAGGAAGGAAGGAAGGAAGGAAGGAAGGAAGGAAGGAAGGAAGGAAGGAAGGAAGGAAGGAAGGAAGGAAGGAAGGAAGGAAGGAAGGAAGGAAGGAAGGAAGGAAGGAAGGAAGGAAGGAAGGAAGGAAGGAAGGAAGGAAGGAAGGAAGGAAGGAAGGAAGGAAGGAAGGAAGGAAGGAAGGAAGGAAGGAAGGAAGGAAGGAAGGAAGGAAGGAAGGAAGGAAGGAAGGAAGGAAGGAAGGAAGGAAGGAAGGAAGGAAGGAAGGAAGGAAGGAAGGAAGGAAGGAAGGAAGGAAGGAAGGAAGGAAGGAAGGAAGGAAGGAAGGAAGGAAGGAAGGAAGGAAGGAAGGAAGGAAGGAAGGAAGGAAGGAAGGAAGGAAGGAAGGAAGGAAGGAAGGAAGGAAGGAAGGAAGGAAGGAAGGCACTAACCTTGGAACCCTTTCAGGCATGCAACTCTTGAAAATCCATGCAAACATTTATTAAAAGAATATGTTTGAAGCATGCTGTAATTGAGAATCAGAGCTACTATTGGTGGTAAAAGAAAATAGGACATGTGCTGGCCCTGCTGTAAGTGCTCAAGCTTGCACTTCGGATGAGCTAGAAACATGCAGGTGCAGTCTGACAGCTACTAGCAATATATCAGATGTACCATGTATGTGGCACCCTGTGCATGGCAGGGAACTCTGACCATGCATACATGCAAATCACATACAAGTTTATGAGGACCGAATATACACAATAATGCCTCATTGTCAATCAGATAGGTCGATGCCTAAGTAGGCAAATGCACACCTGGGGCAAGTACCCATATCAAATGGGCATAATAAATAAAGTGCCAGCAGCACACCGTGAGAGTACATGCACATTATAAAGAGGATGGCCTGACGCCGGCCCAAAGCTGCATGGCACTTGATGTCACCCACTGGCCTTTGATGTTCCATGGCAAAAAGTTAAATTGTAGGCATTCCCAATCAGACGTCCAACGTCAATCCTGACACTAACCGCAAAAGGTAGTGTACAGAGCCAAGTAACTGCTTTGCCTTAGGCCGAAAGTCTCTGTACCAGGGACCCTGACACAGCAGAAGTGCGCCATTCACCCAGTTGTGAGCAGGACGCCCACCTCCATTCCATGTGGATCTGACCAGGGTTCCCTCTGGTAAGTATGTTAAACGCGTAGGATGACATGTCAATGACATCCACCTGACGCTGGCCGCAAATGTTGGCGCCGCCCTTCCTCCGGTTGTTCCAGCTGCAAGCACAACCGGCCGGTCATTCAACATTGTTTCACACAACAAGAGTGGTCCGCGGGGGCATGGAGGACATTGAAGAGAGACAGAGATTGAATAACTAAGATGGGGGCGCGCATGCGGTGGGTGGTGAATAGAGTTGGGTGCAGAGGAGGGAGGGGGGTGCAAAGTGATGGGTGAAATTCGAGGGCCGCCCACGCTGTCACACACGGACAAACAGGCACCCCGCCTCTCCCCCTTCTGGGTGGTGAATATAGTTGGGTGCAGAGGAGGGAGGGGGGTGCAAAGTGATGGGTGAAATTCGAGGGCCACCCACGCTGTCACACACGGACAAACAGGCACCCCGCCTCTCCCCTTTCTACTAAAGAAAAAAGAAGGGAAGAAAAAAGGTATCTAGACTCCCATATAACAATCGAAGCCACCCTTGACAACACTTCTCCCTTGGTGATTTGAGCAGTTGACACAAGCAGTTCACACAGTCGCACACAGGTCAATCCCAATAGACTATGCTGCACACAGGAGATGCTTGGGATCCCAGCCCCAGACTCGTTTTGCGACGTCCTAACGAGTGCCCCGCGGTGTCCATAATGGCGACGCATGCCATTATCCCGTTATTTGTGATACATGTGGTTGCACAGTGATGGTTGCGGGGTGATGGTTGTGCAAAAAGATGTAGCAAACTTGCGAGGACTTCACACACAGCTACCACTATCTATTAAGTGCACATGAAAGTTCAGCCTTAAGGTGACAGCACTGGATGTTGATAAAACTTCATTGCCAGCTTCTCACACGTACTGGCTTGATGGGCAGGCATCGGTAATCCGTAGCACCACCGCCTTGGACCTCGGGCCTCCAATGCACAGGGAGTTGCGCCCCATGTCTTCACTGAAAATTCGAGACCACATGTTGCCCCTGCAGCACAATTTAGACAAGGCACAGCCCCATGCGCAGTGGAAGGAGAAAAGTTAGAAGACCTCCGCAAAACACTGACATTTCATACTTGCTTTCAAATTATATCTAGATGGCTCGTTCGGTACACGAGAACACCATATCAATGAGACAAATAGCGCAGACCAGAAATACCATGCGTTCTAATGCAACGTCGCATCACCACGATGGCTCGCAGGCACTCCATGAAGCTGTTCTAAAAGCAGGGAAACGATTTCGGCGGGATGCATCCAGATACACGCTATTCGTTCGAGAACATGATGGAGAGCATGCAAGCAGAAGGACAAGGAAATGACCAATGATAAGTTAATTTTGACAGCAGAATGGCATGCATTAAAAAAAGTTGGCAATCGATGTGCTAACATTATTAATGTAGTGCAGATGGCATCTACAGCTGCTAAATGGAAAGCCGGGCCTTGTTTGAGCGCTGCATGACAGAAGGCAGCTTGCCTTACCTTAGCTTGGCAACGCAGGTGACAGCAATACACCGGCCACACGCTGGGCCTCCACAGGACGGCCGAGGTCTGAACATCATTAATCAGTGCAGGGCAACGTGTATGTGGGGGGTGTTGGTTAACCTAGCATTGTTAGCCAAGACATGATGCCTGCCATGGCCGGCTCAGAACATAAGATTTCCCATTTTCGCAGTTCCGAAAGAATTCATCCCACATATAATTATTACGATCTGATTATTCAAAACGGGTAATTTTCAGGCAATTCTTTCCAGTAAACGAGGAAAAAAAATCTAGATTATGGTCAGGCAAGCAAAAAACAACTGAAATGACACAGTCTGATACTCCAGATATAGATTGGATTCTAGCACCTGGGCAGCTTAGATTGCGGCACTGCGCAGTCAACGGCTAAACAGGATGAACATTGTACTGGGTTGCCTGATGGGTTGTTTGGCACAATCTGAGGCGCATGCTGCTACCTGATTATCTAAAAGACGAGCCAACTTACCCTCCTCCACAACGCATCC
Source organism: Mesostigma viride (assembly GCA_009746045.1). NCBI lineage: Eukaryota > Viridiplantae > Streptophyta > Mesostigmatophyceae > Mesostigmatales > Mesostigmataceae > Mesostigma > Mesostigma viride. Next base: position 928,576 of record RPFO01000448.1, read on the forward strand.
CAAAGGAAGATACATCGCTCACTGCCGTAAAAAATCGAGCACTGGCCCCACTCAGCCCAAGACCACAGGCATTGATGTTGGGGTTCATGCCAGAGCTGTCCCTTCCGCCGCCTGCGCCTGCGAGGTGAGAGTCCACGAGTAAGGCACGTGTGTACCACGAATATGAGTCAATATGCAGCTGAAGCTTGGTGCATGTTTGTGCAAACAAGGTGTCAATTAAGACTGCTTTTGTTTGTCTAACATAAGTCTTGCTGCAACTGTATTGGGTATCAGTAGATGCACAAGCAGGTAGCCATTCCAGAACTGTTTTGGGTATCAGTAGATGCACAAGCAGGCAACCATTCCAGAACTGTATTGGGTATCAGTAGATGCACAAGCGGGCAACCATTCCAGAACTGTATTGGGTATCAGCAGATGCACAACCGGGCAACCATTCCAGAACTGCGCTGCAAGAAATAGACACAGAGCCTAGTCATTGAGCATGAATTTATATGCAAACATAAGTTTTCATGCATTATTATAGGCGAGAACGCTCTGCAGATGGCCGGACGCCAGTCAGATACGTGCCAATGCCAGTTCTAACACAGCCCGATAACGCATGCATAAATAGCAGATAATGAGTTGATGACGGTCACAAAGATGGTTTCAGAATACGCACTCTCATATTTTTCACTACGAAAGTATGAATGGTTCATTAAAACCAGGGAAATGTCTTGCAGCAAATTACGACTGCAAATGCACGTACCGGATGAGGCGCCATAATGAACGCTAAGTCCCCTTCTCCAGCCTCCTTTCGGCGACATGCCGGCGCTCAGCCACTGGTGCGCGGCGTCATGATAGCAGATCAGATATAGACGGATTGAAGTAAGAGCAGTTATACGCTATATATAGCTATGATTACAGGATCAGAGTAAGCCTACATGCAGCAAGATTCGTCCATGTTAGAGTTTTTCTGCGTTAGGCATAACGGTAGGAAGATCCGAGGGCTGTCTCCTGAAGGAGTTGCAACCCCAAGGCCAAGATGCTAACCCCAGAGGAAATAGCTATGAGACCAAGCAAAAGTACCAATCTCGATGTTCATATTGCATACCTGCGCATTCACAGCGGTTATTGATGTCGACAGCATTGTACCGGCCATTACAACCAACGTCATACAGCGAAATTGAAGCACAGCCATGGAGATAGCTGTGAAGCGTGCGTTCGGGCAACTGAACCACCCACAAAGTGAGGGAGGAAGACGATGAATGCCGAAAGCTACGGCGGCGGCAGTAGATCGCAGCAGCTTGGATCGATGAAGTCGTCGGACGACTTCGCTGCCGCAATGCAACATGCGAAGGCGTTGGTGATCCGGCAATGGCTTTATCCATGATGGGTAGGAGGCTGAATTCTCAGCCACCGTACCTCGATCGGTGATGGGGGGGTTGAAGTTTCGTGTCTGTGGGCCCGCAGCCCCCATGTCAGCTTCCCCTCTCTTGTCACCCACCCGCTGCCAATGTTCGTCATCCATTTCGGGGATTACCACGCCGGAAATTTTCGCGGGAAATTTTCTCCTCTCATTGCGGAGCCGCGTCGTTGTGCAAGATTCGTAATAGCCGAAGGTTTTTGGCGCGGGTGCGAAGTCGCCGTGGCGCGGTGGCGTTCTGGCGCGGTGGCGTTCTGGCGCGGTGGCGTTCTGGCGCGGTGGCGTTCTGGCGCGGTGGCGCGGCAAGTTTTATTTGCATCGGCAATTCCCTTCTCGCTTGGCATCAAGACAGGAGTCGAACCATCATTCAATCAAGCCCAGCTTGGCCGTTGGCATGGCTGCGGTTATAACGTACTGAAAAAATCAGTACGCTACAACTGGTAGCCGTATGTAATGGTGACCGCATACTGATCATGATGGTTGCAGCTCCACGGAATCGCGAAATTATCAAGTCGACCCCATGGACTGAACTGTGACTGACGTCGCGATGACAGGGCGAGCTATGGAACAAGGACAAGACAGGCGGCCCGCAGACAGTAACTATAGAAAGTTTTGCCGATCTGTCTCAGCGGCTCCTGGTGAACGTTGTTCCTGTGCAGTGGTCCTTTGCGGTAGCAATGGTAGTCTAGTTATACCTGTGCAACATTCTCAGTGCTGGCCGACGTACATGGTAAGATACAGGCGGAATCAAAGCATCCCGCATTGTGTTCTCCCGCGTCATGCGATTATGTCAGTGTGCGGTTTCAAAGGCCGATTGATTGGCATAGGTTTGTATGTTCGTATATTTCTGAGATATGCCCCCTGCATTTTCATTACCATTACCTACATCGACCTGACAGAGTTGGTAATGAGGCTGGTATGGAAAGGCCAGTGTTGTTATGCTTTCTGTTGTCGGACAGGAGGCTCTCAATTATGTCAGGCGTGCGCCGGCTGTCTCCGTTATATAAGTTCGGCGCAGGGTCCTGGCTTCATGCCGTCATGGTTTGCAATTATGAGCAGTTTCCGTGAGGTTCAAGTATTCCAAGATTCTGCATCTTCTCTCAGGATCGTCAACACCAGGTCTATTCAGGTTCCCTCCAATCATCATGTAGGCACCATGCATCCGTCTGCAGTTTTCTGTGATGCCGTCATGCTGCAGAAATATTCGCAGGAAATGTCCACAAGCTGTACTGTCTTCATATTGCTGCTCAGCGGCCTGATAGCAAGGTATTGCTCTATCAGAGCGAACCAGTAGGCAGTATTCCATGTAGGCCCCCCCAGGATCAAGGCTTGGGCAGATAAACAGGGATATATTGCATTATTGCATTACTGTAACTGCATGTGCATGTTTGTATTCTCACAATCCCGCCTTCATTAGCCGTACATCGATCTGGAGGCGGTGCTATGCTTTGGAATTCTACAAGCCCCCTTGCTCGCCGGTGCGTTCCTTTGTATGGCCGAAATTAATTAATTGCTTGAAACACACGCCCTGATCAAGCAAGCTGTTTCCGGTCCGGAATGTCTCGAATTCTTGCCTGCGCTGGTTGTCTCCTTGAAATTAATTAACTAATTAATTAAACTCGTGCTCCCGTTGGCCGGGGAGTCACGGAGCACCGTAGTGCTTTGAATCCCTGTATGTGCACAACAGGAGGAAAGGGAAGAGACTCCCTTTCTCCTTCATGCCAGAGGCATGCCACAGCTGCAATCGGACACGGTAGACGATCCGGCAAGTTCCGTGGGTGCAATAAGACCCATGTGAGCATATCATAACAAGGAGCGCGGGCAAGTAATCTGATCATAGCCATGCAGGGCGTAGCATGGCTGTACATGGGCTAGCTCAGCTAAGGCTATGGCTGGTGGTGTACCGTGTGTTAGCGGTGCACGTGACTAGGTATGGTGGCACAGCTAGGCAAACATTCTAGCTAGGCATGGCTGCCATGGTGGCAGTGACTAGCTAGACCAATAATACATGTACGTAGGCTATATTCTAGCCCGCAGGGAGCGTCCACATCTTGTGGTTGATCATCAGGTCCCCACCCCTCCAGTACACCTTGGGCTTCTGGGGGTCCTGCTTGTGGCGGAGGTATTCCGGCCACAGGTGGCCAGCTAGCGCCGCTGCTGCTGCTGAGCGGCCAGGGGTCAGGTCGTCGTCCAGCGTCCAGGTGAGCTGTCGTGCAACCGCTTGCGACGAGAAAGGAACCGCTGCTTGTCCTCAGGGGAGGGGAAGGTGAGCAGGACTGGGGGGGGAGCCGCGCCTTGTCCCGTGAGTGGGGAAGGCGGTGCACTATACTTTTCGTCCGAGGGTGGTAAAAAGCATCCGAGGCGTAAATTACGAGGTGGTAATTTACTCCGCTTTTACTCTTACCGTTTGCATAGGAGGTCGGATCTTTCTCGTAAGCTACGAGTTAGATCCGAGGTAAGATCCGACGTCGTAATTTACGAGGTAGTAATTTACGAGGTAGTAATTTACGAGGTAGTAATTTACGAGGTAGTAATGTACGAGGTAGTAATGTACGAGGTAGTAATGTACGAGGTAGTAATTTACGAGGTAGTAAGGTACGAGGTAGTAATTTGCGAGGTAGTAATTTACGAGTTGGTAATTTACGATCCCGGTACTCGGTCCCGTAGGTTAAGACGTCGTATGCTTCTCGCGTACACTACCGGTACTACAATCATGTCGCTATGTCGTTCTGAATTGCAGTACGCATGTCACTTATCAGAATTTCACTTTGATTTCACATCATTTCGGTCAACCTAACGGTCCTAACCCCTAACACCCATTTACCCGGGGGAAAAAAATGAATGGCATTTGCAGCAAGGCTCATGCAAGACGAGTTCCTATTTCATAAAAAATTTCATTATTAAATGCAGGATTACATGTCATGCACAAAAATCCAACGCCTTCACAGAAAATAGCATATCAAGTCTTCTGACGACAATATCAAGTCAATATCAAATTCGTGGCTTCTCTTCGTGGCTTGAAATACTGTTTCCATGCGGTGCTTAGGACAGCTCCGGGGATGTCGGCACCGCACAGAAGCTCCATCCGGGAGCAAGTGCGCCGGGGGAAGATGTTGTACATCCAGAGCTCGATATGTGCGGGAAGCCGTCGTGTTGGAAACCGAGGTGTCTGCACATAATTCCGCGCGCAGGCAGCTTGTGCCTTTACGGGGGAAGACCTGCGACACAAAAACCGTGTCCGGACAATGCAATACGGAGAAATGGCAACGGCAGATGGAGTCGGCTAAGGCCGCTTGTAAGGAAAGTGATTTTTAATGCACGAATAAATGTATAATGCATGCTACATCGCCATCGCTTGGGCGGTGAAAAGACAAGGACCAACCACATGCCCCCACCTACCCTTCGTGCATCCCGCCCTTGACGAGGCACAACCATGTGCCCCCACCTACCCTTTGTGCGTCCCTCCCTTGACAAGAAACAAGCACGTGCACCTATCTAACCTTTGTGCATCCCTTCCTTGGCAAGGAACAAGCACACCCACCCACCTACTCCACATGCATCCCTCCCTTGACAAGGAACAAGCACGATCACCCAGCTACCCACTAGCACGGCAGCAAGGCAGACCTTACAATGGCAAGTGATGTTTATCGGTAGAAACTGTTAGACAACTAGCAAACGAGCCAGCCGGTGAAGAGCAAGGCACACATGCAAGGAATTTGTCGTTGCCTATGTCTACGCTTGTGTTTGTCACTGCAGTTGAAATCTGCATTTGCATCAGCAGGCCCGATCGAACCCCATGTCGCCACCCGCATTTCCACTTATACTTCACGGCCCCTTATTCTTCTCTTGTGCCTGCCTTTGCCCTAACTGTTACCCTAGCATCTGCCCTTGCCCCTATCCTTTGATCCCCAGTGTTTGCCGTTGCCCTCATCCTTTCCCTAGTGCCTGCCCTTGTCTTCATCTTTTCCCTTGTGCCTGCCCTTGCCCTTGTCCGTTCCCTCGTGCTTGACTTGTCCTAATCTCTTTCCCTTGCGCCTGCCCTTGCCCTTATCCGCTTCCCTTGTGCCTGCCCCTGCCCTTGCCCTTGTCATTTCCCTTGAGCCTGCCCTTTTGGCAAGCACAAGTGCCTTTGTCCTTTCCTTGGCCTTGTGCTTGCTCTTCCAGTTTCCCTTTCCTTTGCTCGTGCGGTTGCCTTTGCTCTTACCCGGGTGCTTGCCCTTGCCGTTTGCAAGCTGCATTATTGTCTTAGCAAGCTAGCAAGTGCAAACTGGCACTGAGCCAGAAATGCAAGCAAAGCAGCCAGTGTAAATAAGGATGGACGGGAACAGTAGAAAGCTAGGGGTGGCAACGGTGCTAGAGCTCATGGCAACAAGGTGGTCCCATTCTTGCTGCATTGGGTGCGTTGCGTGGGTGGGATATTGCGAGAGGGGGACATTCTTGCCTTGGTTGTGTTTTCACATGCACCCGGTGCTTGAATTTATGCGTGCAAGGGTGGCTGGTATCCCAACCAACAGCCTAAGAGGAAAAAGAGTGCTTAGAAAGCAAGAATGACTTAATGTTGGTAATAGCAGTGGCGGCGGCAGCAAAAACTGTTGTTATAGATGCAAGCTACAACACTGCGGATGGTTTCTCACACTAATGTGGATAATGATAATGCATGCCACTTAACGGGACCATATAAACCACAACAAGAATAAATCGTGAGAGCAAAAGAAAGGGGAGTACAAAATGGCCGGCTTACCTAGCTACAGCAAAAAAATTACATGAAAAACAAGATAACTCACCTTTGTCGCAGCAGTGACCATATCAGACAGCTCACAAAAACTTGTTGATCCTTGAAACTTCCTGCTTGAAGGCAGCCACCAACGGTCTGGAGTTTTCACCCCAGTCCTTCTCAACAGCCAAGGAAAAGGGAAAGAGAGAGGAGGGGTGCGGGAGGGACAAGAGAGCGGGGGGTGGGAAGGGAGAGAGAGAGAGAGAGAGAGAGAGAGAGAGAGAGAGAGAGAGAGAGAGAGAGAGAGAGAGAGAGAGAGAGAGAGAGAGAGAGAGAGAGAGAGAGAGAGGGAGAGAGAGAGAGAGAGAGAGAGAGAGAGAGAGAGAGAGAGAGAGAGAGAGAGAGAGAGAGAGAGAGAGAGAGAGAGAGAGAGAGAGAGAGAGAGAGAGTAGGAGAAGTGCGGGTGGGGGTGGGAGAGGTGGGATGGAAGATTCACTACGTTAGCAGGCGACTAAACTGCTACAATGACACAAAACCACGGAGCTAGGCCCTTCACTCCATCAGATCAGAGTGAAAACCCATGTTGAAACTGGGACAAATGCCATTAGAATGTTACTATGACCGTGGCTAGTAAACGTGAATTGACACCCAGGTTGTGACTTCAACGATTGGAGGCAACCTTGCCAAGTCTCCCAAATGCAGTCGGCTAGACAAGCTTCACAAAAAACGCAGCAAACATGTTAACGTTGCTAATATTCCAACGACGCGCATCCGCAGTCCGGCTGCCAATGAAGTCTTCTTGGTCGCCAGCTGTGCACAGAGGAGTAACCGCTAGAGACGCCAATTTGCGAACAACTCATTACAATTACAAAGCGCAGGAAGCAGATGGCTATGCATCAACAATTACTTCCGCTCGCCCTCGTATTTAGCCAGGTCTATCTGCCCAAACTGGGTAAATGTTTTGCGATCGGTGAAATTGGCACTCTAGTGACTTACTTTCCCAGAAAGTGTCCATTCACACGACAACCGACTCACGCTCACACGTCGTGAGGAGTTGCCGATAGGATAAAGAAGCCGAACGATGAATTGCTGTACATAAATGCCACGCTAACGGCGTCGTGAACTGACTTCTTGCAATCACGATTAAAGTGCCCGGCCCAACAACAAATTGGCGACACACGACCCCGCAACTGGAAAAGAATTCTGGCCACATTGATATACATCGGTTTGATAAAGTAAAACCTCGCATTCGGTTCTGGCTAGCCTCAAACGCATGCGCCTTGAAACCTTTATCCTCCTGACGGCCACAGTTTCTCGGTTCTCTTGTTCCGTTGGTCGTGCCGCTAGCGTGCCAGCCGCTCCAGTCCCTAAAATTCAAATTCGTGTTGTTCGAGAAAACGTTGTCGGGTCGGCGACGGCACGATGCCGGGCCGGGCTGCATGGGCCATGGAGGGTGGTGGTACACAAATACCGTACAGGTGGTACACAACTGCAGCCAGGACAACAGCCGGGCGCTGCGTACCTGCCGTGGGAAGGAGGGGGGTGGTACACAAATACCGTACAAGTGATACACAATTGCAGCCAGGACAACAGCGGGTCGCTGCGTACCTGCCGTGGGAAGGAGGACAAGTGATACACAAATACCGTACAAGTAATACACAATTGCAGCCAGGACAACAGCGGGTCGCTGCGTACCTGCCGTGGGAAGGAGGACAAGTGATACACAAATACCGTACAAGTGATACACAAATACCGTACAAGTGATACACAATTGCAGCCAGGACAACAGCGGGTCGCTGCGTACCTGCCGTGGGAAGGAGGACAAGTGATACACAAATACCGTACAAGTAATACACAAATACCGTACAAGTGATACACAATTGCAGCCAGGACAACAGCGGGTCGCTGCGTACCTGCCGCGGGAAGGAGGACAAGTGATACACAAATACCGTACAAGTGATACACAAATACCGTACAAGTGATACACAATTGCAGCCAGGACAACAGCGGGTCGCTGCGTACCTGCCGCGGGAAGGAGGGGGGTGGTACACAAATATCCGACCTATATATTAGCAATAGCCGCCGCCTATCAAACAGGTCCTATTCATCACGAGCGTCAACGCCCCGTCATCGCCCCGTCATCGCCCGGCCGAGGGCCTTAAGTTTGGTAGTCCGTAGTATATAGGTCGTTGACTATCACTCCGAATAAAGAGTTAACAGGTTAAGGCCAGTGTTTTTTTTAAGGTTTTCGCTACTAGTGGCGCTAGGCCACTTGTGGCGTTTCGAACTATGAAAACTTCAGTTTACTCGGCCAATGTGTGGCTTTAAGCCAATTAAAATTGGGCTTGGCACGGCCACGTGTGGCGGGCTGGCTTTTTGGTGCAGCAAATGACCCTGCCGGCAGTGGGGTCAGCGCGGCGCGGCGCCGTACTGGCTGTACACAAGGCGGGCGAGCGTCTCCGTCTCAGGCATCGGCGCCGGGCGCCGGGCCGCCGGCTGCCCGGCCTGCTGGCGGGCAGCCCCATTCTCATCATACTTCAATTGCACTTGTGTCTTCCTACTTAAATGAAAAGTATAAAAACCTATGAAGGTGTAGTGTTTACTAACGCGTTAAATAATGAGACTAAGGATGCATTATAGTTACCTAATTAGTTTCAGTCTACTATGAAGTGAGGTTACTCAGTCAAAAGTCAACTGAAAGTTAGTCAGCTCATAAGCTTCAGTAAGCGGCCGTACTAAATTTATGAAATCACTACGTCACGCGAGAATAAATTCAAAAAAAAGCACTGTGTGCTTTGAACTTACTTAATTTGTTGTATTGGCGCAGTATTACTTCTCACGACCGACTTAGTAATGTTTGGCTTCCTAGTTTCCGTGATTCCGTCATGAACGAATAATAAGGATTATGGCTCATTCGCAATTGCTCATTGGTGGCCTCATCATTTTATTTAAAGTTCATTAATAATTACGCCCCTCTAAAAGCGAAGCCATGACTAGCTTGCACACTTGACTACATGCCGATGGCGGGGACAATGTAAGCAATTACGTTGTCGTCAGAAGGCCGGGCAACAAACTTGAAAACGCTAGCTGCCCAAAATTTGAGATTCCGCGGAAAGCACAGAAAATAAGAAAACTTAGTAGCTAGCAGCAAGGAATCATATAAGCAATTATGTATTTAAGTAAGAACACTGCCGGTTGCGCGGCGGCCCTTCTCCGCAGACCACACTGCATATGCCGCCTGGATCGGCATGTCTTCGTATGAAGAGCTGCATGCAAAGATGCGGACCGCCACGTTCAGATGGCGCTCGAGAAGGCGGTTGCGAATATCGCTCTTAATGAAATTCATGTGGCTGAACCTCCGCTCATTCTCCACGCTGGTAAGAGGGAGGAGCAGCATCAACTCTGCCAGCTGCAGATACGCCCCCACAAACTCGTGCATGAGCGGGTTGGTCAACAAAACCTTCCACAACGCCCTTGCGGACGTGTACTCCTGGCTGTTGCTCTTCATCATGAGCATAAAGGAGTCGAGCTGGTCATCCAGGAGGGACGGGGAAATCAGTGGGCCCACCTTCTTCCCATTCACCATGGTGACCCCCACAGCAAACTTGCGCTTGAGCACCTGAACTTGTTTCTGCACCTCGGCCACGTCGCGCTCCTTCTCAGTCCACCAGCCTGGCTGCAAAATGGACATCGCGGAGAGCAGACCGTTTGGTGGGAATCGGATATCGAAGTCGTCCAGCACCACCTTGGCCGCAGCGGTAGCCTGCTCCTGCGCAGCAATTACGCGGAGTCTGAACTCCTCCTCCGTGACACTTGCCACTGAAACGTAGCGAGCCCGAGAACCCGAGGCCTCGTGCACCGTTTGACATGTTACCGGGTGTTCCATTTCCTGGCAGTTGCGGAAAACCTCGCCGCGGTCGGTGAGAAAGGGTGACGTGTCGGCATCCAAGTCTATAAACCCCTTCCAGAGGGTCCCAGTGAACACCTTGGGCCCTTCCACATACTCATCACGGATTGTTGTCTTGCAGTCCTCGATCGCATGGGCAAGGGTGTCGAGCTGCAGGTCCTGCTGCTGGCACTGCTTGACCAAGAAATTCATGGCATCCAGCATGCGCGCGAACACGACCACCCCGAGCTGGGTGTCAATGTCCAGCATGTTGGCTAGCAAGTCCTGTGCTGCTGCCATTTGCTCCACTTCCTTGTGTTGGTAGGTGGCCAAGCACATGGCGATCGCAGGATACTCAATGCGGAACGTGTTGAGGCACCCCTGCACGCTAAGCCAGCGTGTGTCGGACACGCGCTGCAGCTTCCGGCCACCCGTGCCCAGCATCCCCTGCCACATCTTCAGTTGCTCTGACTTCATGGCTGAGTGCGCCACCCAGTTGTGTGCTGACTTGAGGATTGACTCCACCCGCGCAAACAAGGAGTTCCCCTTGAGCTCGTTCGCTATCAGGCTGAGCTTGTGCGGCGCGCAGTGCATGGGCACGAGGAAGGGTGCATTGCTCATCAAGAGCTTCTTCCCGACACCCTTCCGCTGCCCCATCATCACCGATGCCCCATCTGACCCGAAGCCAACCAGCTTCACCACGAGCTGATCGTCCGTGATTCCGAGCATGCCTCGCATTACTATGCACAGCTCGTTGTGCAGGGAGAGGGCGTCCACCGCAGTCACCTTTTTTAGCGTGACAAACTCCTGCTGCTTTATTCCATCCTCCACAAAAGCCACCTCCACCGACATGAATTCTACGTTATCATTGGCCTTGGACTCATCGACGGTGACCGCGACATACCTAGCCGCGGCGACCCTTGCCTTAAGGTCAGCAAGCAACACGGCATCCAACGCCTCCGCCATCTCCCAACCTGAGCCGTCAGTCCAATGGTGGGAGGGGAGCGCGTCCCTCATCTCCTCGTATTCGCAAAGGAGCGTTGGCAGCGACTCATAATCAGTCATAGGCTTACCCTTCGCCAGGGTGTACGCCATCGCCTTGAACTGCTTGAGCTTAAGTCGGTCGGACTTGCTCAGCTGACCAGGGGGGGGGCAAACTCGCCCATGACCGTCTGCCTCTGCCGGCTCTGCGTGCTCCTCTCCTCCCCTGAATACACCCGCAGGCACTCGCTCTTCTCCTTCGCAATGGCGGCCACGTGAGAGTCAGCCACAACGTGTGTCTTGAAAGTGTCGATCTTGAAAACCTTGGTCCCCCTACCCAGCCCGATGGTGACCTTGGCATCACGGCAAGGGCCGCAGTATGCTTCGTCCTTCTCTTCGTCATAGCGCAACCATGGGAAACGCAGCCCCCATTCGGGTTTCCACTTCCTATTGGCATCCGCGCCCTTCCAATCCCTCTTGGCAGGTGGCGCTACGAAAATGGAAAGCAGCACCAAGGAAATGAGGGGCGCATCACATCCATTCGAAGGCACATCGGACCCCACTTCCCCGTCCATGACCTTAATGCTGACCTTGATGTAGTTCGCGTCTGCCCCTATCACCTCGGGATGTTCGGGCGCCCCCTCACTCTCTACCCGCCGAGCAGCAGCCCGCGTCTCCTTCGACCTAAGCCTTTTCGCCTCCTCGGGAGCGATCTCTACCGTCGCCTTGGTTTTCCCAACGACAATGGAGGCTCCATTCGGACCTGGAAAGATTGGTTTGCATCGCATTCCGGCTGGGAGGGCCAAAGGCTTCCGGCCAAGCCCGGTGCCATAAAACACACTATTTCTTCTCTCTCCTCCCCTCACTACCTGCGGCGGCCCAGGTGGCCTAAACGGCCCAGCGTCTGCCATGGATTTTTCCTACTTGGTAAATTAACAACAACGATTACTAGTGCCGAAAGTCGAAACACATTAGTCAATGCAGTATGGCTGGCGAGTGACTTAATACTGAGGCGCCAGGCCGCCACTCGCCAGCTGTTATATGAGCCAGCTGTCGTGAAAATGCAGTTAATGAAATGCACACAAGCTGCAGTCTGCACAGTGCACTCTCCGTGCTCTGGTCTCGGGCAGCGGGCCACTTGCCACTTGGCACTTGGCCGCCGGCCGGGCTCTACGTACTGTACATGCACTATGCAGTCAGTCAGTCATAGTAGTACTCATAGTAGTAGTCTAGTACTAGGGAGGCTTGTGGCGGAACGCCGACCGGAAGACCGGCTGACACCGCCAATTGTGGCGTAACCTGTACTAGAGTAAACTTCAGGCACGGCCACCCTGTGGCGAAACGAAACTACGAAGTAGAACAGCACGGCCAAATTGTGGCTTCTTGGGAGCCCTGTCAAAGTGGGTGGCAACGCCACATTTTGCCAAAAAAAGTGCCACACCGCCACATTTGGCGGTGTATCGCCACTAAAAAAAACACTGGTTAAGGCCCTCGGCCGGGCGATGACGGGGCGATGACGGGGCGTTGACGCTCGTGATGAATAGGACCTGTTTGATAGGCGGCGGCTATTGCTAATATATAGGTCGGATATTTGTGTACCACCCCCCTCCTTCCCGCGGCAGGTACGCAGCGACCCGCTGTTGTCCTGGCTGCAATTGTGTATCACTTGTACGGTATTTGTGTATCACTTGTACGGTATTTGTGTATCACTTGTCCTCCTTCCCGCGGCAGGTACGCAGCGACCCGCTGTTGTCCTGGCTGCAATTGTGTATCACTTGTACGGTATTTGTGTATTACTTGTACGGTATTTGTGTATCACTTGTCCTCCTTCCCACGGCAGGTACGCAGCGACCCGCTGTTGTCCTGGCTGCAATTGTGTATCACTTGTACGGTATTTGTGTATCACTTGTACGGTATTTGTGTATCACTTGTCCTCCTTCCCACGGCAGGTACGCAGCGACCCGCTGTTGTCCTGGCTGCAATTGTGTATTACTTGTACGGTATTTGTGTATCACTTGTCCTCCTTCCCACGGCAGGTACGCAGCGACCCGCTGTTGTCCTGGCTGCAATTGTGTATCACTTGTACGGTATTTGTGTACCACCCCCCTCCTTCCCACGGCAGGTACGCAGCGCCCGGCTGTTGTCCTGGCTGCAGTTGTGTACCACCTGTACGGTATTTGTGTACCACCACCCTCCATGGCCCATGCAGCCCGGCCCGGCATCGTGCCGTCGCCGACCCGACAACGTTTTCTCGAACAACACGAATTTGAATTTTAGGGACTGGAGCGGCTGGCACGGTAGCGGCACGACCAACGGAACAAGAGAACCGAGAAACTGTGGCCGTCAGGAGGATAAAGGTTTCAAGGCGCATGCGTTTGAGGCTAGCCAGAACCGAATGCGAGGTTTTACTTTATCAAACCGATGTATATCAATGTGGCCAGAATTCTTTTCCAGTTGCGGGGTCGTGTGTCGCCAATTTGTTGTTGGGCCGGGCACTTTAATCGTGATTGCAAGAAGTCAGTTCACGACGCCGTTAGCGTGGCATTTATGTACAGCAATTCATCGTTCGGCTTCTTTATCCTATCGGCAACTCCTCACGACGTGTGAGCGTGAGTCGGTTGTCGTGTGAATGGACACTTTCTGGGAAAGTAAGTCACTAGAGTGCCAATTTCACCGATCGCAAAACATTTACCCAGTTTGGGCAGATAGACCTGGCTAAATACGAGGGCGAGCGGAAGTAATTGTTGATGCATAGCCATCTGCTTCCTGCGCTTTGTAATTGTAATGAGTTGTTCGCAAATTGGCGTCTCTAGCGGTTACTCCTCTGTGCACAGCTGGCGACCAAGAAGACTTCATTGGCAGCCGGACTGCGGATGCGCGTCGTTGGAATATTAGCAACGTTAACATGTTTGCTGCGTTTTTTGTGAAGCTTGTCTAGCCGACTGCATTTGGGAGACTTGGCAAGGTTGCCTCCAATCGTTGAAGTCACAACCTGGGTGTCAATTCACGTTTACTAGCCACGGTCATAGTAACATTCTAATGGCATTTGTCCCAGTTTCAACATGGGTTTTCACTCTGATCTGATGGAGTGAAGGGCCTAGCTCCGTGGTTTTGTGTCATTGTAGCAGTTTAGTCGCCTGCTAACGTAGTGAATCTTCCATCCCACCTCTCCCACCCCCACCCGCACTTCTCCTACTTCTCTCTCTCTCTCTCTCTTCTCTTCTCTCTCTCTCTCTCTCTCTCTCTCTCTCTCCCTCT